>CM059268.1:21388114-21400614 GCA_030347295.1 Setipinna tenuifilis | reverse complement strand
AATGGAAGGCAGGCTAAACACACTGCTCGTGAGGAGAAGTAACAATCCACACGGGACTAGAGTTATAATTCACACAGGATTAAAGATTTAAGAATGCTTTCATGATGAAAGAAATTCAGCTTTTACACCTTGTTCGTTTGAAGGAGTGTGACCTTTTTTGAAATGTACCAGAGTTTAAAAAAGACGCTATCTCTTTTCGTCCGTCTTTCTCTCTTTCTCTCACTCTGTCATTCTCTATTTAATACTTTGAGCTTGCTCACAAAGCATGACTGTGTTTTTGATAAAAATCTATAAAAATCTAATAAAGTTTAACCATGCTTAAAAAACTTAATCTGCTGGAAAATGAAAGGAAGAGAGCACTGATGGTGTTGCCTTAGTACTGTCTCGTTCTCTGTCTCAGACTTACACACACATATGTGCATGCATGTACTCACAAACACACTGTCATACACATGCAAACACATGCACGCGGCGTACGGATGCACGGACGCACACACGCACACACACACACACACTCTTTGGCTCCTGCCCCACTGCTCTTGAAGCATGACGGATATTATCGTGGACCTTTGGCCACTGCTGCGACAGCATTGCCTGCAACTGAATGATGTCTGTACACATCTGGTGGTTTTCCCATAGAACAGCTTTATATAGCACTTATTGGTATTGACATTTATGCTATCTCACAACAAATACATCACAGAAGGTTCCAGTGACAGACTGACTGAAGGCTGAAAAGGCTGAGAAGCTGACAAAGAAGTATGAGGTTGTTTTGATGGGTGTGGCACAGGGCCAGAAAGGCAGTGTGTATATACTGTATTACATCTTTCTCTCACAAAACTACTTGCTATGTCTTACCAGAGGAGCGACTTGGGAAAAAAATGTGACTGCAGTAAGAAATGCTGTCTTCACTGAATGCACTCACTCATACACACACACACACACACACACACATTTGCAAATGTAGACACACATACACACACACACACACACACACACACACACACACACACACACACACAGACACCTGCAAATGTAGAAACACACACACACACACGCACACACCTTCAAATTTAGATGCACCTCGATGTGGAAGTCAGGCTGGAGTGTTTTGGTGTGGAGGAGAATAGAGAGTGGTGCGGTGCGGGAATAAATTACAGCACTTCTCCAGGGAGAAAAGCTTCTCTCTCATCCCCACAAGCTGCCAGTAGTAGGCCCATGATTAAAATATGCCCACGCAGACCCGCACGTCTGATGGGGGGAGGAGGGGGGGCAGGAGCCACATGTAGCAGCAGAATGGATCATAAAACAAGAGCAGCAGCCCCTGCATGCAGAGCATGGACCAGCATACGTCCAGGGAGCAAGACCACCCCTCTGGGTGGCAGACTGGGGACTCACAAACGCTCTCAGTGGAGGGGGAATGGCAAACCAGACATTTTAAAGATGGGTGTAGGACAATGCCTGGTCAGACGTCATGAATGACGTGACATTGGAGTGTTCCTGCAAGACCTTGAGCTTAAGCTTTTTTGTTCTGAGGGTTTTCTGAGGGAACATTTAAAATAGTTTGGTTGGAACTTATTTGTTCACCAAGAAGTACCTCCTCAGACCATTTATGTGTGTTTTCCAAAGGTTTATAATGAACAGCAAGCTAATGAAAGAAAAGAAAATTGCTTTGCTTTTGTTCTCCAATTCCAATACAACTATGTCCTAATGTCTTACGCTCACCAGTTCGATTCCTGTAGCAGTAGGAATAATGTAAGTGGGATAGTAAATAACCAGTGCTCTCCTGCACTCTCATCCATGTTCCCTTTGATGTGTCCTTGAGCAAGGCATCTACAAGGCATTTTGAGCCACAGTGTTCCAGGAAGAAAGTCCCTGTACCTAATTGACTGTATGTTGCTTTTAGCTGGATGAGAGCACTAGCTAAATAACATGCAATGACATGTACTGTAACCTGCAGGAGTAGAGTGGTGGTTGCAGTGGAATTGCAGTGCTGCCAGTGAGGAGAGCAGTCACATTGAAGTGAATCGTGATGGTGGTTTCACACCTCCTGTGTCTAAGCTGTGGAGTTTATTGGCACGATTCTCTCCCCTTGAGATGCAACACAAAGTATATGGGCAGGATAAATGAAGTGGATCTTACTGCATGGAGCTTCACACTGACATCGTCATCAGCCTTGCATCAGCCAGGAAGTCTTCTCAGTGTGGTTACTCAGGCACACTATAATCATCAGCATTCATGCCATGGCCTGGTTGACTTTTCTTATTGCTATACTCGCTTCAGAATGTTAATGAACTATCTAATATTTTTCCAACCTCTTAATTAGTCTCAGGTTTTGACTGTTGACTATTACACTTGATCACTTTGCCAAGTTTGTTGTGAGCTCTGAAGCTTTGCTAAAATGATGAAGTGATGGAAGTGCGTAGAGGTGGAGCATGTGGCATATGTCTGAAGTGGATGTTTGTGCCATTATACGTATACTACATTTGAAATTGGGTCCAAAGTGTTTGTGCAGGGCTCAACGCAGGCCACATGCTGAGTCCAGAATCTGTAAAGGTACTCTTTCAGTGTGCAGTACATAGCTCAGGACTTCAGTAACTGCATATTTTGTCAAAACTGAGTTTAGACTGGAAATTGGCTGTGTAACACCTCTTTTGTCTTGTGACTAAATCTCTTGCTTTTTCCTATCAATTAAGTACATACAAGCATCATCACTGTTATACTAATAAAATATTTGACTGGGCATTATGACAACATTTTTGTCTGTTCCAATGTTCACATAGTTACTGCACTTTGCCTTTGTAGGGCAGTATTGATGTGTGTCTGTTGTGTTACTTTGGCTTATAAAAGATGCATAAGAGATGCTCACTGGCTTCTCACAGATGAATTGTCGCGAGAGGGAAGCAGAGGAGCAAAGCAAGTGGATATAAATAACTAAAATATGATTTGTGTGAAGGGCATTCGGGAGCAAAGACAGGTTACAAATAGTTACACACTCTCACATGCTAACACGGACAATGAGTACATACTATACATGCGTACACACACAAACAGTTCTTAATTCCTTATTTGGATTGACTATTACTTGTCCCTTTTTATGTTTTAAAACAGTAAAGTTGAGTAAAGTGTTTGTTTCTTCTGTGGGCTGGCACGGGGCGTCCGTTTGTACACATACACATACACAAGTACACAGTGGCATGCGTGCACACACACAAACACACACACACACACACACACACACACACACACAAACACGCACAAAACGGTGCACACACACACACACACAGCTAGGCATACATAGATATACACGCCCTCGCAAATTTACACATCATGTTCTGTCAAGTTCTATTTTTTTTAAATCTGGAGCATCACACCGATTATGTAAGCTGTCTTTTTTCCCCCGTCTCTCTCTTGTGATCCCTTTCTCTCTTCATTTTTAAATGGCTGCTCCTAAAATACTCCTGTGTGACGAGGCGGTTGAGGAGCAGTGAAGGCGGAAAACAAAAAAAGAAAATTCTATTGTGCATTAATAATCAAACAAAAGGTGAGTTGCCATGGCAACCGCCTTTGCAGTGACGACGTGGCGTTCCTGTCAGTGTCTCGGAAACACGGTGCATTCCCCATTGGCCTGATTCTGACCCTAAACACGTCGCTTTGCATTTAAATTATGAACACCTACCGTCAAACCTGAGCGGGTGTTGAATTTTGCAGTGTGTGTTAAATGGCAGAGCTGACATTAATGTGCACAGCTGTGGTTCAGCTGCTAGAGTAAGGCAACACCAGGCACATTGTCTTCGGTAAAGACACACACACACACACACACACACACACACACACACACACACACACACACACACACACACCAACACAGAAGCCACATTACTCATGGAGGTTACAGACACACTAATGCAATCCAAGGAAGCAAAAGCAATCTTTTGGCTTACTGTTTGTCACCTTGGATGAAAGCTTCAGCCAAGGGAACTAACATAGATAAACTGAAAAGAAGCTGTCAGATGGAATGGTAGATGGGGAAAAGTGAGTCGGACTGAAAAAGTCATGTCAGACCTTAAGGGATGAGCCTGTCAGTCAGATGTATAGAGGGTCAGAGAAAGAGAAATGACCCCTTCTCACAACTTTGTTTTGGAATGATGTCCTTTGATGGCGAACCTACAGCACCGATCAGTAACTGCACTACAAAGAGACATATTTATGAGAATGAAATATTTGTGGTGCAAGTCTATCGTTTCAGCCATACTAACCCTGTCAGGGTGGATCTACACTGACTGGAGAGTTAACTAGTGGTCTGCAAAGGGCTGAGTTTGCACAGCAACACACACACACACAGATACACACACACAAACAGACACCGATGCACACAGACAAACACACACACACACACAGACACACACACACACACACACGCACACACACACACACACACACACACAACACACACAAGTGTACAGAAAAACAGAGGATTGGACATTTATAACCCTTTTATTGAAACATCACAAGGTGCCACACGAGAGAGAGAGAGAGAGAGAGAAAGAAAGAAAAAAAAAGAGAAAGAAAAAGAGAGAAAGAGAGAGACATTTCCATACATTCCATCTCGATCGACTCCCCTGGGGAAAGTGTTTTTCTTCTCCTCAAGTGGCTCCAGATTCATTCTATTTTCACTCAGACTTCAAAGAGTACCAACTCCTGTGCGGTGGCAGGAGTGTGTGTTTGAGCACTTCATTGCCCCTAGATATTTGCTTTTTCCCCATAACCTGTGTACGGGTGTGTGTGTGTGGTGTGAACATGTGTGAATGTTTGTGTGTGAATCTGTATGTGTATGTGTACTTGTGCACTTGTTTGAATTTCTGCCTGACTCAGCTGTTCCTGTGCTGGGAGGTGTATGGGGCGTGGGGGCGGTATATCGCGCGTGTGTGTGTATACATAGGAATGTGTGTGTGTGTGTGTGTGTGTGTGTGTGTGTGTGTAAACGTGTTGCTGCTTCAGTTCCTCTGTCTGGCTGTGGCAGTGGCGTGTGGGCATGCGTGGAGTGTGTTCCATGAGGAATACTAGCCAATGACTTTGGTCCTCTCTGCTTGACTGCCACTCTACACATACACACACACA
Source organism: Setipinna tenuifilis (assembly GCA_030347295.1). Classification (NCBI taxonomy): domain Eukaryota; kingdom Metazoa; phylum Chordata; class Actinopteri; order Clupeiformes; family Engraulidae; genus Setipinna; species Setipinna tenuifilis. Next base: position 21,395,493 of record CM059268.1, on the reverse strand, counting down.
CACACACACACACACACACACACACACACGTAGACACACACGTAGACACACACACACACACAGGCACACACGCACACACGCACACATACACACACACACACACACACACACAAACACACACACACACATATATATATATACACTGGCCTGGCTTTGAAGCAAGAGGCAAACTCGCTGAGTTGGCCAAATTCATGTAACACAAAGAGGAAAAAGCCTCCAAATGCGGTATATTTTTTCTGCATTTACAAATGCCTGCCTGCTGTGCCTCTGTTCCACCATTTCGCTAGGACCAAAGATGGTGGACCTGAGATGAACAGATGTGCATTTGTAAACAAAGGAATCAACTGGTGAGTATAGCCAACAGCATGGTGTATACCGTAGACCCCCAAACATAGGCCTCACAAACCTGCACAGAAATAGCCATGGACCAGTTCACACCTCTTTAGCCATGGACCAGTTCACATCATAGCTATCACATATCATGTTGAAAGTAGAGGAAGGTGAGCAGGTGTGTATGTGTGTGTGTGTGTGTGTGTGTGTGTGTGTGTGTGTGTGTGTGTGTGTGTGTGTGTGTCAATCTCTTGTTTTGTGTTTGTGTTCTTTTTTGGGGGTTGATAAAAGGGTTCTCTCTCTCCCCCTCTCTATTTTCTCTTTTCTCTCTTTCTCTTTATCTTTCTATCTCTCTCTCTGTCTATATCTCTCTGTATGCATACTTGTTTGTGTTGTTGGCATGTGTGTGTGTGTGTGTTGGCTCCCTTTCAGAGTAAAAGAGAGATAAAAAAATAAGGTCATAATAAACGGATTACATCTTCTTGGAGCCCAGCACACTTCAATATGCATGATGGTGGGAGAATTGTGTGGGGTGTGAAATTCGTTACGTTTTTTTCTGTTTGTGTATGTGTGTGTGTGTGTGTGTGTGTGTGTGTGTGTAGGAGGGCTAGCTCACTGCTGAGAGTGATAAAAAGGGAAAAAAAGGAAAGATAGGGAGAACACTCCTAAGTTTGCAAGGTTGTTATGTCATTTGTCTGATTCCCTGTAGGCTGTTAGAAATGCTGCCTCCCACCTCGACAAACACACATGCACATACACAGACATGTAGGCAGGCAAACACATGTACACACACACACACACACACACACACACACACACACACACACACACACACAAATATGCCTACTAAGTCAAACTTTATTCTCTCAGAGAGAGAGAGAAAGAGAGAGAGAGAGAAGGAGGGAGGGAGAGTAGCATGGAAGGCTGGAAGGACAGAAGAAGTAGTATGTAGTATCTCACACCATGACACAGAGACGACCAACTGATGAAGGAGCTGTCAGTAGCACTTAGAGTTCACAGATGGCTTCACACACACACACGCACACACACACACACACACACACACACACACACACACACACACACACACACACACTGTGCTCACCCCAGTGAGCACAATTTTCACATGTGATCGCAGAATCCTCCCACCATCAACCTGCTTCTCATCCTACCATCCCAATCTGCACACACACACACACACACACACACACACACACACACACACACACACACACACACACACACACAGAATCTCTGGAAGGCAGCCCATTACACTAATACTGGCAGTCTGAGAAAGTTGGACATTGTGGGTTAAAGTTCACTCATTTTCTTGTTTATGTTGCATAATTAATTACCAACGGGGCCAATAATGTTTGCTAAACAGGGCCCCCTCATACTGGTGTGGGATCAGTCATTAACGAGCATGCTGCATTTGCAATTTGCACCAAGACCAGACAGGTCCTTTTTTTGTCACTGCCAGTACAGGACTAAGAGCCTTGGAGAGGTCTCTCTTCTTTCTGTCTGTCGGCCTGCCTCTCTTTTATTCTTTCAGTTTTCTTCTCTTTTTAAGTATCTTGTAGTGTCCTATTCTCAAGGCTATGTCTCAACAGCCCCTTTCAATTTAGACATAAATCGCTTCTGTGGCAGACTATGAAAGAAAGTATGGTTTCTGGAAACCAGGTGTACCTTTAGCAGTGTAGCCCAGAAGGACATGATCTCAGGCAGGGGCAGAAAGAGGGTAGGGTGGTAGGCAGCTGAGTGGCTAACAGAGCAAGCAAAGGGTATGAACCGAAAAATGGATGCCAGGAGTTCAAGCTAAGCAATGATTGATGAAGAGTTGTGTTGAGAGGGCAGGTGGAAAGTCAATAGGGGGACCAGGCGTCCCCGTTTTTCAGGGATAGTCCTTGTTTTTGGTGGTCTGTTCCTGGTAAAACACAGAAAGCCACTTTTGTCTTCAGTTTTTGTTGCTAAACATTACTTTTTTATTTAGGCGTTGTAGAACCAATGCAGAACCAATGCCACCCTCCTCTCTTTAAAATGTGTTTTTATATCAGAGATTTGGCCACCCTGCAATATGTCCACCAAAAAGCACAGCATGTCCATGTCTTCCTGGTGACAGGCCTAAGTGCTCTATAGCTTATAGACATGGCCAGTACAGTGTGTCGTGCTGTCAGTAGGTGCCATTATGGTGTCTTCACAGCATGATTGTAAATGTCCTGCCTCACTCAGAATGTTCCACCCAAGCACCAACGCTTGCCCAAAGCTGGTGTCTTATGTGAAAGTATTCTTCTGAGGAAAATTGTGGGAATGTCTCTCATGTGGGAATAGTTGACTGGTAAAATTCCAGGATTAAATCTTAGACATTTTGTCAGGATGTCTGTCTAAAATCTGCTGTCTGCTTTCCACACATGTATTAAACTAACAGTACCAATACAAAACAATGAACCATAAAATGCAACAAAATTACTCACAGATGCTGCTTCAGTACAGTTAATATTCCTCCCATGCGGCTTAATAATTTAATGTGGTTTAAAATGTAAAATGGGCTCTTGGACAATTACTCATACTTGTACTGTATTAAATAATTAATTACTCCTTCAAGGAGGTCACAAGCACTTTACCAGACACTTATGCATCAACGGCCTACCTGGTAACTACACACACCAACAACATGTGGACAAACACACATAGCAGGGGATTGTTTTGGCTTAGTTTGTTGTTTTCAAATCTTTGTTTTGATGTGATTTATCTCACATATTCGTGTCTTCTATGTCATGTATGTAGTTAAAATTTTTGGTTTGGTTAAAGCACATTAAGTCTATGCTTGTTGTACGAAATGTGCTATAGAAAAACAGACTTGGGGTACAACAATGCCCCCCTGTCAGTGTCCCACCCTGATAATGGGTTAAGTTGTTACTGACCGTAATAATTTGTAAACCAAATAAGGTGACAAGATGAATGGAGCGCTGGTCATCTGTTTGAAATTGAGCAGTTGTGATCACTGTAGTTCAAGCACTGCGGTCGCAATGAGGCACATTATTAATGAACCTCTGGCTTCTCTCCAAAGCTAACGTATCATTGTGCCAGTCATATCACTACACTCTTAGAAAAGAAGGTACAGAATTGTACTTTCAGTGGTACAAAGCTTGTCACATCATCAGTACCCTCAAAGGCACATAGTTGTACCTTTTAACCACTGTTTTACAATTAGTTTGTACTTTCTCCATTGGTACACATCAGTACCTTGAGGTCCAAATATTAGCCTTTGGGGGTACATTAATGCTGATTGCACCTTAATATACAGATTTGTTCCCCTACAGTCACATTACTTTTAAGACTGTACGGCATTCTGTAATAACCAGGTTGAAAATGACTTGTGTGTGTGTTATGTTATACTTACTAGCTGCTGCATGCAGTAAATGAACGAGACACATGTTTTGTGTCAACCGTCAGTTAGCACTTTGAATAAAGCATGCCGCTCTGCACCCCGTGTGCAAAACATTGTGTGCATTGTCTTCTGCTTGATGGCTCCTTGTGAACACCACCTTGTGCAATTCACGGATGTTCAGTGGCTACTGAGGCAGGCCTATAGTCCAGGATGGGGAAGGTTGGTTTATGCAAGCACACGGCGCTATGATGGGGCGATCGCTCTCTGTCCTCTTCGTTGCTTACCTCAGTGTTCAGGTTCGGTAGGTTCAATTGTGTCACATTTTGATTGCATCATGGTTGGCCAGACAAAGGTTCTCTCTCTCTGTCTCTCTCTCTCTCTCTCCCACACACACAGAGAACTCTCTCTCTCTCTCTCTCTCTCTCTCTCTCTCTCTCTGCCTCCCTCACACACCAATGCAAACCTGCCATGCACACACATGAGTCCAACAAAGCGGTAATTCATGCGATTGTGTTCACACACCCCTACCCAAGTCACATCTGCAAAAGGCTGCCAGATGGGGAGCATTTCAGCCTGGTACTGTAGCTCGTGCACAGCTGTATCCATACAGCTCTTATAGAAGAGTATAGAAATGCACACGCAAGCCCGCATGCACACACATAGGGTCAGTGAATTACCTTAATGAGGCAGCATGCTTGCCTGTGTGATCATGCATTCAAAGCATGCACATTTTTGTATAGTACATCCTGTAATTTTTGCCTGAATTTTCATTTCAAAGAAGTGTGAATGCAGGGTATGTAAGCAAGAGCTTGAAGGGAAAGTAAGATTTGAAGTATAAGGAGAGAAAGAGCGAAAGAGAGAGAAAGAGAGAGCGCGAGAGAGAGAGAGAGAGAAGGAGAAAGAGAAGGAGAGAAAGAGAAAGACAAGATGAGTTGATACGATGAGGCCAATGACTTTGGCTGTGATTCCCTAAGGTTTTATAAAAATCATTGGAAGACTTGGAGTGTTAAAAGGCAGAGATAAATAAGTGATGATAAGGCTCTCTGGGGGCCCCAAGTGCATTCACTGATGGACTGAATTGACTATGTGCATGTGTCTGAACTGATAGTGGATGTGTGTGTGTGTGTGTGTGTGTGTGTGTGTGTGTGTGTGTGTGTGTGTGTTGAGTCCGCTGTAGCATGCAGAAAGGTGTAATCTCTCTGAGATCACTGTGTGATATTCCAATATTGTCAAGGCTCTCTGGGGAGCGTTGCTTCCTCTTGTTAAATTAAAAGTGAGACTTGTCGCTTGTCGTTTGTGATGCCTGTACACAGACAAACGTGTCACTGTCAAAACACTGCATACATAAACACAAACACACATATTGTTTCTATCAAACCTCCATCACATGTGGAGATGGATGAATTTCAGCACCGCTGTAGGGCTGCTTGTAGGATGCTATTTGCCCTCCCTGGGAGAGCTGGCCAGCCGACGGCAGGCGGATCTGGTGCTGGTGTTTGCACATGGTGTATGAGCACTCAGCCACATGAAGGCAGATGCAGATGCAGGCAAAGCCACAGCACGGACTGACTGCAGGATGCATGCTGTACACACTCCAAGCTTCTGGGCAGTATCAGTGCACACATCTGTTACATTAAGGAGCATACTCACTCTCCTTCCCTCCCCCCCCTCCAGCTGCTGTGTGTGTGTGTAAGTTGTGCGTGCGGTTGTGTGTGTGTACGTGCGTGTGTGTGTGTAAACCTGTCTAAATGTCTTGTATACAATAGTATATACCTGCTGTGGTCTTAATGGATTTGCACTAGTCATACATTAGAATGCAGTTAAATCAAAGCATATATTTATGTCAGGTCACTTGCAACCCCACACATATGCCCAGGACCCAGGAATATTCATGTGTGCATAGGTCCCAGTTGTATATGTGCACAGGTCCATGCGTATGTACTGTATGTATGTATGTATGTATGTATGTATGTATGTATGTATGTATGTATGTATGCATGTATGTATGTATGTATGTATGTATGTGCTTGAGTAAAGGTTTCAAAGTGACTGGCTTTTTGTGTGGTGTTTACATTGAAACATTTTTTTTCATTGCTTTTTTATATCTCCAGGTGCTTTTTAATTCCTCTTTTTTGGAAAAGTCACGACTATGGAAGACCTTTACTATTACAGTATGCTGACTTTGATTTTAGCGTGACAAAAACAGAAAAGGAGAGCAGAAAAGAGAAAAGGCAACCCAGTGCTGGAATATTAAATTGTATTTCTTTTTCCATTGTCTTTTTTTACACTTAGTTGCCTGTTCATACTATGTCAGAGAGCTAGCAAAATACTGCGTATCATAGCAACAACCAACATACCTGAAACCAGCTTCCACCTTTGTGTAGTTTTGTGAAATTCTGTGGTGATTGGTGCTATTGCCATGGAGACGAGTGAGTAGGTTGTTAATTGTGTGCCAAGTTGTACAACATTGGTGTTACAGTGGCTGACATTACTGAATTCTAAACAGATGACCAAGGACATGTTTCTCTTCACTTTGAATTTGATTGAAATCATGGTCAGTGACTTGCTAAGCTGCATCATGGAGGAACACGGATAGAAGACCATTGGACCGTCTTTTGTGGACGAAAGGCTGACTAGTGATGTGTATGTGTCTGTGTGTGCGTGGGTGTGTACATGTTTGTGTGTATGGGAGTGTGTCTATGTACGTACGTGTGTGTGTGTGTGTGTGTGTGTGTGTGTGTGTGTGTGTGTGTATGCGTGTGTGTCTGTGTATGTGTGCGCGTGTGTTTATGTGTGTGATGCTGTAGATTTACATTGAATATGTGATTCTGTGTACATTGGCAAAGCATGTTGGCAATGCAGGAGCACTGGACTGAGCGTAGAGCCTATGGAATGACCTGCGGTTACTGTAATAACATCTACCTTCCCACACTGGGAGACAACAGCTGTTACAAAACTGAGAACCTCAGAACCTCTTTTCAAATGTTTACTTGGTTTTCAGCAGGAACTTTATTCTAAACTGACAAGTCAGACTCCACCAGAAGAGAAAAATGTATGTGTGTTAGCAGACAGCAGGGTGTGATATTTCTCTTTTCTTGTCTTTTTCAGAAACATTGAGGGATGGACAAAAATGGAAGTGTTGAGAGAAGTGGATATGGAGCTCTACACTGGACTGCAGAGTCTGTATGTATGATTCATGTCACGCACGCGCGCACACACACACACACACACACACACACACACACACACACACACACACACACACACACACACACACACACACACACACACACACACAAAATCTCTCTGTCTGTGAAATCCTAGGCAAATGCTAAAGGATAGATCATTCCTCACCCTCTGAAGCACCTGCGAGGGTTTGCATGAATTTGAAAAAGCCACAGAAGATGGGAGCCCATATGGTGTCTACGTGTCATGTGTTTGAACGCATGTATGTGGGTGCTTATACCAAAGAAATGAGCATCCATCTTAGATTCTACACTGCTTATGCTGTGTGTTCATCTGCCCTAGTGTGCAGGTAGGTGGTGTGCCTTGTTTGTGCACACTTGTTAGCACATACTGTATGTGATGGCTGTGTGATTTTGGGTCACCATAAGTGGTCAGAGCAGGAGGGTTGAAGAGAGCTCCTAAAAGGACATCCCTA
>CM059268.1:21373114-21378114 GCA_030347295.1 Setipinna tenuifilis | reverse complement strand
GTGTGTGTGTGTGTGTGTGTGTGTGTGTGTGTGTGTGTGTGTGTAATGTGTATATGTTTGTGTAAACTAGCGAGAGAGTCCAACCCTATCTAAATGACTATCACACAGAGTGTGCCCAAGCTCAGGAGGGGGTTCACCATGTGGCTTTGGTCTCCCTGATGGCTCCTGCTGTGCAATGCAGCCTGGCACACCACATCCTCTGTAGTGCTCTCTGCTTCTCTTTCATCTATAGCAAGATGCAGTGTTCTCCGGTCTCATAAGAACCCAAGGCAATGGGTGTCACCAGGGCAGAGGACTGGATGACCGACTCCAAGCATTGGGGAAAGGGAGGACTACTTCTCACACTCTGTTCTAAACCAACCAACAAACAAACAAAAAACAAAACAAAAAAACAAGGCATTGCTGTCATTTGTATTTGCTTAAGAAGAATTTGCAAAGAAAAATCTCTGTTATTTCTCAGTCTCTCTCACTTTCCCTGTCTCTGTCTCTCCTTCTTTCCCCCTCTCTCTCTCTCTCTGCCTCTCTGTCTGTCTCTCTCTGTCTCTCTCTCTTTTCTTTCTCTCTCTCGCTGTATGAATCTGTTTGACCTCAGCAGAAAATCAGAGTTCAGAAGTAAGGCTTGTAATCTAAATGCAGCCTTAAATCCTACAGACTCCTCCTCTCTTGGTTTCTCTCTCTCTCTCTTTCTCTTTCTGTCTTCCTCTGTCTCTCTCTCTCTCTTTGACACACACACACACACACACACACATACACACACACACACACACACACACACACACACACACACACCCACCCACGTACACACATTCTCTAACCCACAGAGACATATAATAAATGTTTAATGTCACGGCATCACTTATTTGTCATGGGACATAGTATTCTTTGTATAATCAGCTCATCAGTTGGAATGTGTGTGTGTGTGTGTGTGTGCGCCCATGAGTGAATGTGTGTACGTGTGCTTGCATGTGAATGTGAATGTTTGTGTGTGCGCCACTGTGCATGTGAAGGTGTGCATGTGTAAGTGTGTGTGTCTATGTGTGTGTCCCTTTGGGGAATGTGTGCCTTCATGTGTGTATGTGTGTTCGTGCGTGCGTGTTTGTGTAAGTGTGTGTGTGTGTTTGTGTGTGTGTGTGTGTGTGTGTGTGTGTGTGTGTGTGTGTGTGTGTGTGTGTGTGTGTGTGCTCGCATGTGTTCCGGATCATCAGTGAAGGCCTTATCTTTAATGTCTTCCTTGTCACTGCTCTCGCTTTCATTAATCGTCATGGTAGATTGGGTAGGTAGAGAGAAGGGGGTGGTGTGGGTTTGGGCGGGGGTGTGAGGGTGGGGGTGTTTGACAGCCTCCTTCCTCACTGGCTCACCCCCACTCCGCCCCCATTGAATCCCCCCATGTCTTTGTTTTCCAGCAGGGCTCTGAGAGATTCTCCATCGGGTTAATTAGTCTGTGCATGATTGGATCAAGGGAGGCTCCTGCCATCAGTGGCTAGAGCTCCAATAAGATGCTGTGAAGTGGGACTCAACCCCCTCCACTACCACCTCTGCCCTCCCCATGTGGGTCACCACATAGACAGTTAGATGGGGAGAGGAGAGGAGAGGAAACAAGGGGAAAGGAGGGGGAAGGAAATAGGAGATGAGAGGGAATATGAGAGAAGAGAATAGAATAAAGGAGAGGGGAGAGGAGAGAAACAGGAGAGGAAAGAGAGAGGGGATGGGAGAAAAGAGAAGAGGAGAGGCGACAGAGGATAGAGAAGAGGAGAGGCGACAGAGGATAGAGGAGAGGAGAGGAGAGGGTAGGAAGAGTGTGGGAGGAGCACAGAGGAGGAGAGGAGTAGTAGGTGGAGATGGAGAAAGGAGATGTAGAAAGAGGAGGAGGAGAGAGGGAAGACACAGTGGGAAGATCTGGTGGGCCAAGAGAAATAGAGGAGTGGGTGGGAGGGTTAGATTTAGGGAGGGAGAAGAGGAAAGGAGGAGAAAAAAGCAGGAACTGCAAATGATGTAACATGAAGAGGAAGAGGAAGAACGGAGCGAGAGAAAGAGAAAGAGAGATACATAAATGTTATTACTCTTGTACTGCTGATGTCTACAGTGCAAATGGCACAGAGTGAGCACACCCAAATACAGGCTTGTGTACAGTATATGCAGTGCAAGCATATTCTTACCCTCTGTCTCTCTCTCTGTTTGTCTCCCTCTCTCTCTCTCTATCCACCCTCCTCTCTCCATTCTCTCCCTCTCCTGCTCTCTCCAGTATGAATATGTGTATGTACGTATGTGTTTGTGTAAACTACAGTGTGTGTTTAATCTAACAGAGCGTGTAGGGCTCGAGTCAGGGTAGAATGGTGTTTTTTCTTCGTGCACAATGTTGATCTTTCTCCAAAGCCCTCGTGTGTTTACCCTGCATGGTGCAGGGGTACAGGTGTTTCAGTGAGTGGATTGTCATCCCCCTCTCCTTCAATCTCCCATTCTCCACTTGCTAAGGAGGTCTGCTGTGCCTGCTGCTCTAAGCTCGTGGAAGGGTGGGAGGATAGCCACCTGTCACACGCTGCTGGTCATTCTGCCCCTCACACTCTCACACACCCAACCCACCCCCGCTCGCCTCTTCTGTGGCTTCCCGTCAGGTTCTTTCACAAATTCCCTGGCAGCTCTTCTTGTTAGAAAACACTATTATGCTCTTCTTCTCCCTGTTTCCCCTCCTCTCTGCCTGAATAGTGAGGTTTTTTGTTGTTGTTGTTGTTGCTTCCTGCTCCTTTGAGAGCATCGTATTGACCACAACCATATACTGTGTATCACTACTTAAATGGCTTCCATCACGGCTATAGCTACCACTTTATTGCTATTGCTGTTATTAAGATGAGTGTTGCTGCTGTTATCAAGACTTGATTCTACTGCTGCTGCTGCTGCTACTACTACTACTACCACCACCACTATCACTATTATTACAACTACCGGTACTAATACTATTACTATTACTCTTACTACTACTGGTACTACTACTGGTACTACTAGTATCGCTGCTACTGCTACTGCTGCTGTCATTGTTGCTGCAGTCAGGGTGGGTGTTATTTATGTAGTGCTTTATGTAGTGTTTTGCTTTTCAGACAATAAAAGTGATGAATGGAAGTAACACTCGGTGAGATAATTACATCTAAGGGTTGCTGAGTTGTATGTTGGATGAATGTATTTAATTATGAGTGCGGGTTCTTTTATAATTTCTTTTTTTCTTTGTCCTTTGAGCAAGGGATGGTGCTGCCCGTGTGATAAATAATTTCTTTGATTCAGAAACTGCTAGTTTGATTGATTACTAAAATGTAAGGTCTGCCCCGTTACCCTGAATTTTTTCCCAATGTTCAATTATCCTTCAAAGAGCGGTGCGTGCTACTTCAAAGGGAAGACTGAAACAGAGGTCTTTTGATTGAGTGCGACCCACACAGCAGCCTCCTCGACACCTGTCAGGAGCCCCCATTGGGCATTTTAAATGCGCTCGCACCTCCCCTGTAATTTCTGTCGCCTCGCCCCGAAAAAAATTATCGGACGAGATGCTGAGAGCCCGCGGACAGATTGGGCGCAATTGGTAGGTGCTGTGATAATGATTACATCCGTCACTCAAACAATTAGAGAAGTGCGCAAGACACAGATGCCTGCCACCTGGCTGTCATCTCAGTGTCCCTAAATGTCACTTGGTGATTGTGTGTGTGGGTGTGTGTGTGTGTGTGTGTGTGTGTGTTTTGTGTGTGTGTGGATACTTTATGCGTGTATTTATTATTGGGTGCATGCATGTTTGGAAACCTCACTCCCACCTGAGCCTCAGGGTGTCAGGACTGCCACTGTTTTGGCTGCAGTAGTTATAATAACAATATACAGTTTACACACAAACAATTAAGATTAGGTAATGGTGACAAAACTATGGGGACATTGGTGGTAACGGTGACAAACCTATTAACATTTGGGTACTTTTGCTATTTATTGTAGCAACATATTACCATAAAATGGTTGGATCTGCCTTTACCCAATCGTAACACCCACATCTGGTCATGATATATGCAGTTAGCCTGGCTATAAGGTGTCTACGCACTCCAATTCAAATGTAGCGGACAAAAGTCGACATCATTGCTCACGAACACTTCCTGTGTTCGCTGATTGGTCTGGTGAAAAATACGACCTGAGTGAGTCAACCATGTCAATTGAAGCAAACCCAGACTACCAATGTAGGGAGAAAATAATCGAGCGGAAGTGCGTAGGCAAGCTTACAGCCAGGCTGCCACTAAATGACCTTGTGTCATTGTCTGGTAAGGGAGACTGCTTTTTATACCACACTGCATTTACATTACATTTTAAATTTAAGCAATAAGTCCCAAGAGGCAGTGCTATACTGTGATTACAGAACAGCCAAGGGGGGTTCATGTAGCTGACGTGTCACATGTCATGTAGCTGATGCGCTTCTCCACAGTGACCTACAGTAAATTAGGTACTGGGACAGCCCTGCTGGAGCAATGTGGGGTTAGATGCCTTGCTCAAGGGAACCTCAGCCATGGATGGGAGTGCTGATTATTCACTCTACCACCCACATATTTCCTTCTGGGATTTCATTCAGGACTTGAACCTCTAACCCTAAGACCAACTCCTTTACAATTAGGCAAGAGCTGCCTTCATCAGTTGCTGCTTTTATCTGATGCGATGTTATTCACAACAACTAAGCACCAATCAAACTGCGGTACCATAGGGGATCTATCTAGAAATACATTAGTGTAGAAGAGTATGAAGGGTGTGTGTGCATTGATGTGCTTGTCTGTGTGTGTGTGTGTGTGTGTGTGTGTGTGTGTGTGTGTGTGTGTGTGTGTGTGTGTGTGTGTGCATCTGGTAAAACTACACATATGAGGCACAAATGTCCCAACTAAGATAGGAAAACCAGACAAAAGGTGATTTATGGAAAACACATTTTATTCCCCACTAATCTGACTGTTTTTCTTGGATGTATTACCTGGTCTGGGCACAGTTAAGCATTCTTT
>CM059268.1:21360614-21368114 GCA_030347295.1 Setipinna tenuifilis | reverse complement strand
GGCATGGCGTGGCGTGGGGTGGGGTGGGGTGAGGGGGCTAGAACACCACTTCCTGGGGTTTGCCCATTCACTGTGCCCACGATGGAGGCTTGCCAGCCTGCCAGGTTCGCTTGGAGCCATCTGTCCCACCTTTGTGGCGCAGCAAATAGTCTTTAACAACAATAAAAAAATAATCAATAAAAACATGTACAATGGGGTGTTTACTTAAAGACTAAAGCATAACACTTATGGAAGTGTCACTGTGTTCAATAGTCGGAGCAAGATGGCATGGGAGTGACTTGAACCGAGATGCCATCACTGCAGCATTGGCGGGCCACCAAGCCCTTTGCATGGAGCCAACCACCACAACATGCCAGAACTGGGCGTTTCCTGTATATGTAACAGACCATGGCCTTGTTTCTGGTGGGCTGAATTGATGTTTATGGAAGAAGCCTCAGCAAGATCAGCTGTGTTCTTTACTCAAAACAATGTCTGCTGTCTGTTTCAGGCTATTTCTGAAATGTTCGTATTGGCATTGACACACATCAAGTCTTACAAATAGATGACATTTTTCGAAATCAAAACAACCTTGAGTTGGTCTCACTGACTGCAACAAAGACAGCTCATTGAGGATAGCGTACATTGAATTATGAATTTCAAATGCATTTGACAGGGATTTTTCTGAATCCATAATGAACACAATACTGATCTCTGCCTATATTGAAATGTACCATCGGCGTTTAGAGGATGTTGACTGATATAGGACTGAAAAGTGTACACTGTGAAAATAAAATTTGTAGAGCATTGAGACAGATAGATAGATAGGTTGACACAGACAGAGAGAGAGTGAGAGAGAGAGAGAAAGAGAGAGAATCTGTTCGACTCCAGGGTGAGAGGGCTGACATTTTATCGATCCAGCAGAGCAGCAGGCTCCTGTACCCATGTCTGTAGCGCTCTGAATCAGGCAGGGCATCAATCAGACAGTCACATTGCACTTAGATTTTCCTCAAGTTGTCAGCATTCCTGGAGGTTTGGGCTTTTCTACTTTGGTGTCAGTGTTGGGAAACTCTTGTCCCTGTGTCAGTGTTAGGGGAGGGGACTTCACCATCTCTCTCTCAGGTTCAGGTTCAGGTGACTTTATTGTTACCTATGGGTAACCTAAGTTTGCTTTCTCTCTCTCTCTCTCTCTCTCTCTCTCTCTCTTTCTTATTTTCTTTCTGTGTGTGTGTGTGTGTCTTTGCTGTTGTTGGCTTGAAGGAGCTGACTATCTTTTTTTCACAGTGTGGGAACGTCATCCTTTCTCTCTCTGTCTCTTTTTCTCTGCTTCTGTCTCTGTCTCTCTATCTCTGTCTCTCCCTCGCGCTCTCTCTGTCTCTGTATCTGTGTGTGTGTGTGTGTGTGTGTGTGTGTTTCTGTTGTTAGCTTGAAGAAGCTGACTGTCCTTTTTTCACTGTGTGGGGATTTCACCCTCTGTCTCTGTCTCTCTATGTCTCTCTGTCTCTGTCTGTCTGTCTGTCTGTCTGTCTGTCTCTCTCTCTCTGTCTCTCTCTCTCTCTGTCTCATTCTCTCTGTGTCTCTGTATGTGTGTGTGTCTGTGTGCGTGTGTGTCTGTCTGTCTCTTGTTGCTGTTGTTGGCTTAAAGGAGCTGACTGTCCTTTTTTCGCAGTGTCAGGGTTGGAAGGCTGCTATTCTGTTGCCAATTTCCTTCACTGCCCATTCGGCTCTCATTCTGCTTTCATCCACATCTCATCCAGTTAGTTTTAGCTCACAGTCAATCAGTAGCTGATCTAGCTTCAGGGAGGCCCATCAGAGCCAATCACAAATTGCAGGAATATGAGTGAACTCAGTGATTGCATTTCTGTGTTTCTGCTCTCAGCTGCTCTCACTGTCAGGGGGGCTCTGAAACAAGTTTGGAATATGTTATGAGAGAAGTCGTAAAAGCTACTCTGCCCAGTAGTTATTTTCTTGTACCACATCATAAATCTTAATATAAGTTCGCTAATAGTTCATAAATTATGAGTAATTTATTGTTTTTTTTTCCTCCCCGTGTGAGATAATTACCTTCATTTTCAGGGAACCTGGCATTATGAAGAATTCTCCACAGGGATCTTATGATTTATCATTTGATTTAGACAACATTTATCAAGCAAAGACTAGAAATCATTCAGTAACCATGGCGATGTAATACATAATGACTAAAGGTAAATATAATAACCATTAGGAAAAAAAACACCATTATGTTATGCCATACAATCCAAAACACAAGAGAGTACAGGCAGATAAACTGTACAAACTAAGACAGATGATAAAGAGCAGTACCGATAAGCAACGCCAATATTTATCTACATTTAATTACAACAATAAAGTGTTACAGAAGTGTAAAGGAAACTACAGAAGCTCCCTGGGAAAGTAGACCTTAGCCAAGGCTAAATGCTGTATATTGAAATACTGGCAAAGGTTGAAAGAAAATTCACGCATTTGTCTTATGTTTCGTTTCCGCTACGAAATGAAACAGCTTCTGTCTTGTCGCAAGGTTTGCTCTCCACACCGCCTGTGATAATTCCTCTTACAAACAGTAAAAAAGTAAAAAAGACAAGCCGTACTGTAAGCATAACCTCCCTGGCAAAGGTAATGAACAAGTCTATTAGGAGAAAACATTTAAATCTGCAAAAAAGAGACCTTAATACATCATCTGAACACCAGAGAATTTAAAGCATACAAATATTGACTCACACATTGTTACTGACCCAGCTAAAAAGAGTTGTGGGATTGGAGGCTCTCCATAGACTAGTGGCAAGCATAGCAAAAGTCCCTTTCTGGGTCCTGGGTTTTTGCCTAAAATTTAGGAAAAAGGGTTTTTGGATCGATCAAGATTATAATGAAGGAGTAGTTCACACAAAAGTATACATAAGGGCATGACTGTGTTCAGATGTATATCAAAAATAATTTTAAATGGCTTTTTTCCTTTAGAGGGTTGGGGGAGTATGTTTGTTGCACATACTTGCACTATCCAAAATGTGGTTTGTTTATGAACGTAGGCTCATAATGCCATTAATTACTGGGGTCACAGTGGAATGTGGAGCTGATGTCATGTCAGCCTTGATGCAGTAGCATGTGGTACAAACTGTAATTGTTTTGATGGCTAATTGAGGCAGTGTTTCTGTGATGACAAAGCTGTTTTTAATTGCAAATCTGAAATGCTGTAGAAGGGGGAAAACAGTCCACCTGCATCAAGGTCGACCATGTCACTTTTCATCTTTTTTGCCTTTTTCAGACCAAAAAGACCTAAGAAGCAGTTTGGTGGACTAATTATTATTAGAATTACTTACGATTAATGATTTTCTTTGTGAGATTATACTTGAATGCAAGGCAAGGTCTACTTGTCATTTAAAGGTGTTGTACCTTTTTGAGCTTCGTCCTTCCTATGGTCAGCCTTAGATCTTTGTTTCTTTTTTTGTGGCTTTGTGCTTCAATTGCTGTAAGCTGGTCTGAAGGTTAGCAAGTAGCCATGTACAGTATGAGTCATAGTACACCATTTTTCTTACTGTGGTCCACAATATGTAGAAAATTAAACCAAGATTTGATGTGCAGTACTTTCTTTCTGCTGTGTACAGAGATTGTTATGGAATCATTGTTAAGCGAATATGTCTGCGAAGCTTCTCATTCATCCAGGTCATAGTAGTCAAAAGGGAGTGTTTAGTGAGGGAGACACAGCAGAGGTCAGTAAGGAACAATGAGTAAGAGAAATAGAGAGAGAGAGAGAGAGAGAGAGAGAGAGAGAGAGAGAGAGAGACAGAGACAGAGACAGAGACAGAGACAGAGAGACAGAGAGAGACAGAGAGAGATAGACAGAGAAAGAGACAGAGACAAGGACAGAAAGAGGGAGAGAGGGAGAGGGGGAGAGGGGTAGACAGACAGAGAGATAGACAGACAGAGAAAAGAGCGAGAAAAGATAGAGAGAAGAGAGAGAGAGCGAACACTGTGCAGGTTCACCTAGCAGTCAGTCATAATCTCTTGTTATTGTTGGTTTAAAGCAGACTCCGTGGGGTATTCTTGCCGGAATAATGTGGCTTGTTAAAGTAATTACAGACGATTGTGCGCCACTTGAATTGTGTGCAGGCCTTAAACGCTAGCCTGTTGTGTCTTGTGCAGTTGTGTGAATGTTCAATCAGGATTACAGGGCTCTCTCGCTGCATAATGCACAGATCCCACGGTGTGTGACTTTGGCTTATAGGAGAGCTATCAGAGGGAGAGGATTGATTGGAGACCAGGTGTATGAAACTGTGAGCCTTTTAAGCTAATTAATTAATCTCCTCTGATATCAGGCCGACTTTTGCCATGCTTCCCTTTGGGTGATGACAGAGATTTTCCGACTAAAGCACCACTTAAATGCCCAACACCTCTGGAAATAATTCAATCTGATTAGGCCCATATGCTGTATTACATCTGAGATTCAGGGTGAGCAGTGTTAGGAAGGCTGACACGTCAGCACCGCAACCCCTCCACCCCCCCATCTCTCCATCTTTCTCTCTCTCTCTGCCTCTCTTCTCTCTCCATCTTTCTTTATCTCTGCCCCCCTTTCTTTCTTTCTCTCTCTCTCTTTCTCTCATTCTCTCTCTCCCCTGCCCCTCACCACTCTCTCCATCCTTTCCACCTCTCGCTCTTTCCCTCTCTCTCTCTGCCTCTCTTCTCTCTCAATCTTTCTTTATCTCTGACCCCTTTCTCTCTCTTTCTCTCTCTCTCATTCTTCCTCTCTCCCCCGCCCCTTTCCACTCTCTCCCTCCTTTCCGTCTCTCTCTTTCTCTCTGCTGTCTCTTTCTCTCTTTCTCCCCCCACCCTCATCTATCCTTCACTCTGTTCGTTTGTCTGTCACAGCTAAGGAAAGGTAATCGATTGGCTGTGTGGGGGTCACGGCTGTCAGCACTAACCCCTGTCGCCATGGGGACGAGAGGACGGGCATTAGAGTGGCACCGAATGTCAGTTTCTCTGCCCAGCACCCAGCAAAGGAGGACTGAAATGGACCTTGTCATCGGCAGGACGAAGGAAAGAGAGGAAGGACAGAGTAGAGAGACACAGACTGCAGAAAAAGAAGACAGTTTGCACAGTGAAGCTGTGAAGGGCAATGCAGTGATGGTGGTAGTGTGTGTGTGTGTGTGTGTGCATGTGTGTGTGTGTGTAGATGGGGCAGGGACAGGTATATCAGTAAAGGAGTCCCCAAAAACAGTGCTGGGAGGCAGGCAGCTTGTTCTCTCTGCGAGTCGGACGTCAGAATCACAGAGCAGCTTAATCAGGATGGCGGAGATGGCGGAGTAATGGAGTGTGTCTAAGCGATGACACCTTTTCAGCTCCCTTTTCTCACTTTTCCCCCCTCTCTGCCTCTCTGCCTCTCCCGGCCTGCCCTACACGCCTTTGTTATCGCATTTTCTGCCTCTCCTCCTTTATCAACCCCCATCTCTCTCTCTCTCTCTCTCTCTCTCTTTCTTTGTCAGTCTCTGTCTCTCTCTCTCACTCTCTCTTTCTGTCCGGCTTTCCCACTGCTTTTTTTTGTTTTTGAGTCTCTGCCATATCTCATATGTCTGAGCGAACATTTAAATCTTTCAGCAGGGCTTCTTCACCAAAGGCTGGAGACAGTCTATTGGTAGTTTCTGTGTGATTTCCAAGTCATTGCTATTGGGCTGTTTCGAGGGCCAGTTGAAGGGCTGCTCTGTGTGGTGCAGACATGGATGAAGGCTGATCGGGAAATGCGTTTTGGTTTTTCAGCCCTGTAATGGAGTTGAGCGTGAGTTGGCGTATTCACATGGTTAGGCCTGGTTAAGCCCTGTGATCAGCAGCCTACGTGGTTTGTGTTCTGCCTTTGGCAGCCTGTCAGCAGGGTGATGGCTGTGTGTGTGTGTGTGTGTGTGTGTGCGTTTTGTGTGTGTGTGTCCCCATGCAGATACATTCAACCACTGCTGTTTCATTAAAGACTAATTAAATGCATCTTATTGCCTGCCACAATGATTGCTGAAGCTTTGTGCCATGGAAACTAGAAGTGTGTGTGTGTGTGTGTGTGTGTGTGTGTGTGTGTGTGTGTGTGTGTGTGTGTGTGTGGTGTATTGTATGTGTGTGTGTGTGTGTGTGTGTGTGTGTGTGTGTGTGTCTGATGGGTGCCCATGTGTGGGATGTCAAGACTGGTGTGAAATTGCTTGAGCCTTGATTGTGTTGAACTCTCTCTCTCTCTCTCTCTCTCTTCCATCCTCTCTTTCATCCACTCCTCCCTCAGTCCTGCCATCACCTCCTTCATAGCTTGTCTTTTCTGTCCCCCTGCCGGCTCTCCCTCTCTCACTTTTTCTCACTCTGTCTCTGTCTCTCACACACTCTCTCTCTCCCCCCTCTGCTCCCCCACTTCTCTCTCCCTGTCTGTCGTTCTCCCTCTCTTAAGTCTGTCACTGGTTCGCCTTCCTCTTGTGGGCTTGTGGGGCTGTCAGCTCATTGTTTTAGAGATATAAGACAATGCAAGCCCAATGCGACGTGACTGTGCTTTCATTATGGGGGCTTTGGCAGCCTCTTTCTCTCTCTTTCAGTCAGACAAAAAAAAACACTTGCACATCCACCAGCTTAAAATGATGAAGGCTTATGACACGGAGGCTGTTTTTTTTTTGTCCTAACATGAGTTATGTTTTTTTGTCTTCTTTAATCTGTGATTCAGCTCCTCCTCTGTCCTGCTCCCAATCAAAACCTACCACAGAATATCTATCCACCCTCAGACAGGCACGGTCAAAGCATACGATGGTCTTGGAATAACACCTCCTTGATGCCCGATTCATATTAATCAGGAGCATTTGAACCAGAGCCTGTTGAGTTCTTGCCGTCTCAAAGATTCTCATAACATTTCCAAAGGGGTTGTTGTTGAGAAAAAAGGATGCTGTGGGTGAAGCACATGGTGTAATTGATGTTTATCTGAGCCATATGCCTACGCCTTTAGTCTAAATGATTAAATGTGATACTGTGTTAATCCCAGAGTCAAGTTCATTGCTGGTTAGACAACTAGAACACATATAAGAGCAGTGAACACAGATACATACACACACACATTCACGCACACATGCTCTCACGTTCATACACACACACACACACACACACACACACACACACACACACACACGCACCATGATTCCATGGACCAGTGGGCAGCTTGTACTCACTGCGGCACCTGGGGAGCAGTTGGAGCTTGGATGTGTTGCTCAAGGGCACCCCAGGTGTGGATAAGGGGGGGAGAAGACTGGTGTTTATTCACCGCCCCCCACCCCCATTTTCTCCTGCCTGCACACAGAATCGAACCTGTGATCCTTAGCTACAAGGTCAACTCTAACTTAGCTCTGAGCTGCCCTGTGGCACTTTACACAGCTGCCCCACTAGGGCCTGTAAAGTGTAGTGTTGTGTTGTGATACCATATATTTTAAGCCATTCACATCAACAGTCTTTTACTGTAATAATAACTGTGCTGTAAGGATATGAGTGTTTACTATTAAGAACCATTTT
>CM059268.1:21350614-21353114 GCA_030347295.1 Setipinna tenuifilis | reverse complement strand
TCAGTGTCCCCCCTCGCCCACCTGCTGCAGAACACATTCATTATGCCCACAACAAATTACTTGATGTCGCTGCTAATAATCTCGTTCCCAGTGAGACAAAGTGCTCCAAGAGCCTGGTAGCAGGGCCAGGTGGGTCCAACCTGGACTCCATCGCTTCTTCTTGCCCGTCAACACCATCAGATGTGTGTGTGTAAAGGATACCTTGTCCTCACTCCACCGTATACAGTGTCCACACAACCGGTGGACTTGTGGGACTTGTGGGTTATGTGAATTATAAGTCAGCAAAAAAGTGACCTAAAATAGAATGCAACTTGACTGAAACACTCAATCCATATTAACACAAGACAGCATCAGAATCGGCATCCAGGTCTGTGTCCTGGGTCCTATTTGTGTGGATAGGATATCTTCTCCTCCATATCATCGTTGTTCCTGGTCCCCCTACGTTTGGATGCGCAGGTGTGTCAGTGGCTCCTACAGGGGGCCTAAGGAGGCAGACAGAGGACCACAGCCTCATGTTCATGACCCATGATGCTTTGCACATTACTCATGTGGGGAATATAGATACATTATGTCCCTGTGTCATTCCTGACAGGTGGCATGTCTGTTGTATCTATCTTGCCTGTTTTATGGTGTGTGTTTGTGTGTGTGTGTGTGTGTGAGAGAGAGAGAGAGAGAGAGAGAGAGAGAGAGAGAGAGAGAGAACGAGAGAGAGAGAGAGAGAGAGAGAGAATTGATCACCTGTCAGGTATTAAGAAAAGGCAGCCTGTGGCATGACGCATTGAGTGGAGCCATGACATGTTGAGTGCTGACGCTGTCACACCCACCCACACACACAGACAGACAGACAAACACACACACACACACACACACACACACACACACACACACACACACACACACACACACACACACACTTGAAACTTTAATAATAGCATGATTGTGCACTACAGGAGAGATCAAATCTATGTCCCAAACTGTGTGTGTGTGTGTGTGTGTGTGTGTGTGTGTGTGTGTGTGTGTGTGTGTTTGTATGTGACACTGTAGATCTCAGATCAGATTGTCAAGTAATAGTATTTTTCCAGGAAAATGACCCCATTCTTTGGTTACTGCCTTTCATTTACAAGGTCCTTTTTCATGTTTTTAGTTACTACTCCAGTCTTCTGCTGTCAGACTAAATCACTGCACTATGACCTTACATTCTCAAGTTCGCAGTCTTTTATCAAGCACTCCTGTTCTCTCTCTCTCTGTCTGTCTCTCTCTCTCTCTCTGTCTCTCTCCATCTATCTCTCTATTTCTCTCTCTGTCTCTCTCTCACTTACTCACATGCAGACATACATACACACATGCATGCACGCATGCGTACACACACACGTACACACACACTCACACACACATACACACACACACACACAAACACACACAAACACACACTGGCCAGGATTACACACACATGCCAATGGCTGAGGGCCAGCAGAGTGTAGGTGTTGAAAGGTTGCCAATGGCTTCAAAACACAATCAGGAGGCCTTTTGCCATGTTTTCCTCTGCTTTGTCCTGACACTTTATGAGCTACTGCACCCGTGTTAAAGCCTGACTGCTACTATACTGCTGAATCAGGCAAAAGTTCCCTATTTCCTCCTCGATGTGGGCTGTATAGAATCGAGTATTCCATTACCTCTACACCCTCCCCGAGAGGGTAACAAGTTGCTGGCTGTCTGTTGTCATGGTAATGTATGGAGCTTGAAGTGGGCTTGAGCACCATCCCTGATGTGAGATACTGGAGCATATTTTAGCACTGCTCAGGGCAGAGGAAGGAACGGCTCGGCTGTGTCGTGTGGATTTTAGTTGAAAGTGTTTGCATTCAAATGCTAAGTCATAATATTTGGGAATAAAAAAGGACTGCCACTGTGGTCCTTGTAAAATGCAGAGTCAATTCACTGTTTCTAGAATCCAAGCATAAATACGTGTGTCACACCCACATAACTGGTTACAGAACAGGCCATTAAACAACTGAAAGTACACACAAACACACACACCCACCCACCCACACACACACACACACACACACACACACACACCTTTAGCAAGTTGTTTTATTTCTTTTAGGCATATTTGTTCTTTTTCACACACACACACACACACACACACACACACACACACACACACACACACACACACACACACATGCACACACACACAGTGAGCTGTCTGCCATCGCTCTTTTACAGAGCTTGAACCCAAGCAGTGTGTCAGTGCTGTTCTGTCTCATCTGAATCGAGTTTGGTGGCTTTTAAAACCCCAGGCATCTCCGTGTCTATTTAATTTCTCGAACAGAAAATGACCAAGTTCCTGCTTATCGCATCGCCAGAGCCGCAAGATGGCCCAAAGTCATACTCACTCCCCCTGTCTAGCTTCCTGCCCCCACAGCTGCTGCGTCATATTGGCCTGCTGTGTTTGCCTTATCACCAATCACAAAGGTTTTAAAAGTTAGACGAAAAAATA
>CM059268.1:21338114-21343114 GCA_030347295.1 Setipinna tenuifilis | reverse complement strand
GACTTACTCTGTTACTGTTATGCAACACTTAGCACTGCAGAGGGCTTTGATGTGCAACATCCTGAGTGTGTGATCTGTGATCTTTAACTCAAAAAGATGGCTTCCTACAGACATCAAAACCATACCTTTCTTTACGTGAGGCTCTTACACAGCTCACAAAGAGAAGCCATATCTTACCGCACTAACTTCTACAAGCCAAAAATTATCAACTGAAGTCAGACCCTTCCTCCATGTCAACTGAAATCCTGCTCTGACAGATTGTAAACTAAAATCATACTCTTGTTGTCTGTTATATGGCATCCCTACTCACTGTGAGCTTCAGTACAGAAGTGCACATAAATCAGTCTACTCTGTGGTAAATGCTTTCGTTTCTATTCAATACTGTCTGCAATTCTAGACACTTTAGTTGGGTTCAGTTGGATTCTCTTCTCACAGACTGATAAGTTGTCAGTTTGTTCTGTACTGGATTTGGCCCTTGTTTAGAATAGAATAGACTACACTAGAATAAGATGAATAGAATAGTACGACATCAAACAGAACAGAGCAAAATAATAGAATAGAATAGAATAGAATAGAATAGAATAGATTTTTATTGTCCACCAGAATGAAACATTTTATTTGGCCTTAGCAAAACATAACATCACACACAGACAACTATAACAAGGATAGTTCTAGACAAGCAGACAACAGTCACAATGTGGTTTCAGTCAACAAGAGAAAAATAAAAATAAAAATAGCATTCCCATCAGTGTCTGTGGGTTAGTCACTTTAGGGCTGCTGGCTCTCCGGAGTGCTGTCCCCATGCCTAAGAGGCGGCTTAGAGTCAGTGCCAGGAACAAGCTGCCTGGTGACAAACTGTACCTGCGATGCAGAGCCACCTGCGGTGTTATCTAACAGAGCAGAAAGCCAGCTAGGCAATTCTAACTTTTGGCTGCATAAACCATTAATAATTGTCAGCCACTTCCCCCAACCCCCACCCAACACCACCCCAAGCCTTTTTGTTTGCCTTTATGTGAACACCATGCATTTATTTTATTTTCAACAAAAAAACAAAAACAAAACAAAAGTATGCTTTTCCATACACAGCAACATCATTGTCTGATAATAGTAATCTGAAATGTGTGTAATAGTCTGGTTCTTCCTTTCTGTGTAATTCAAACCAAAGAGGACATAATTGTAGAGTACAAGTGCTGAGTGATGAGTGGAGTGAACAGCAAGTATGTCTGAGGATAGATATATGTGTTACACCCACAAGGAAAATAACTTGTCCCAAACGCAGCACACCACAAGCATAATAGACTGATGCAGATTAAATGCAGGAATCTCAGACATGTAATAACTTTTCACTTGTGAGGTAATTACGGTTTCCTAACACAACAACAACTGTGACGACTCAGTTCCTCGCAAACAACATAATTATTATTTTTTAGGCAGCTATTATGTTTCTGGGATCTTATTTTTTACACAAATTGTAGCAAATCACCATTTGGTCTGTATCTGTTTAATCAGTTGTAAAAGGATAAAAATCAGTATTTAGGTATTATGTGAGCACATAATCCTTTTGATATGATGCTTTTATTGTCACATTGATGGTGTTTCTGATGGACTATGTCCAGCTTACAGTTTGATGCCAAGTAGCAAAATTCAGAGGGCAGCTTTTGTTGTGATTTTTATAGAAGAATTTAGTTTACTTCTTTTTGAAATTGTCACTAATTACAACCATATTTTCGGAAGTCAGTTTGGGTAAAAGCATCTTTTAAGTGTAATATAATGTCATGTAATATTTGTCCATTACTTTATGATTTTTTTGAATGAAATGTAGGTACGGTTAATGAGTAAGCACAAGTTATATTTAACTGCAGGCAAAGATGTTAGTTCCCATTTTGTTTTGACTCAAAGTGCGTCAGATTTGACACAGGATCTTCAAGCTCTGACAGGTCTTGAAACAAGACGGAAATCCTCCTTTCCTTATTTTCTCTCTCTTTCTCTCTCTCTCTCTCTCGCTCTCTCGCTCTCTGTCTCTTGCTCCTTTACTCTTCTCTCTCTCTGTCTCCCTCCCCCTCTTTCTCAATAATGTGCTCAGCTTGTTAGTAAGATCCTCTAACAGAAATTCAACATTTGGGTGGATTGAAATATATAATAAATAAATAATAATAAGTTGAAAGACATTTTCAGGAAAAGATTAACAATGTCAGTCTTTGCATATTTTATACCAGTATAATTGAAAGAGTTTGAATCTTTAGTTCAAAGTGCATTAACAGTACTTTAGCATGTATCAGATCTAATTTAACACATTTTTTAATTCATAATACTACATTTGTTTAATTTAAATGTGTTACTTGACTATCAAATATGTATCTTAACACTAGCTGTAAGGAGGAAAGCAGATCAAGCACTTAGCTTTTGTGGCAAACTTTCAAAGTCAATTTGGTTTGTTGTTTTGACGAAATGACCAACCAACCAACAAACCAACCAACCAAATCAAAGAGATGGGTACGAGAGCTTTGTAGATGAATGGCATAGTCAAAACAATCATCCATTACTAATCACCTAAAACATTTGGACGGGCAAGGCATGGCTGTCAGTCCATAGCTGGTTGGACTCATCTCCCTCATGCTGTTGGTAATCTGTGCGATTATGGGATGTCATTATGGAAGCTGAGCACCTACTGTCCTCTTGGTGCTGAATTTCTCTGTAATAGTTTGACTGGTGAAGGCACAATGCCAACGCATCCAGAGGAAACCCATTTTCTTCACAAAACAAATAAAATTTAATCTAACAATTATTACATTTGTGGAGCAGGGGTTATGTTCATGGTAGACAATAGTTATTACATTTGCGGAAATGCAATGAGTGAGTGCATGCTTTTCCATTTGTGGTTTATTATATTTGCGTCAGTGTTATTTAGTTTGTTTGTAAACAACATGCTAGCAAATCCAGTGTTTTGTTTGTTTGTGTGTGTGTGTGTGTGTGTGTGTGTGTGTGTGTGTGTGTGTGTGTGTGTGTGTGTGTGTGTGTGTGTGTCCTCTGCAGGTGAGCTTTCACCTGCTTAAAAAACAGATCCTTGTGGCCTGTGACCTTCTGAAGCACACAGTCAGAGAAACCCTTAATCCTCTAGCATTTCCAACCCCACACAACCTGACCCAACCTCTGTAACAAAAGAGGCCAAGTTAATGTGCATGGCTGAATGAGAAATCAAAAATACCCCATGAAAGGAAAATTTCATCCCTTGAAATTGGCTCATTAGCAGGCCATTGTGGCGGCCATGAGTTATTCTTTGTGCGTGGTAACAGTGCGGCGAAGCTGCCTTGTCTCCAGATGCCCGATTGGCCCGAATATACTTTCTGAATATACTCTCTGAATATGATGTCTGAATATTCTGTCCTGTTATTCTGTGGTCAATAATGAGGTCTTTTTCGGATGCATCGACTGACACACGTAACCCTCTCTAAGACAGTACCTTTTTCCCTGCTCACGAAGATTGTGCCCCCAAAAAAGCATATTTTTTTCAAATCTATAGCGCCCTGTCACATCACATGTTTAGGTGACACAGATGTCATGTGTTACTGTGAGCTGTTTGCTCATTGCTCAGTATAGATTTACCAGTATAGTATACATGGCTGTATTCCTGCATGTATACTATTTCTTTTCTATATTTTAGTTGCAGGTCATCTTTTTAAATCATTTTCTCTTTCTTTACTCATTTATATTTTAGGCAGACCAAGGCAGCTGGGTATGTTGTTGTGGGAAGATTTCAGCGTAGTGTAGTGCATCTGCCAGAAAGATTCTTGTCTAGACACACCCACAATTGTAGAGACATTTCATATTGATTATTGAGCCTTGGAAAGATATATAATTTAAGGGGCTTATGGCAAACAATGCAGTTGATTTCAGAGACTTTAGGGAATTTCGTGATTAAACATCTATTAGCAACATATAGATTTACTATTGATCTTTCCAGCTATATTTGTTAGGCTTTTTTGCATTATTTTTTACCAACACCAAGCACAAATGTATGCTATTTGAAAGCCTGACTGAAACCAACTCTACTCAACTACACTCAAACTTTATTGTCCATAGGGGGCAATTGGTTGTGCGGCAAGGACAGACACAGACAACAGACTAAGCACTAAAGATAAGACAAAACTCTAAAGTGCAGTGCATACGCACACAAAGACATTACACTACATTAGCCATAAAAAAAGAGGAATCATTCAGGTGTCGAGTTGTAACTCTGAACTCAGCAGGGAAAAGGCGCTAGGAACAAATGAATGTCTAAATTGGTTCGCTTTTACAAGAGGGAATCTGAAACGTAAACCAGAGGGCAATAACTGGAACTCAGAGTGAAAAGGGTAAACTGCTAGAATGGAATTAGCTTTTCTCAAGGTACATTTGTGGTATAGGTCACAGAGGCATCTATGCCTGTACTGCTGGGCATCTATGATTGTACCACTGACCTTCACCACTTTGGACAGAGCAGTTTTGGCCCTAAGACTAAGGCTGCTGTACCAGGAAACCATGGAGAAACCTTATTTGAATGTACTAGTAGAAGGAGGCAGGCAGTTGCAGGTGTGCTGTGTTATGGCGTGGCGGTAGTGAGCATGCTGTAGGCCCTGTGCAGTGTGGACTGGTGATTATTTGGTGTGTCTTTCACATGTGCTGTGTGGAGGGGAGTGTGACCTGGATGTCTGCTGCACCCTCTCAGAGTGCTGAGGCCAGCAGGACTACCTGCCAAACACACACACACACAGACACACATGCACACACAGATGCACGCACACAAATATGTGTACACAGACTCACACACATACATGCACACATGCACGCACACACACGCACACACACACACACACACACACACAAATTTACACACAAAAAGGCATTCAAAGACACACACACATACACACACACACACACAGAACATTAAATCTACGTGCCAGGTCTTTGTAAAGCTTTTGTGAAGGAGAGCTCTTTCACTGTCCACAGTCCAGGTAAACCAG
>CM059268.1:21330614-21333114 GCA_030347295.1 Setipinna tenuifilis | reverse complement strand
AATCAGATGCGTAAGTGGTAGCCATGCATATTTGCTAATAAGTTAGATTTTAGTTTAGTAAGATCCCTTTGCATGACTGATAGTCTGTACATGTTTGCTAATGAGTCAGACTGGGCTTAGTAAAAATCCCTTTGTACCAGTGAACTCTCTTTGGATGGGCTTTTCATTAAGCTTCCCTCCTAAGAGACACAGCTACACAAGAGCTACAAAGGCCCAGAGGTTTTCTTCCACCACAGGCTTTCAGAAGATTGCACACACAGACAGTAAAAGCAGCACTTAGACATTCTGCCTTTTTTTTACTTCAAACAGTTGCTGTCTTCTGTTGAATGAATGACTCCACGGCAAACCTGAATATAATATAAGATAAAATATGACCAAATAAAATCTCACTCAAAAGGATATGACAACTGTGTGTTTGTGTGTGTGTGTGTGTGTGTGTTTCATAATTGCACCTCTCTCTGTCTCTGTCTCTCTCTTACTCTCTGTCTCTGTCTCTGTCTCTGTCTCTGTCTCTCTCTCTCTCTCTCTGTCCGTCCTTATCTATCTTTGTGTGTGTGTGTGTGTGTGTGTGTGTGTGTGTGTGCATGTGCTGGCCCACCTGTGGCCAGCGTGTGCTGAGGGAGGGGTTATCTGTCATGTCCCTCTGTGTCTGTGGCCGAATAAATAAACAGGTCAGCTGGTGTTAGGTGCACATGCTCTATCTTCGGGCTGTGTGTGTGTGTGTGTGTGTGTGCGTGTGTGTGTGTGTGTGTGTGTGTGTGTGTGCGTGTGTGCGTGTGTGTGTGCGCGCGCATATACAGCATTTGTGTGCATATACCTTCCCTGTGTGAGTTCCTGACCCCTATGCTCCCTGTGCATCCTGGCATGGGGCTATCTCCCAGAGTGTGTGTGAGAGGTGCAGCTGTTTTCTCCCCATGAGCTGCAACACAGGCAATTACACTCCCACTAGGGCACCGCTCCCATCTCCCCCTTGTGTGTGTGTGTGTGTGTGTGTGGGTGTGTGTGTGTGTGTGTGTGTGTGTGTGTGTGTGCGTGTGTGTCTATGTGTGTGCATGTATGGGTGCACACTTATACCGTGATACTGTGAGGCACAAAGCTTCTTTATTGGGCTCTCTCTACCTCGATTTCTATCTTAAAATACTGCACATAAGTTGGAAAGTATAGGTTGCCATCATGTAATTAGCGTGTAATTTGCATGCATGCGAGCCATATTATCATCTTTTATTAATGATTATATGCAGAAACCATGTTAATTACCCCGTAGTTACATTATTTTTGGCATTTTTTTCTTGTCAGAAGTGTGTTTACATACACTTGAAAGAGAAATAGGTTAGATGGATAAATAGATAGAGAGCGAGAGAGAGAGAGAGAGAGAGAGAGAGAGAGAAAGGGAGGGAGAGAGAGAGAAAGAGAGAGAGAGAGAGAGAAATGCTTACATAAATGCTGTTCATTTACAATTTTACAATTTTAAATTCTCATTTTATACTCAAGGGGTTTAAATTGGAATCTTGATTATAAAAATGTATTTCTATGTTAATTGTCTGCCTATTATCATAGCTCCTCATCCAAGGGATTCTTAAGCATATTGCAATTAACTCTTACATACACAGTCGCATTTCTGGGGCCACAAAATGTAAACAGCAGGTATTGTACTTTAGTTCTAATTTGGTCAAGGTCATTTGGTTTTTATGTGTGTGTATGTGAGTCTGCACTGCACAGCAGTGGCGAATGTTCTAGTGTGAAGATGATGGGTTGTGCGTTACCATGGGGACCGGCATGACACCCCAGATGTGATTCTGCCATCAGTGCCAATACTTTTTTCAATTTATTGACATGAAGTGTGTGTGTGTACGTGTGTGCGTGTGTGTGTGTGTGTGTGTTTAAGTAATGTAGCGTAACGTAACATTACAATAAACATACACTGGGGTAGAGTCAGAGATGAATCCTGTCATCCATCTAATGTTATCTGTCTGCTTGTTACTTGTCTGTGACTTCAGTGCCATATGTTCCTTGCTATCTATTTTGATTGTTTTCACATTTGGTGAGTCAGACACCTTTCTGGCAAATGTCTTTAGTTACCTTGCTCTTGTGTGACGATACAGACTTCTTAAGTATGTGGAGAAGGGGAAGCTCCCAAAGACGATTTACTGCCAAAAGGTCACACAGTAGCTAAATCTGTACTTAACCTGAACAACGAGGTGTGCTGGAACATTATTCACCCTCTGCTGCTACTTTGTGTCTGGACTCTTTGGTCTCACTGTGGGTCCAAGCCTGGGGAGTGTTGCATTGCATCTGTTTACTGTTGCTGTGGGCATCAAAGTAGCACTTGTCTTGGCCTTATACTGTACAACATTGAGCATTCCAACAATTGTTCTGGCTCTTAAATAGACACTATGAACACCTCCTTGGTTAAAAGAACTGTTGTGGGTATTTTTCTAATTTTAACTCAAACATACGACATAACCATTGTCAGTTTTTCCCTTACATTGACGAGATTATG
>CM059268.1:21318114-21320614 GCA_030347295.1 Setipinna tenuifilis | reverse complement strand
TACACACACACACACACACACACACCTTCCCTTCCTATCCCCATCCCACAGTCTGGTTTAATGAGAGCTCCTCTAATCCTGGTTGCATGCTGGAGCCAAGGCTCTGCTATCTCCCTCTGTTCCCACTGACTGCAGCACTCCTCCGTCCAGCTCTTCTGTGTGCTGTAATTGACCACATACAGATTAGTTCTTCATTTGGAGGTTTTAATGGAAAAGATTACAGTCAGTAGGGAGAGAAAGGAGGGGAAAAAGTGCGACAATGATTTTCTTTTTGTCCCCCCGTGGAATTCTTTAGCAGTTCCAGTCACGTGAGGTAAAAGATATAATTATCTGATTATGTTTGCTTAAGTGCCGTCATGTGAGTTTACTGGTTATTTTTTTACTGGAACACATTCGTTGTGGTTGAAAGGTGGAAGATGTGGATCTTTTTTTTCCCCTGTATCAACCCAGTGTATTGCCGTGGGGTGTAATATTAACTGTCAGCTTTATGGCTGATTTTATGGTGTTGATTGTATGGGAGATGCTATCGAGCCATTTATAGTCCCAAAATGAACATTAAAGTCTCGCCCGCTTTTTTGCCCAGTAGCCCATGAACGAGCGAAACATTGGAGGGCCAGATGGAATGGTACAAATGGGTGTGTAGACTGTTCCTGTGTTTAGCTGGGGAAAAAAACGTGATAAGGTGGTGTCTCGTGAAAAGGCTAACACATTTGCGCTTTGAGTCCAACACCAGAAGGGCCTTATCTTTTTTATTTATGACTTTTTGCTTTTGTTTGCCCAGGTCTCAGAAAACTTATTAAAGACACAAACAGTGGGTTGACCAAAGTTAAATGCAGAGAATACAAGGACAGAGGTGTATGTGTGTGTGTGTGTGTGTGTGTGTGTGTGTGTGTGTGTGTGTGTGTGTGCGCGTTCACGTGGGTATGTGTGGGTGTATGTATGTGTGCATGCGTGCGTGCATGTGTGTGTGTGTGTGTGTGTGTGTGTGTTTGTGTCGGTAGTTGTGTGTGAGTCCACTGCTAATTTGGTGTGAATAATTACAGTTATTGGAGTGCAAATGTTCCGTCCAGATGGAAGTTTTGTTTGTATCACGAATGAAGGCTTGCTGTCCAGGTGGAAACACAAGCTGGCTGCTCATTCAAGTCATTTGCGTATTTTAAGCGCTTTCAGGAATATTTGGCCAAATTAGATGCAAGCGTGTGCACATTTGGCCGTGTCATGCAAATTAAACATGGACACTCTCCACACTCAGGCACGATCTGTGGATAGCTGCAAGTCCACAATTTATGGTTGTCTGGACAGGAACATGTAACAAAATGACTGGAAATGTGTTTTGCAGCAAATAAACCCAGCATAGCTGCATAGTGGAACCTTTGATAATTAATCATCATGTAGTGAACTGTTTCCTTATTTGATTTACAACATCTGGAACTTAAATGTTTCCAGCACTCTTGATTTGCACCCTCAAGGTTTGAAATAGATTAAAAATGGGATGAAAACCTGGCTAGTGATTGTGTCGCTAACACAGTGATAGTTTGGTGGTGATGTGGCTAAAGTAGTGATAGTTTGGTGATAATATTGCTAATGTTTGTGACCTGTATTGTATGTGTGCTTTGCTGGCTCTAACTGCAGTGCTTGTTTTGGGCAATCGCAGGTGTCCATCGCTGTGGGCCTGGCTGGCTTTGCCTGCCTGCTCCTCATCATCATGTTTGTGCTCATCAACAAATATGGCCGACGCTCCAAGTTTGGGATGAAAGGTAAGACATTTCTCTGTTTCTCTGAAACAAACAGAGCTGATGCTCACACATACACACACACACACACACACACACAATTCAGAGGTGAATTGCTCTTGTCTGTCTCTTTCTCTCTTCTCCTCTTTTTCTTGTCAGCTCTTGTTATCTCTGTTTTACTCTGGACGTCCTCCGTTCTTTTTCTCTGTGCTCTGTGCTCCTTTTTGGCACGGTGGTCCTGTAGTGATTCTGACCTCTAGAGGGGACCTGATGAATATGAAATGGGTGACAGGAATGGCGTCACCCATGTATGTGTGTGTGTGTGTGTGTGTGTGTGTGGTTGTGTGGGTGTGTGTTTATATGTGTGTGTGTGAGTGTGTGTGTGTCTTTATGTGTGTGTGTGTGTGTGTGTGTGTGTGTGTGTGTGTGTGTGTGTGTGTGTGTGTGTGTGTGTGTGTGTGTGAGTGAGCGGTTAATTTGGGGCTCTGATGTAAAGGGGACGTCTGCACCTGAGGCGTTTTGTCTCACAGCTCTCTCTGAACGCCTCTGGTGCCTCTTTTGTGTGCTTATACAGTCAAATAATCCCCCGCTCCATGAATACACACACACCCACTCACACAGACACATCTCCAGAAGAAGCTTTGAAGGAGGCTTTGTGTGTGTGTGTGTGTGTGTGTAGGTGTGTGTGTGTGAAAGAGAGAGAGTGTAGAGTGTGTGTGTGTGTGTGCTGCACAGTGCTCGGATTCTCGCACTCTACCGTCTCTGCC
>CM059268.1:21303114-21313114 GCA_030347295.1 Setipinna tenuifilis | reverse complement strand
AAAATATATGCAGTAGAATACATGACATGACGTGCAAGGACATTACTAGTATCTATCTACTAGTCTGGCTGTGGCAAACCTCCGATAGACAGGAAGTTCTCAGAGGTGGGATCAACCGGCATCTTTCAAATGCCTCTGTGTGCTACTGGACAGAACTACAACCAATCAGACCACTGATTGTGATGACAAATACGTAGCATTCCTTTTTTATTGGTGCCTGATTTTTCTGGCAAAGGAACAGCCGAGAATAGACAAGTACACCAAAGGTTCGTGACAGCACTGTCTGCAAGTACCATTTCCTCGCAACTTGCCATTTTAAATGTGGCCATTTACACAGCTGCAACAGCTTGCAACGTCTCCATAACAACTAACATTGTTACAAGCCAGCATGGGGGCAGGTGTGGTAGCCAATTTATTCACAGTAATTTATGACGCTCATGTTCTAAAACCTTGCAACCGTGATTTGACATGACAAATGTTTTGTAACTTAGTTGGAGATCGAACACGTCATAGTACACCACCAGAAACAATCGGAATAAGTGTATACATGACGGCTGTAACAGACTACATCACCACCTCCAATACCATTAAAATTTTAATGGGATCAGACAGTTTTATTCTGATTGAGGTCTTTATATGTGCTTTTCTATTCCGACTGAGTAGTTATTCCGTTTCTAATCGGATGAAAAGTGTCAATGTAAATGGAGCTATTGTCTACATCAAGGGTGCCGCTACAGAGCTATGAAAGAATAATTTGTGGTCCTATAATATTAATAATAAACTAATAGTGTCCTTAAAGGGCGCCCTGTCAATGCTAGGCGCTTAAAATTGTCCTAACGTATGTAGTTTAGGAGGACTACATACAGTAAAAGTGTTTTAATTTTTCCTCAAAGAGAATGCGTGAATAAATAAGGTTTTGTTTTCTTTTTTTCCTCTATGAAAATAAATGAATGTGGTGTTATGCACCCTACCCTTTCAAAAACATGAGTGAAGCTGTGTTTTTTTTCCAATTTCTTGATTAGTCAGGAAGCAGATGTTCTCTCTCTGTTGGAGATGATGCACTGTGTTCCCCATCACCATGAGTTTTACTGCGTACAGTCAGTCTTAGTCAGAAACACTGCACGCACACAGACGTCACACAGACGGACACAGATACGCACAGATACACACACACACACACATTTATACCATACCAACCACCATGTGAGTGGTCTGTCTGCCATTTTCTGCAGGCATTTACCATTGGCAGTCTGCAACAAATTCAGCACGTGCACATATGGGTGCGCGTGCACACACACACACACACACAAACACAAACAAGTACACACACACATACACTGAAACACCACCCCTTTCGATTGAAATGGTTTTATGGCCCTTTTCAAGTCCTGTAGTTTGTCACTGTCTATGTTTCTCCCTGATTCAGTCCCAAAAGACACACACACACACACACACACACACACACACACACACACACACACACACACACACACACACACACACACACACACACACACACACACACACAAAAACACATTGGCATGATTGCACACTAGTGTACACTCAAGCACACCAACATAGATGGAAGCACAGCCACTCACACACACGCACAGACACATACACACATGCATGTGCACACACCCACACACACACACATACACATACACACTACTCACAGGTACAGCTGTCTCTCTGTCTGCTTCTGTGACTAAAGGACTTCTGTTAGGCCTCACTGCCCTAAAGCAAGAAATCACCGTTCCTGCCTGTCCAAGCCACTCGATGTCATTTCACCACACACACACACAAACACACACTCACACACACACACACACACACACACACACACACACACACACACACACAAAACACAGCTGTACCAATCACCCTCAGCAACCCCCAGACTCCTGACATGTCGTAATCCCATGTCTACCACCTGGGTTTTCGTTCCTTCGCACAACATTACCTGTGTCCAGCCCAAGGGCAATTAGCACACACCAGTGAAGCAAAGCACATCATTCACGAGTGACTGGCCACAGACCCCTGAGGGGTTGGGGCTACAGTCAGAGAAGGACAGCTCCGGGAGCTAGCCACCGCGCCACTTCCCACTGACCAAGCTCTGCTAGCGCTACTTACAGCTTGGAGAGCTTTTCTAGTACCACTAGCCAGGGGTCTCCTACCAGTGCTGCCTTTAGCTCCAGGAGCTAGCCTAGCATCACTCACCGGCAGAGGCGAACAATTCAGCATGAGAAAGTAAATGTCCTGCCATATATTCTTTCTGTCTGTGCTTTTAAGACAGGTGAATTCACTAATTAGCTGATTCACTTTATGCTAATTAAGCAGTGTTTAATAATAACAGGTGATTTCAGTAATTAGCTAATCCACCTGGCGAAAACAGGTGCTAATTGGGATTGTAAAGCAGGTTCAGTGAATTGGCTGGTTCAGTGAATTGGATGGAACTAATATGTGGCAAGACTTTTACTTTTTGAAACCGGGATGTGCGCCTCTGCAAAGTCAGCGGGGCCCACCAGTACTACTCACAGCTCCGAGAGCTACCCCAGCATCATTTAGTGGGGTATGATAGCACTAATTACACTTCCGGGATCTAGCCCAGTTTCAGTGACCTGCGTCGACCAGAGCTACTTAAGGCTTCAGGAGCTAGCCTCTGTGCCCCCTACCCTAATGTGTGCCTTCATGGGGTTCAGCTCTGGTTTAATATTTAAATAATTGGTATTGGGAGCACAGGATTGCAGGTTTGATTCCTGAACCAGTAAGGAAGATGTGGGCGGGTGAGTGAGTAACCAGAGCTCTCCTACACCCTTATCCCCAGCTGAAGGTGCTGGAGGACTGTAATCTCAGTTACTATCACTATTTAAAACCAAGATGGCAGCTTTACAACTATGACTGAGTTGTGTTTTTTACAGCCCCTTTTCTTTCCTCTGTCCATGCCAAAATAGCAGGATGAGGTGTCTAGTTAGCTAATGCACATATGTTGTGTTGTTGTTAATTAACAGAATAAGTCAGGGTGATTTCCATCTCCACAGACTAATAAGTAGTGCACTTCTCAGGTAGCACATACTGTATACAGATAATAAAGTAAATCTGTTCAATCGGATCTGCTTTGTTTTGATCAATAGGAAAATGGAAACACAAATATATATATACAGTATTGCTTCTACCTGCCCGTGGAAGAACCAGCAGGGCCATTGCTACCATAATGTGCATCACACACACAAAAAATATGGAATTTTGGTTTTCAAATAAAAACACAATTTCACTAGCATACGTTGGTTGTTGTTGTTCTTAGGGCACCAACATGGCTAGCATTGGCCATGAGAACTGGTCAGTGTGCACAGACCTGTGTGAATAATGTTTGTTTTTGGTCTGCATATTGTCAGCAAGACAAGGAAGGTTCCTATTATGTGCAACCTTAATGTTCCAAAGACCCTGTATATCTTGTTTTTAGTGCAGTGTTAACCTTGCATCCAATTCAGCTCCTAAAATGCTAGCTTGGAGCCCAGTGACCCAATATAAACACCTTCTAAAAATATATCTGTAAGAAGTCATGTATAACAAATGATAACTGGATGGTAATGTATTAAGTGCATTTGCATATGGTATTGTACATAACTCACGACCATCGTTGTAAATTTGGAACAATGTATGCAGAAGTGCCAAATATCACAAAACACACTTTCAGTGTGTGCCTTTATCAATGATTTGCAGCTGAGGTTGTTTGCCATGTGGAGCATAAAACACTGCTTAATTAGCATAAAATGTACCATTGACCTCAGAAGCCACCGCCAGATTCTTTTGGCCTGTGGTGTTCTGTACCTTCACACAAAGCTCCCCCACAACCCTCCCTACTCACTGCTATTGCTTTATGGTGCCAGCAACTCTGCATTGCAACTTTGTGCCGCAAATATCCTTAGTTTAGCTAGAGCTGTGACCCTGCCCTTATCTCTTACCTCCCTTTTTTACTTTCTTTCTCTCTTTTCTCGCTCTCTCTATTTGTTCTAATCCCTCTCTCTCTTTCTCCTGCTCTCTCTCTCTCTCTCTCTCTCTCTCTCTCTCTCTCTGTCAGTTATAGAGATAAAGTGTCAAGGCATACCAAGACACAAAGACATAGTGAGGTTTGCAATCATCCATGGCTTGTGTACTGCCTTAAATAATGGGTCATGCGCAAGGTAATTTTTAGTGTATAAAGGGGAAGACACTTGGAAATGTTAGGATAACAGCAGTAGATGAGCCATATATACATTTCATTAATAGTGAATGATTTAATCCTCTTATTTTTAGCGCACAACTACAGTAGCCCACCATATGGAAATGCAGATGCGTTGCTTATTAAGAATTATAAACACAGACGGAGCCACACACAAACACACAAACACACACACACACACACACACACACACACACACACACACACACATACACACACACACACACACACACACACACACTTACAGTATTTGAAAACAGCATTAACACACACGTGTGTGCACATGAACATATACACTGAACACACACATCTATAAACATGCTGTGCATGCATGCACACATTCAACACACATGTTCACAATCACACGCACGCACTCCCAAATATACACACATCCCATTATAACACAATATTATGCAGTAAGCAAAGCATTTCTGGGTTGCTACATTTTTTTTTATTTCTAATACATTTCCCCGTAAGCGGCTTATGGTAAGTTGTGGGAGCGGAAAGCAGGAAGTGGTACAGCATGGTAGCGCTGGTATCAACGGCAGCTCCTTGCAGACGCTTTGCAATTTAAATCACCCTCGGAGCCCTCCTTCTACTCTACTGCGCTTACAACCCCCCCACAGCCACCCCAACCTCACCCCCCACCCCCCCACAGACCACATCGCCCGTGGCGCCACTTCCCCATCTGTTGCCGGCTTACTTCGCTGCTGTGGCTCACCCCTCCAAAAGAGAGGAAAGGAAAGAGGAAAGGAAAAAGTGTAAGTTTTCAAGACCCCCTTTTTTTTTACTTATTTACAGTTGGAGCCTTTAAAAGATGTATGAGGGAGCATCCCCCTATGGACACGCACACACGTCACACAAACACACACACACACACACACACACACATACTCACAAACACATACACTCACATACACAAGCACATACATATTCACATGAACACACACACACTAATACACAGACACTAATAAACACACATGCACACACACACACACAAAGGCACACACACACTTTCACATACACATATACACTCAAAAGCACCCTTATACATATACAAATAGAGACATGTGCATGCAGACATGCCAGTTGACTGGCCTAGAAAAGCTGGTGCATCTAGCCAGACAGGGCAGGGCTTCCTAATCACAGCACCATCTGAAGCTCTGGCTGCTAATAAAGCAGGCTAAATTAGGAAGGAGGGGTCCTGAAATTTTTGCTGTTTTCTTCTCCTGTTCCTTCTGTCTCTCTGTTTTGGATGTTCGTTTTTTTCCACGCTCTATTTCCCTCTCTTTCTTGCTCATTTAGAAGTACTTTTAGAAGCCCTTCCCAAGCCATGATCAATAGTTTGTGCTTCTAATCAAGTTTGAATAGAAACTCCCCCGAGTAGCCAAGTTTGAATCAGGTCTCGGAGAGTATCCATGGTACTGTAAAGTTGTACTTGAATCTCTTTGTTTCAGGCTTTGGACAGAGTTTTCAATCACTTAGAAAACGAGGAAAAAAATATAAAAATAATAATAATTGACTCTGACTGGACTAATGTGTGACGTGATAAATTTTGTTAGATGTGAGTGTTTTGATCCCTTTTATCTCTTGTTCGCGCCTCTATAATTAGCCCCTCAGTACATTTAACAGCAAATGATAGTGTGGGTAAAACAGACGAGAGGCAATTGAGTGAGTGAGTGACTGAGACAGAGTGAGTGAGAGAGAGAGAGAGAGAGAGAGAGAGAGGGAAAGAGCGAGACAGATAGAGACAAAAAGAGAGAGAGTGAGAGAGCAAATGATATTGTGAGTAAAACAGAGGAGACGGCATTGAGTGAGTGACTGAGACAGAAAAAATGAAAGAGAGAGAGAGACAGAAAGAGAGAGAAAGAGAGTTGTTTGTTTTTAAAGGCAACATCATTGATCTCTGGTGCCTTTCACTATCAGTGTTTCCATCCCCGTGACCTCATGTTCAATTGCTTTGGAGGCACCAAACACAACGGTTGGGGAAAAAAAAGGAAAAGAGAAAAAAAAAAATGGCAGTTACCAGTCCCTGCAGGAAAACACTGTCTCATTACCATTTTAATTGGCTGCTTAAACATATCCATAATTATGAGCTCCATTTTTTTTCAACTGAAATCTATGTTTAAATACCACTGCAGACACTGCTGTACAGACGCTGTTCCCAGCTCAGCATCAGAGAGAAGGAGCTGAAAGAGAGCTGAGCTAAGAGGCAGGGTGGGGTGGGGTGGTGTTGATTACTACGAGGATCAGATTCTCAGGCCCACCACTACCACCGTTCTCGGCAAAGAGCACGATTGTGCCCCCACACTGGTGCACGGAGGGAAAAGAATATATGGTAACACTTCCTGTGAAGCTTGTATTTACAAGACTCTGTAAACAAATTCATAAAAGGTTATAATGCCTTCATAAAGCAATAATGGTTGAGATTAGTATTCATTTATACATACTCATGACTGCACTCATAAGGCAGATAAAGCTTTGTAACCAAGAATGCACTGTGTCACTTTATGACATAGCATTTTAATTCCTTAGGAGTACAGTCATGAGTATGCATAGATAGAGTTTTTTGAATGCAATCTTCATATATATATAATTTTTATATATAAATATATATATATATATATATATAGGAAATATTTCAATTAAATATGCCCAATGAAATCAGTTTCATTTTGTCGGGCTTCAAGAGGAATATTTTGTCTGAACTATTCTGTCAGTTCATGTTTTTTTCCCCATGCAAAAGCCCTCCCGGCTGTAAAGACTTGAAAGTTTCCACATCTTTGTGAACTGACAAAAAGAATACATTGCTGGCATATACCATCTTAATGAAGCAAAAGGCAAGAGGCTCCTGTTCTAGGTATCAGAATGACACGAAAATTGGTCTTTCATGGTTATTAAGAGAGAGGGAAAGGCAAAGAGACGGATGGATAGAGAATGGCTTTAGGGTAGGAGGTAGAAAGCGGGGAAGACATAATGAGATTCATGTGCATTGGGAGGGAAAATGGATCCCTAAAAATAAGACAAGGTAATGTTGCCCATCTCCCTCACATACTGTATCCCATGACCTTGACAGAGATGAAGGGCATTTGTTCTCGCAGATACGACTGACACCAAGGCCAGTCCTTGAAAATATGCACGCTATTGTACATTTGAAAAGATAGATTGGCTATTGCTGTTCTGAAATATGTGCTGAAGTTCCATAATGAAGGGGTTTAAAGACTTCTATGTTCTGTACTTCCTCAGAAATACTGACAAGTATATATATCATGAAACTGTTTATGGGGGCAGCTGTGGCCTAAGAGTTAGGGAGTTGTTCTTGGCAATTAAAGAATTGCAGGTTCACTGTAGTAGTAGGTAAAATATGGGTGGGGGGTGGTTGGGGTGAATAACAAGAGCTTTCCTGCACCTTCATCGATGGTGGAAGTAACCTTCAGCAAAGCACTTAACCTCACATTGATTCAGGTGGACTGTCCCTGTCCCTGTAAGTCGCTCTTGATACCTTGAAACCTGAAACCTGCCTTATGACGATGACTGTTAAGGCATTATGGTTGGAAATCTCTGAAATCTGCCACCTACAACTTGTTACTGGCAACTGTTACTTGGCTTAAATGAAGACGGTCTGATTTTTGCTTGTTTGAGTGCAGGCCATGGGTTTCCTCAGCACAGTTTGTGGTGTGGAGCAGAAAGGAATGCTTAATTAGTGCAATAAATGTAATGGTGAACTCACAGGTTATTGCTAGGATGGTTTGTGTGCAGTGTTCTGTATGTTTACACAGAGCTCCATGGCTCCAAAGAACCATACTCACAGCCAGCTCCAAATGCTGCATTGTGGTGCCAGAAAATTCTGTACCCGTTCGCTTTCGAGATTCTTTAGCTGTGCTTCTTTTCTGAAGTTTAGGTTGAAGCAATGTGTTTGTGAAATGATTTTAGGCATTCTCGCTCACCCAAACAACCACCACCTTTCCACTGAGCATTTTAATTTAACTAGCTTGTTTTTATTTCACTTTTTTATACCTTACATTTTGTGGAAGCCCCAAGCTGCCTCACTGCTGTGCGCAGCCATCATTGTGATATTCATTCATTCATTCATTCCACTTTATTCAGCCATTTCATTTATTAATTCATCTATCTATTCATCTGTTTGTTTGTTCTTCAATTCATACTGTATGTCCACCAATCTGTCCATTCATTCATTCATTCATCCATCCATCCATCCATCCATCCATCCATCCATCCATCCATTCCACTTTATTCAGCCATTTCATTCATTTCATTCATCTATCTATTCATCTGTTGGTTTGTTCTTTAATTCATATGTTCACCCATCTGTCCATTCATTCATTCATTCATTCATTCATTCATTCAGTTATATAGTCATTCCACTTTGCGTTTTACATGCACAGCGCTCTCCTCAGGCCTGCGCTTGCTGGCGAGTAGCCATGAGGCAGCTGCAGACAGAGATGCTGGCCAGCACACTGGCACATAACTAGTGGAGGCACCCGCAACCAGATGGCTGCTGCGCTTAATTGGACCGACACCAATTCCGGCTTTAAATTTGGCCAGTCGCTGGGAAGCGGGGGCCTCATTGCCTTTGATGTCCGCTCCTGCTCCTGCTCCTGCTCCTGCTCCTGCTCCTGCACTCTCTTCTCTTCTCCTCTCCCACCACTTGCTCTGTGCCTGGGCTCATCAGGGTCATTTGCCGCGTCCACTCTGGGGGTGATGGCGTTCGCCCCTTTGGGTCCCATTTCATTAATGGCCCCGAGGCAGGGCCCCACTTTGCCAAACATGATGTGTGTCTCTGAAGTTGTTTCAAATCCTATTCCCGGTAAATGTGTGTATTTTGTTTAACTAAAATTACCCTTGCCTGTTTTGTTTCCCAATGTAAATTGGTATTTGACAAATTGCCTGATCTTGCCCTCTCATCACACAAGGCGATTTCAGTCTAAACCATTCTCCATTGCTGTTTCTCAATGGTGGAGCAAGCTACTAGTTGCTATGAGAGTAGGGTCATCCCTCTCTACCTTTAATCCCCAGAGACCCATAGAAGAAAACACTTTAGATGTTGTTGTAGGAGGCATATGATGCAGTAATCAGTGTTTATTTTCAATTTTGACATCCAAAATCCAAATCAAATCCAATGCAATCCAATGGACAAGGTGCAACAAGGGGCTGTACTTTAAGGCACATTCGCAGGTCGTATGATTTTGTGGCTCATGAAGACTGTTATTTTCTGAGAGTATATTCTTTCCTAACAAAACTAACCTCCACTGACAAACACTGTCCTGTACCCTGACTGCAACTTTATTATGCCTTTGCTTACTCTGTTTTTCTCTGCATATCTGTAGCTTGTTTATGTCCTCTATTGTAAGTCGCTTTGGATAAAAGCGTCTGCGAAGTGTAATGTAATCTTCCTTTATGCATAGCTACAGTGCTGCTATATCACAAAGGGCACTTCTGTCTGCAAGTGGGGATATTATATATTATAATGTGTTACCATAGCCCTCCTTACTTGTTCCAGTAAATGCAGTAATAGACATCACAAAGTGGTGTGCTGTGAGAGGTGCGTCCCCAAAGACTGCTGTTGAGGGATGAAGGACTGGACTAAAATGGGTTACTCTTCCTGTAGACAGACCAAACTGCAACTATAGTACTCGTGCACTATTTATATCAGGATGGGGGAGCCAGCTGTTTTAAAGCAGCATCACAGCAGTGTGTGTGTGTGTGTGTGTGTGTGTGTGTGTGTGTGTGTGTGTGTGCGTGTGTGTGTGTGTGTGT
>CM059268.1:21293114-21298114 GCA_030347295.1 Setipinna tenuifilis | reverse complement strand
AAATGTTACTTTATGTATAATATGTCATATGTATGTATAACAATATACATAAAACAATATGTCTCAGTTGATTTTTCCTGCTCTTTGGGGTTTATGATGGATTGCTATAAGCTGGTGTCAGTCTCATGCTTACAGGAAAGGATAGGCAGCTACATCAGCAACTGTATGAACAGAGTTGGCATGCTGATTCTCTCTGTCTATCTCACCATATCTACTGAATGTCTTACTTTATGTCCTCTCTTACACACACTCTCTCTCCTTCTCAGTCTCTCTATCTTTCTCTCTGTCTTTGTTTCTCTGTCTTTTTCTACCTCTTTTTTCTACCCCACTCTTTTTCTACCTCTTTTTCTACCTCTCTACTTCCTCCTTTGCTTCTCTCTCTCTCCCTCCCTCCCTCTATCTACCTCTTTTTCTACCTCTCTACCTCCTCCTTTGCTTCTCTCTCTCTCTTTCTCTCTCTCTCTTTCTCTCTCTCTCTGTCCTCATGTTTCATGCTCATCTATTGAAAAGATTGTCACACATCCACATGATGCTGCACTCAAGCTGTGTCTGTCAGTGGCTCTTATTTATTCCTCTCTCTCCTGTCTGTCTCATTTTGTTATTTGTCATCTTTCCTCCGCACGCTCACACGTACAGGCAGACACACACGCATATGCACACATGCACGCACACACAGACACACATGCACGCACACACAGACACACATGCACGCACACACACACACACATACACGCACACATGCACACATACTCACACACACACACTCACACACACTGTACCATTTGTCACTTTTAAAGTGTG
This sequence comes from Setipinna tenuifilis, assembly GCA_030347295.1. Classification (NCBI taxonomy): domain Eukaryota; kingdom Metazoa; phylum Chordata; class Actinopteri; order Clupeiformes; family Engraulidae; genus Setipinna; species Setipinna tenuifilis. Next base: position 21,297,313 of record CM059268.1, on the reverse strand, counting down.
CTGGTAGCTCCGACTTAATCTGTAACAATTTGTTAGAGACATGATTTCCATATCTGTAGCACCAGGCGTTGTCTAGAGACTGGAACATGGTTAGTCATTCTGTAGCGGATGCTCTGTCGATGTGTGTTATTGTTTTATATCTGCGAGAGAGAGAGAAAAAAGTGAGGGATTTTGCTGCTATTGATTTTAAAGTTGCTGAAGGTCAGCAGACAGTTTTAGTTTGGTGACAAAGCTGTGTGTCCAATTTAGTTTACTGAACAAGCCCAAGGCTTTCAATCACTCTGTGCTACGCAGGCACACATACACACAGACACAGACACAGATAGGCACACACACACAAACACACACTGTTGAGATGTCAGTGTTTGACAAAGCGAGAGGTGGAGAGCGTCCCTCCCTGCTCATCTGTCCCTGCAGACTAACGTCCTCTCCACTGCGGTCAGTCCGGTGGGTACTCTCCAGCATCTGTGGCTGGCATTGCATCTGTGCGTGGCATTGGCAAGCGCAGCTACAACACATACAGCCTAGGCTGTAGCTAAGATATGCACAATATCTATGTGTGTACCTGGCAAGGTTTGTAATTGGTTGGTTTTCCCTGAAAAACAAGTAGCCACATGTACACAGACACAGACACAGACACAGACACATACACACACACACACACACGCACACACACACACACACACACATTCAACACATACACTCAACACATACACTCAACACACACACACACACACACACACACACACACACACACACACACACACACACACACACACACACACACACACACACACTCAACACATACACTCAACACACACACACACACAGAACTGCTCATCCCATCAGCCATTGTGACCACACATCTACGCTTTCTAATGGCCGCTTCCTGCCACACCTCCTGTAGCACTTACAGGTGAGCGTCTTCTACGCCACCGCGTGTGTGAGGTTTGCGTCATCCATGGCTGAATTGACTCTGTCAGCAGGCCATCTGTCTTTGGGTGATAGAAGAGACAGGTTTGAAAGACATCTGAGAGAAGCTGGGCCTATGATAGACCGCTGTGCTCTGGCTGACCTTTGAGTCCAACTGTGAGCCCAGGACATGAATGACAGGCAACAGTGAATATAGACATGAATGGGAGCCTTTGAAATGGGACATTAAAGAGACTTTGGGTGAACCGAGGATCCCTCAGCCCTTTGGCCGTCTCGCTCTCTGTTTCTCTCTCTCTCACTCTCTTTTGCTCTCTCTCTCTCTCTCTTTCTCTATCTGTCTCTCTCTCTGTGTCTCTCTTTCTTTCTTACTCCCTCTCTCTCCCTCTCTCTATCTCTCTGTCTCTATCTTTCTGTCTCTCTCTCCCTATCTCTCCCCCTCTTTCTCCCTCTCTTTCCTTCTTACTCTCTCTCGCTCTCTCTCTCTCTCTCTCCACAGTGAGAAGGAGCTCTGTGTGTTTGTGTGTGTGTGTGTGGTTGTGTTTGTGTGTGTATATGTGTGTGTGTGTGTGTGTGTGTATATGTGTGTGTGTGTGTGTTGATTTATCCTCTCATTTCCAGCTAAAGTGGGCATGTTTCATCCCAAGTCTGTCATCTCATTTCTTGTTTGCGGAGATTGGTGGAATGTTTTTTCCCCCTTTCTGATTGAAAGAAATCTTTGGCTTATTCACTGGGGTTACATTATGTAACAAGTGGAAATCAATACTGCTGCTTTCTCCATGCTTCTTTATCCCTTCTGTATACAGAGGGAGAGACAGACAGACAGACTGACTCACAAATGCTCACACACACAGTCACACACTTACACACACACGCTTGCTTACACATGCAAACGCACACGCGCACACATACTCTCTCTCTCTCTCTCTCTCACACACACACACACACACACACACACACACACACACACACACACACACACACACACACACACACAGACTTACACACACTCACACAGACTTACTTACACATGCAAATACACGTGTGCACACACACACACACTCACACACACATACACACACAAACAAACACAGGAAGAAATGGCTGGTGCCTGGTCTGTCTCTCTGTCTGTGTTTTGTTGTTGATTCAGAGCTTTAATAACGGGCTGCTCCTTGCACAATTTAGCACACATCAAAGAACCGGGACGCTCAGATGGCCCGCAGAACCGTTTAGCGTTTCAAACATCCTCGTGTTCAAACACAAGTCATGCTCACTGAGAACCCTAAAGAACCTTGCAGAGAACAACTCTCTTCTACAGAAACAGTCTGCTTTGATCAACGCTAACTCTCATCTAGCCCCCTCTTGAATGTGCCTCATTGAATTACTGAGGTGGCTGATTTTTCAAAGCCTTTAATTACACCACAACATTTTTGCTTTTAGAGTTTGTGATTTTTTTAAACAAAAAAACAAAGCTCTATTATAGTTCGTGATTGATCATCATTTGTCGTTGGGTTAAAAATGTAAAAAAGGAGGGCAATTTTCAGCAGAAAACTAAGACAAAGACAATACACCAAACCTGACCATTTCAGTTCAGAAACTTCTTTTTTTTATTTGAGGATACTAAAGTAATTTACAGCAGACAGTGGAAGTTTGGCTGCTGTGTCTGTCTGAGAGAAAACTTGCAGTTGGGATATGTTGAAATCTGTATGCTAATGTTGTAAGGTTGTTTATATGCACTCTTTCTCTAGAATGCCTCATGCATGGGTAAGAGAGGGGAAGTGAGAGATGTCACTGACAGATTGACAGAAAGTGATGGGGTTTATTTGTGCCATCTCCATGCAGTGTGGATCCAATGCCTCTTACTGATGGCTACACACAGATGCGAGTGCTGTTGGAGAATTGCAGGCTTTGATCAGAATGCTGCTTCTCTCCTTGCTAACTCTGCCCCTGTTAGAAACAGATGTTATTGACACAGAGCATTGTAGGTAGATATATTTAGTTGGCTTTATCTTACACACCCACATAAATGCACACACACACGCACACACGCACACACACACGCACACACACACACACACACACACACACACACACACACACACACACACACACACACAAATGCATTTACATAATTTATTTATTACCACAAAGCAAAATAGAACTAAAAGGACATAAATTCTGCGGGGAAGATGAAGTGCTGCACAAAGCCACTAGCAAGGCATACAAATGCAAGACACGTCAGATTACAGATGCCCATAATAACATCTATGCCAAATGTTGCAGCCACCCAAGACAGCTGATATTATTTTTGGGGGGGCCTGAGGGGAGCAGTAGCAGCAGCAGCAGCAGCAGAGGAAGCGTCACACACCTACACAAACACACTCTCTCTCTCTCTCTCTCTCTCTCTCTCACACACACACACACACTTACACACAATCTTGCACACACATACACACACAATCTTGCACACACCCATAGACACACACACATACACACACACACACACAAGCTTGCACACACACACAAATACATGCTCACGTGCACACACGTACAGTACGCACGCATGCACACACGAAAATGCACACACACACACACACACACACACACACACACACACACGCACACGCACACACACACACAGAAGGAGATGTGATTGACTGGTTGTTGAGCTGACCCCCTCCTTCCAGTCAATCCCTCCTGCTTCTGTCCAGCTGCCAAGGAGCCCCAGAAGATGAGATGGCCGACCAAGAGGGCGATCCCTTTCCCCCTGGTTCTCTCCATCTTCTTTTCTCCATCTCTCCAATCACTCACTCACGCTGGCTCTCGCCTGCTGTCCGCCCCGCAACCCTCCGTGTGTCTCTCTTTCATCTGGCCTGTGGCCTCGCCTGTCACCCCCGCCTCCTCCTCCCCTCCTCCCCTCCACCCTCACAATCCCCTCATCTCTTTCTCTCTCTACCTCTTTCTCTCTGTCACTCTCTCTTTCTTTCTTTCTTTCTTTCTTTCTTTCTTTGTCTCTCTCTCACAAACACACACACCCTCACACACACACCCTCACAGTGCTGTCATCTCTCAACCCCCTGTCAGGCTCCCTGCACCCCACACTCTGTTCTGATTGGCTGGTGCTTCTGATAGCAGGCGGAGGCAAGGCTTAGTGTGGAGGGCATCGGAGGGGTGCGTAGATGTGTGTTTTTCTTTCCCTTTGAAACAGGGGACGATAGCTTTGTGGGCTTTATTCTTTTGTCTCATCTTGTGTAGTTATGTCTGCCTTC
>CM059268.1:21263114-21285614 GCA_030347295.1 Setipinna tenuifilis | reverse complement strand
TATGTGCCTCCTTCACAGCGTGCGTCCTCCAATCATGAAACCCATTTATGTGCATTTTGGAGACTCTTGCAGAATATGGACAATCTTGCTGACTGTCTGTTCCCTGTATTGGGCTTGTGTAAAGGCTGCATTCTTACACTGTTTCCTTCCCATGCTGTGGTCACTTGGATCAGTTTTTAACAGTTAAGTGAGAGTTTGAGATATTGCATTATACATCACAATGCAGGGGGTCTGATGCAGGGAGTAGAGAGAAAGAGAGAGAGACAGTGGGAAAGAGAAAGAAGGCAAGAGAAGGAGAGAGAGAGAGAGAGAAAGAAAGAGACTGAGAGACAGAGAGACAGAGAGAGAGAGAGAAAGACAATGGATGAGATTGTGCTGTGCTTGTACTGCATGAGTGTTACTTCAGCTGTTTGTTTTGATTTGTTCTATTTAAAAGACTAGCTGTGCCTGCTGGGGTACCTCCCTGATCCAAATCTCTCTCTCTCTCTCTCTCTCTCTCTCTCTCTCTCTCTCTCTCTCTCTCTCTCTCTCTCTCTCTCTCGCTGTCACACACACATACACACATACACGGTCACAAACATACACACCCTAGACACAAAGTTATGATGGTCTCAGCAGTCCACTGTCTTTCTGCCTCTGCCTCATCACCCCTGCAGCTATTCACACACACACACACACACACACACCCACACACACACACACACACACACACAAACACACACACAAACACACACCCTTTTGCCACCACCATGCTGCCAGGAAGAGCGCTGGCTCCGTGCCGGACTTCTCTGTGTTATTAAATTGCCTCTTTCCTCTTGTCTGGACAAGAAAAGGGGCCTGGAATTCTGCTGCCTTTTAGGCAATCAGCAGAATTGGCCCTGGAGTGTGCGGAGTGAAGGGGCTGCAGGTTATTCATCAGTAAAATATGCATGCTTTTTAATCCAGCGCGACGTAACAATCAGCTTAGAGCACGCAGCACACCCTCCAATAACTCGCAGCCTTTACAACAGTGCACACAACTGCCAAAATACAAATAGCACACACACATACACACACACACACACACACACGCACACATACACATACAAAAGGAGGAGAAAGGGTTGCCCATGTACACACACAGATACATGTGAGCATGAACACACACTGACACACATGCACACACCCACACATACACAAACACACACACAGATGCATATGAACAAATGGTAGGGCTTCGATAAGGATGTGTGTTTTTTTTGTTTGGGCCTGAGGGAACACATCCATTTTATGCTCATGTCACTCCCAGATTATTCAGCTATTTAAATTATTCTAATAGTGTGTTTGTTTTTTGTGCTAAATAAGTGGTCTATCTGAATCCATTTTAATAGGTTTCAGCTTTGGTAGAGTTACTTTTTTTTACATGAATCCATTTTCTACATCTTTCACCCTCAATTTTGTGCTGTCATATTTCCGCTGTGTTCTGCTGTGTTTTGGGTGTTGTTAGTACCAAACTAACTCACTCAGGACCCGGGTAGGCCTTTCTACAGCAGTTTAAATGCTTTAGACTGCGAACCAAGAAAATCCAGGATGACTGCATCATTTTTTAATCTGTGTGCTATGCTGTCTGTCTATGTGTCTGTCTCTTAATTTGCTTAATTCTCTGCTCACTTTAATTTAAAATGCTTTATTGACACGGGGAATTAGCAATTCCACAGCTGCCCCGCAAAGCATACATCTGTCTGTCTGTCTGTATGTCTTTCTCTTTCCCCTTCTCTCTCTGATGACCCTGTTTTTATGTGGCTGCGTTCACAGTGGATGCACTGACCCCTGTGAATATTCACACCCGGTCGTACACATAAGTATGCCACTGTTTCTTTTTTTGAACGCCACCAAATGGATGTGACATTTCCTGAGATTTCCCGCTCTTCCTTTGACCTTTATCAGAGCTAAATTAGGCTCTGAGTAGAGCTTGTTCATGATTAAAGGACTTGCGTGGCTGCTAAAACACAGCCCCCACCCCCTTCTCATAAAGGGCAGAGGAGCCTCGTAATACGGCAGACTGCAGCTGTGCAGCATGATGTTGTGATTAAGAATGCGTTTGGAATGGTAAAGGGGATCAAAACCAGCCAAACACACACAGCACACAGCGAGGCGGTGTGGTTGACTTGGATGAGAACATCATCTTAAATACCAGTGGGTTAGTCAGTCACGATGGTAATATTCTGAAGTCTGTGCATTGTCTGTGTGTGTGTATGTCTCTGTGTGTGTGTGTGTGTGTGTGTGTGTGTGTGTGTGTGTGTGTGTATGTGTATGTGTGTGTGTGTGTGTGTGTGTGTGTGTGTGTGTGTGTGTGTGTGTGTGGACATCTATGTGCGCATGTTATGTAAGTCTGAAATTGCACAAGAAGCTTTAAATCACCCCCCCATCCCCCCAACCCCCCTACACACATCCTACACATCCACACACACAATTCCTCTCCTACAAATAGTCCACCTAACAGCTAATCAAAGGCTAGCTATCCAGCTCAAACTGCAGCCCCTACTTGAACCTCATTTAAGCAGTGATTTGGGTCGTTCCCTTCCTCCTCTGTCTCTGTCTCTGTCCCCGAGTCATTTCAGCACAGTAATGGCACAGAGCGCAACACAGAGGGACACGGCTCGCTGCAGAGCAGGAGAGATGTGATGAAAGTCAGGATGAGAGGAGAGGAAAAAAACGCAGAGGAAAGCAGATGAGAAGGAGGAGTGGGAGGGGGGAGGAGGAGGAGGAAGATGGGGGGAAAGGGAGGGGTGTGAGAAAGAGCTTCTCCATTCTGATCCTTGACCTACGTAAGACCCTGGTAGCATCTACCTTCATTGGTTTAATAATAGCTTTCAGACCGGTGCTACGACCTAAGCTTTCCAATCAAGACAGGGTAAAAACACATCTCCCCTGACCCAATTAGTTGAAGTGGTCATTTGGCAAGCCCTGCCTGTAGCATATTAGCCTGTGGGGCAACTGTGTGTTACTGGAAGGATTGCCATCATTTCTCTTTTTTTTTTCTTTCCCCATGGATATTTCATGAGGGTATTGTCATAGTTCCTCATGTCAGTTGAGATGGGGGGTTAGTGTGCGAGCTCTACAGATGTAAACAAGATAATTAGTCATAAAATAAAGGAGAAGTCTATAAAATTCCATCTGTAATTTCCCTTCCCCTTACCCCACTCTCAGATGTAGCCGGCTCTTGGCTGCTGCGGCACAAACCACAGGACCACAATCCGCTTTGGCACTAGGAAACTTTAATTACGACATTCCCAGCTGAAGCCTTCCAGCGTCTTCCAGTTTATGAGCTTAGGGCTCTTTCAGCTCTCTGACTTGCATGAGGGAGAGAAGTGAGGAGTGTTAGTATCCATAGAGCTGGCTCAGGAAGAGCGCTGGGAGTGTGAGTGCTAGGGCAGGGTATTGATACGGTATTTTGAGAATTGATACGATTCCAATACACAAGGTCACATATATAGTATGATTATTGATCCGATACAATATCGATATATATTTTTATAATATATTTTATTATATATATTTTTATTTATTTTATTTATGTATTTTTATTTCTTAGTATCAATACTAGTTTTGCTTGTTTATAAGATAGGTGGTGGAAAGTGGAGAATAACACCCTGCCAATGTTTAGCCAGCCAATGTTTTTATATATATATATATATATATAAATGACAGCAGCATATACCGGAAGAGACTTATTATTAAAGTATCACTATGCAAATTGTAATATCAATCTTTCAGTTTTTGAATCCGTATCAATACGTATTGATATATTGATGTTTTTAACCCAGTCCTAGTGAGTGCAGTGTTCCCAGAGTCTTTGCTGCAGTGTGAGCACTCCTTGACCTTGCGCTTGGCATTAGTGAGGCCATCTGCATATTTGTTGTCTGCTCAAGGTTATGTTCTCTCCGAACTGTCAGTGCTTTCTGTGTGTTATGTATGTGTGTGTGTGTGTGTGTGTGTGTGTGTGTGTGTGTGTGTGTGTGTGTGTGTGTGTGTGTGTGTGTGTGTGTGTGTGTGTGTGTGTGTGTGTGTGTGTAAAACAGAGAGACAGAGGTGACGGACATGAACTGACTGTGTGTGTGTCAAAGGAAGAGAGAGAGAGAGAGAGGTGACTGACATGAAGTGGCTGTGTGTGTCAGAGAAAGAGAGAGCGAGAGAGAGAGACAGAGACAGAGACAGAGAAAGACAGAATGAGTGACATAAAGTCTGTTTGTGTAGGCCAAGGGCCATGACCGTGCTGTGTGTGCACTCTTGTATGTCTTTGTATCTGTTTGTGTGCCTGCGTGCATGTGTATGAGGCCCACAACCAGATAGCCCTTTCTGCTTACTTGGCTTCATTTTGACCCCAGCTGGACCCTGTCACTTCCTGCGAGGGCCAGCTGACCTGTCTGACCAGGGCTGGCGGTGCGGACGATGTCACTTCCTGTGTGGGCCAGGTGACCTCTGGCCAATGCTGCCGATGTGGACGATGGCTCTGCTGACCTCTGACTGTCAGGCAGTGGAGGGGACCTTGTTAGCTAGCACACTGGGCAGCTTGATTCCTCACCCTTGGCACATAATAAGGATGCTTCTTCTCCATTCCTCCCTTGCTCACTCATCAGGAGTCACAACACATTAGCGTCAAGCCTCCAGTATGTGTGTGTGTGTGTGTGTGTGTGTTAGTTGTGAGATGGTTAAATGAGCTGGTGTGTGGCTGTTTGTGTGTGTGTGTGTGTGTGTGTGTAGTGTAGTGTAGTGTAGTGATTAAATAAGATAGTGTGTGTGTGTGTGTGTGTGTCTTTGTGAGTGTGAGATTTTGTGCTGTGTGGTGGTTAAATGAGCTAGTGTGTGTGTGTGTGTGTGTGTGTTTCAGCATGTTAGCACTTTTTAGATGATCCTGAAGTGTGTCTTTGAGGTTGTGAGTGCTCTCTGCTCATTGCCAGGGTTACTAGATGTACACTATAGACACTGCAGCAGCACATTCAAGGGTACTTAAAAGGGAGAGGATCACAACAGCACAAACCCACTCAGATTCACATGCTACGCTAATGCTAAAGCTAATGATAATGCTAATTTTAGGGCACACAGATAGCCTTATGAAGCTGAGGCTTCAAACCCTAGCCTTCCTAGAGGGACAAATAAAAGGCTGCTGCTTGGTCTCAGACTCATAAAGAAAACATGAGTCAGCAGACGAGTGATTAATCTGGCAGTCTGCTCTAATTAAACGGGACAGCGTGAGGGAAAGCTGAGGGAATGAGCCTCTCGCTATCGAGGACAGTCTCTGGAAATGTCTCCTCAGTGTCTTATGTTGGTCCCCCCTGTCATCTTTTATTTACTGCACTCTTGGTGATCAATGCGGTGGATTGATCAATGAAGAGCACTGAGTTCAATGTACTTTTGAGTTTTACTTTTACAATGTAAAAAATGTTCTCTTTCTGTCTCTGTCTGCCTCTCTGTCTCTGTCTCTGTCTCTCTCTCTCTATCTCTCTATCTCTCTCTCTCTGTCTCTCTGCCTATCTATCTATCTATCTATCTATCTATCTATCTATCTATCTATCTATCTATCTATCTATCTATCTATCTATCTATCTATCTGTCTATCAGTCGAACTGTCTGTCTGACAGTCTGTTGGTCTTTTTATCAATCTATCCATCCTTCTGTGTCTGTAGGTCCTGTGGCAGTGATCAGTGGCGAGGAAGACTCTGCTAGTCCTCTTCATCATGTGAACCATGGCATCATCACTCCGTGCACACTGGATGCAGGGCCCGATGCTGTGGTGATCGGAATGACACGCATCCCTGTCATCGAGAACCCACAGTACTTCAGACATGGCCACAACTGCAACAAACCGACCACTTGTGAGTACACACACACATGCACATGCACACACACACACACACACACACACACACACACACACACACACACACACACACACACACACACACGCAGGCCCATGTACACATACAACGACTTACACAAACATAGACATGCATGCACACTCACGCACACATACACACACGCACACACACACACAAACACACACACACACACACACACACACACACACACACACACACACACACACACACACACACACACACGTCTCATGCCTGAGATTCCCTGCTTTAAACAACCCCTATTTTAAGGGTAACAAATGGCATGCCCAAGGTATAATGTATTAGTAAAGATTTTTGTAATGTAGTATTGATGTTGTGATGTTGTGATAAAGAATTTTTCTTTCTGATAGTGGAACAGCAAATGGGCTGAGCGTGGGCTGAGAGGATAAAATTAATTTCAGAGAAACAGATACCCTTGTCAGGACTTTCACTGCTTTTATTCATGGTTAGTTGCCATGCTTAGTATGTTGCTTTTACGGAATAATTCGGCATAGATGTAAATGGCCGACCTTTGAAACAGTTGTCTCATCTGCCTCTCATGCGGTGAGGAGGTTAGCTGATCACCCCGAGCAACACAAACACAAGCAGAAGCGGCACATCAAAGCAGCTGTCCCAGTTACATTCACCTCGAGCAGTTACCGTCTTTACAGGCTGTCACTGGTGGCCATTTTGAGACCAAAGGGCTTGGCTGGGAGCAGATCAGTCATGCTCATGCTCCCTTTGATTTGCTGGATCTTTGGCCCCTTGCTCAGCTTTTTATTTTTAGGGCAGAACAACATGTTTATTTCTTCCTTATCATTTTACTGTGGCTTCTATGGGGTAGGGATTTTGTGAGTCACAACTGGGCATTAAACATTGGTCGTAAAGTAGCGAATGATTTCCATCGCTTTGTTTACGCCATGTGCACAGAGCTGTGTCTCTTATCTTTATTGCTCCAACGAACCACCAATATGGATGCCTTTATTACACACACACACACACACACACACTATAACTCACTCGCTTTATTTACATCAGAAAGGTGAATTTGGGTCTTCCTGAATATGAATCACTGCGGAAACTTTTGGCTCCCTATTTTCCACAGCGTATCAATAATGGATCACCAGCGGTTCTTTGGTCCAGTAAAGATACTGCTCAGTAACAGCTGTGCCTTCAGTGGCTTCCTCCCAGCGCCTGCTTCACTCTGGTCTCTGGATGACCTGGAGTGTGTGTGAGATGGAGGCAATCAGTCATCAGCCAGTCTCAAATCACCCTCACACACACACACACACACTACAGTACACATAGTGCTTCTCAGAGCAGTATAAACACCGTGTATGGACGTCTGATGTTGTAATTTAGGTATGTAAGGTGTTCTGCAGTGTTTTATTCAGTTGGTGATACTCCCCCCTTTCCCTACTTAGCCAAATGGCAACCATTGAGTGCAAGGAGAGTCCAGCATTTCACACTCACCCTTTTTTCGCCTTTGTAAGTACATCTGTACTCATGATTGGCAGTGTGAATGCACTTATGCACTCACAATTGGAAGTGTAAGTGCACAAGTACTCAATTTGAGACTGGCCATTCTTTGTGATCGAAGAAAAATGGGTCTATACACTTGAACTCCTTTTTTCTTTTATTTTCGTGGCACAGAGTGACAATGCTGGTCTTCCTCAGATTCCAAATTGAATAGTTGAAACGTCTTTCTGTGCCACACAGTAGAAGATAAGAAAATTGTTTCAAGTGTGGAGACCACTATTTTGTTGGATTTGATTTTGACACTTTGTGTCCTACACCTGGGATGTGCACAAAGATTAATTTTGTGTCAATTGTTATGATCCCTAGCACAAGAACAGGAAATGGCATCTACATAGACACTTTTTTTTGTGTCCCTGCTGTGGAATTCTGTTTACTGTGAATCGGATCAGCTGTATTTGTGTATACTACACAGTTGATATAATGCACACCTCTAGCTGTTGGCAATGTACACTTGGGAAAATATCTTTTGTGCATAGTGCGCACTGACTCTTTCTTAGTATTGTTTCTGTCAATCACTGAGATTGCAGCGTACAGAAATGTGTTTGAGAGTAAACAGGACATAATAACTCACCCAGGAGAAACAGTGGGTGCACAGCTACAAACAGGTACCTCTACACTCCCCCATTTATACACACAAACACACACACACACAAATGCACACACACACACTGCTATGGAAGCTACCACTTCACCCCACTCTCACTGCCACTGTCATGGCTGAAGATGTTTTGTACTGGACTCCCTATATTAACGATGCAACTGCCGACGAAAGTCTGACATGCTAATCTTTGTTGGGTGTTAAGTCCCTGTCTAGGGCTTCAAGACTTAACAAAGGAATTGAGGAACACAGACAGACTACGGATTGTGGAAAATATAAAAAGTATTTTTTTATACACAAAAAAAGGAAAAAGTAGAAAAAGTGAAAATGGGAAAAAACTAGGCTCCGTGGCTTGTCAAAAACACTGCTGGGTCCCCACAACAGGCCTCAGCAGCCCCATGGTACTCCAGTTCTCTCACCCTTAGAGGATGCAAAAAGCAGAGATGGTGGCGGGCCCAAAAAAAAGCCCAGATGGAAAAGTAGAATGGCAGAGGTGGCAAAAACAACATGCTTTTCCAAAAGCACCAAACACAACAGACCCCTCTTGAAATAACCGCTCCCCTGAATGAAGGCACGGCAAGGAGTTAAAGGGCCAGCCTTCCTGTCGGGACCAATAGAGAGCTATAAGTGATTAAGGTCAATCATGGCCCGGGGAGCTCATCAGCACATCTTCAGCTGCACAGAATTGTCTGCAAGACAGAAAGGGAAAAACACAACGGCAGAAGAAAACAGCCACAAACACACTGAAGAGCCATACGGTCGTATCACAGGCTGTTGTAGAATGTCGCAGACAAAAAATTGCATGTTGTTAATTATGTGACATTGTGAGACTCACTCACGTACTCACTCACAATGTTATGCCTAACCTTTCGCCATCGTTTACAAAGCTGGAAATGTGTCAGTTACGACAAATTCAGGGCAAAAACGAGCTGATATTGTGTAATGTGAACTGGGCATTGTACACACCCAAAGAATACAGCTTTGTATGTGGTTTGCCGCATAACATTAAAATATTATCAGCATTAGGTGTCCTGGGTTTCAAGCCCTTGACCTCCTTAAGGTTTTATGAGTACATTGTACTGTATCTTGGAATAAGGAGCTCACTAGAGACCAACAGTATACTACAAGAAAAAGAACATGGCCAAACATACACATGGATATGCACACATAGAAACATATACCACATATGCACACACACACTTTAAAACACACATACACAGAAACACTCACACACACACACACATCTGAAGAAACAGGTGTGTACTTGCCCCAGTAGCACAGACGTGAACCTGTGACCTACATGTGTACGCATGCATATGCATACAGAAATATATCCTTGCAAAACTATAAACAAAATGCACGCTTTCTGTCTCTGACACATGCGCACACACACAGACACACACACACAAACACAAAGACACAGACACACACACACACACACACACACACACACACACACACACACACACACACACACACACACACGCTTCCTTGTAAACAAACCAACATTCCCACACCGTAGAGCACGGCTGTCAAGAGCCCTAGGAGCAGTAAAGAAAAGTGAGGTGGACTCGGGTACAGGGGGGAAGACAGAAGGAATAAAATCATGCTTATCACCCAGAAAAATAAACGTTCGGGCCTATACATTATGAATGGCATGAATATTTGATGGGCAAATCGAGAGGTTTACAGGCCAGCACACCGACATGCTGATCCAGGAAGTCGAGATCTGATAGAACGTGATGAATAAATCACATCCACCACTGGCAGCCACGGCTGGGGCTCTGAAGCCGAAGACCTAAAGGCTTAAAGGCTATACGCAGGACAGCAGGGACTGAGCAGAGGCGTTTGAAGGAAAGGAAAGGAAAGGAAAGGAAAGGAAAGGAAAGGAAAGGAAAGGAAAGGAAAGGAAAGGAAAGGAAAGGAAAGGGGAAGAAAGGATGGTAGGGCAAAAACAAACAAAAAAACCTTCGCCTGCTGTTGCTATTTTGACATGGCTCAAGCCTGTAAGCTTGAAGCATCAGGTGGTTGGCTAGAAGCATTCACTCCCTTATCAATTAGCTGCTCTATGGATGAACCCAATATTTGCACCCCAAAGATATTGAATCCAATTGAGATTCACTCAGCTACCCAAAGCACAATCTGTTCTTTCCCTGATTTACGCTGCTGTAGGGTTTAAGTGCTTGTAAATGGCGTAAAGTCAGTATGGAGCGATAGCCTTGAGGTCCCGAGATAATACAGAGTCGTATTTATTTCTTTCTCTTGTTGTTTATGGTTTTGCTGCAGTCTGCAATCTGTAATGATTATCTTTATTGGCTGGATCTTATTTTATTTTTATGAAACGGTCTCCAGGAACTGGATTCTTGGCTTCTTAAATAGATGAGCAGAAACTCTAACAGACCTTATTTGCAGTTTGCGCGCCTTCAAGCGGAGTAGCATTTTTAATTTTTTTTCGTATAAAGTTATTTAGATTTACACACCAGTGAATGCTAAAAGGAAGTGAGTAGAGTTATACCAAATTGTTCCACTGCATGGGATGTTATTTTTTAAACGTGTCCTGGGTTATCTGTTTATAAACACATACTAACAATTTTAGACTCCACATAAGCTTTTGCTTATTTGCAAATATGTTATAGCAATTGCAGGTGCCTAGCACCCACTAGCCCCGTGTTGTAATATTACCACATTTAACATCACACGTTTAATCCTATAAAATAAACCTTCACATGTTCTTTCTTTTTGGATTTGGATGGCATTTCGATTTTGGATATCAAAACCCACTGAAAACAAAAAACCCACTGATTTCTGCAACAAATATCTCCTACATAATCATCTAACAAGTTAAAACATGTTTGAAGTTTTCTCCTATATTTTTGGCCAGTGGGGGCTAAGCTAACACACTATAATCGTTTCCATCAGCCAAGTCTACAAGCTCCACCCAGGCAGACAACCCTAGTTTGATATGTGTGTTTAAGACAACCCAGTACACCACTCATAGGCTAGTGGCCACCTCAGTTGCAAGAGCTTATTCTGCAATTGTGGCCCGATAGGAAAGGAGTCCATTACCAGTAGAAAGAAATGTGGGTGGGGGAGTGAAAAAGCAGCACTCTCCCGCACATTCATCCATAGCTGAGGTGCCTTTGAGTATGACATTTAACATTGCTCCACATCGCTCAAGGGGAACTCGAACTGTCCCTGTACCTAATTCAGTGTAAATCATCAATAAAAAACATCCGCTAGATGTGATGTAACCTAATCTAGTCTATAAAGGAGTGTCACTGGATGACTAATAAGCACCAGTAAGCCCCTCACACACTTGCACACACATACCCAGCTAATGGATCTTCCTCTTCTTAGAGTGGCAGGTTTGGCTGACTGCCTCGCCCGGCCCCTAGCCCCCGGCCCCCATCGTCCCTCCACGCGGAGGGTCAGTGGTCTCTCCTCCTTCTTCTACGCACACTGAACGTGAGGTCAGCACTCTCTCCTCCCCTTCATTTGCAGCCCGGGTGTGATGTCAGGACTCTCTCCTCCCCCTTTCCCTTTCCTCGCACCCTGAGGGTGAGGTCAGCGGTCTCTCCTCTGGTTCCTCTCACCCTGAACGTTAGGTCCCTCCGGCCGTGCCCGTCCCCAGCAAGGGGTCCTCATGCTGCCTGTCACAGCACCTGCTGGAGGCGGGGCATGGGCATGGGCGCGTGCTTCCTTCCTTCCTCACCGACGCCGACTCCGCTCAGCTGTCGCCACTCGCCTCTCGTCTCTCTGTCGGCTCTCTGTCGCCAGACCATCTGTACAGTAGGGCTGCGGCACAGTAAGCATGACCCAACTGGAAGGCGGCCATGTCATTATACTACAGCCCGCTCTGCCTTTGAGTGCTTTATTACGTGCAGCTGCCACATTACTGCAGATAATGAGGTGAAAATCTGTGAACAAAAATTGCCATTAATTTTCCCACCACCACCACTACCCTACCGCCTAAACAACCAAGCCATACACAGACACAGACACAAACACAGACAGACACACACACACACACACACACACACACACACACACACACACACACACACACACAAAACACACACACACACAAACCCCCTTTAGAAGCGTTGGCCACATAAAAGGAAGGAGATGCTCTTGTGGCTATTCTGATGTGTTGCATCACGGAGGGGGAGTCCTGATTCATGGCTCTGCGGCAGGCTTCCCCAGCGGCCCACCGTGAGAAATGAACCCTCTCTGGCTGTCTGGGCTGAGTGTGCTCCCGGCCACAGTCTTTCTCTGTGTGGCCCCATTTTGGACTTATTTACTGTGTACCGTAGATCACATCACAGCACAGGCTGCCCACCACTCACGGTGGTTACACTGTTGCAGTGGGGGGAGAGGACAGAGAGAGAAAAAAAGAGGGATGGGGAAGACAGAAAGAAAAATAAAAAAGAGGTGTGGGAAGGGATTTATGAAGAAAGAATATTTTGGAATATTTGAAAAAAGGAATAAGGAATATTTGAAAGGATGTAAAGGCAGAGAGAAAGAGAGGAATGGGAATGACAAAAAGAGATACAAGGACAGGGATGCTAAGGATAAAGAAAAAAGATAGAAAGACAGGGATGTTAAGAAAGGAAAAAGAGAGAGAGGGATGAGAAGGATGAAAAGAATGTGAAGGGTGGTTGGAAAGGCATGCTATGGGAGGGTCTTGGGCAGGTGCCTATGACAACACGAACCTCTGCTGTGGGACCACACACCTTTAATGGCAGTATCAATCCTGTCACTGCCCACAGACACACAGCGCCCCAGTCTGATCAAGAAACACATCCATCTGAGCAGCCTGACGCTGTGCCCTATACTGCAGGCAACACAAGTCAGCAGAGACAAGAGTAAATTGCTTTAATTTAAACAAATGAAGCAGTCCAGATAAGCAGTGACAGTGCATCACAGTATTGTTTTAACCCGTACACTTACGAAATGCCTTTAATTAATTTTTGACCTGAGACATTGCCCTGCTAGCAGAAGGGCCAAAAGGTTTATTGTGGCATTGAGCAAACATTTACACAGTGTTCTGGACAGCAATGGTGTCCAAGGGTATGACACGGCACAGGTGAGCCATAATGTATCTGCAGTTTGTGACCATCCACTCTGCCGGAATGCTGGCAGCTTCAGCTACCACAGGAACCATAACAGCCAGCTACCAGCTAGCGGGTTGGCTGTCAGCCTGTCAGCTGGAGCAGGAAGTCAGGAGCCGGGAGGCGGGAGCTCACCATCACGTACGGCTGATGCACCTGCACTCCCCCTCGGCCACAAAGTGTCGTTTCGCTGCGGCAAAACCGCTCCGGTGTGGACTGTGACCTCAAACTAATGGTGTGTGTGTACCATGGAACTCTGTTTAGTGTATGGGGTATTAATCTAGACGCTGGGATGCAATAAGAGAGAGAAAGAGCAAGAGAGAGAGGGAGAGGGAGAGAGAGGGAGGGAGAGGGAGGGAAGGAGAGAGCTAATGCTCCCTAGGCGATGGCCCCCGTCCTCGTTACAGATGCCGGTGAGAGACTAACGACCCTGCTCGTTAGCTGTGGGAGAGAGAGGCCCTGCAAGCAGACGGGGCCACCTGATTGGAGGTGGGCCGCCCTGCATGGCTCCTGCAGGTGGGGGAGCGGTGGGACATTAATCCTGATCAGTGGCTCCAGGGTGGCCAGCAGACAGAGGACGGCTCCCCGCGGCTTAAACACAGATGCCTATCTCCGCCAGCCACGGGCTAACTGTCTTAATCAAATGCCCCCCCCCCCCCCCCCCAACACCTTCCGCTACTCCCTCCCTCTATCGCGCTCTCTCTCGCTCTCTCTCTCTTTCTCTCCATCTCTCTTCCTGTATGTCTCTCTTTCTCACTCTTGATCCCTTTGGCTTTCTTTCTCTCTCTTTCTCTTCTCTCTTTCTTTCTCTCTCTTTATTACTCTCAGTCCCTCTGGCTCTCTCTCTTTCTCTCCACTCTGTGCCCCTTTCCTCCATTTCTTCAGTTTGTCTTTCCTGTTTTTTTGTCTCTGTCTCCCTCTCTCTCGCTCTCTCTCATTCTCTCTCTGTCTCTCTGTCTCTCTCTGTCTCATTTACATAAATTCACAAATACTCATGCACACACCAACACACACACACACACACACAAACTCTAACACAACCTCACACTCTCTCCTCCCTCTTATGGTCCTCTGTGATGTTCAGATTGGATTACCTTGGGCTCTGTGACGAGGCGACGTGTATGTTAATGAACTCATCTTAATGTACTGAGTGGTGATAACAGGCCTCCGCTGTGAGAGGCCGACCGCTTGTTGTGCTTTGATCAGATTGCCGAGTGTTCTTGAGAGTATGTGTTGCAGCAGCGCTTGTCTGCAGGGCTGTGTTTGATGTCTTACAGCATGGGCATTCTTAAGGAGTGGTACTGAGGCAAGTTTTGGTATGCGTGCACAAGTATGTGTGTGTGTGTGTGAGGGTTTGTGTGTGTGTGAGTATTTGTGTGTGTATTTGTGTGTGTGTCTGTCTATGTGCGCATGTGTGTGTGTGTGTGTGTGTGTGTGTGTGTGTGTGTGCGCGTGTGTGTGTGTGTCTGAATGTAAGTTCTGTATGTATAGGTGAAGGTGAAGGTGAAACGTGGTGTTTTTTTCCGGAAGAATGTAGGTCAGCCTTCACAATGCTGCCCATCCGTCCGGAGCAGTGGAGCGCTTGATGAGAAAATGCAAAAAAGAAAAGAAAGATAAAAACACAAACAAAACAAAGGCAATGAGGTCACAGCCTCCTCAGGGAGAACTGTAGGGCTGCACAAACCATTTTCTCTCGCTCTCTCTCTCTCTCTCTCTCTCTCTTTCTCTCTGTCTCTCTCTGTCTCTGTCTTTCTTTCTCTCTCACACACACACGTTCTCACTCTTGCTGTCATTTTAAAGATGATGCAGAGGCAACTAGTGCTTGATTGCTGTTACTTTTCTCCCCCTGTACCTCGTTATCCTCTGTGACACCACACACACACACACACACACACACACACACACACACACACACACACACACACACACACACACACACAGAGAACCTTTGCTATTGACTGAGTGTTCAGGGCCAGGCTCAGTGGCCATGTCTGAACTTGTCCCAATCACATCATTGTGTGTGTCGCATTGGTGTCATGATCACTATCATGACTCTGGGCTCTGTGCACTGAGCCATCGCTCTCAAGGTGCCTTGTTATTCTCTGTGACACACACACACACACACACACACACACACACACACACACACACACACACACACACATTATGTGAGGGCTCTGTGAACTCAGCCATCTCTCTTAAGGTGGAACTGTCCTCCCTTTAAAGTTTTAACCCGACCCCCACCCCAAGAAAAACAACACCACAAAAGTAGCTCAACCATTTTCTGTAAAGAGTGTGTTTGTGTGTGTTTGAGTCTGTGAGTGTGTGGTCTTTTTGTTCATGTGTGTGTGTGTGTGTGTGTGTGTGTGTGTCTTGAGCTTGTATAAAAGCTCAAGGTGAGACGTGTCCTGAAAGAATACAGTGGTGGCACATCCTGTCTATTCACCAGCCAAGGACAAAAGCTTTGACTGAGGCAGAGTTGTGGTGCGTGTGTATGTTTGCACGCATGTGTGTTCATGCATATGTCCTTGTATGTGTGTTTGTGTGTGTGTGTGTGTGTATGTGTGTGTGTGTGTAGGTCTCATCTCTCCAACAAGGACACAGTTAGTCGTCGTCCTTAAGTCCCAGCTCAAGTGTAATTTCAGCCCTCTGAGTTCTTCCCATTCCACAGGGGAGGACTACGGAATAGTTCCTATTACTGCACATATGCAAATGTGACCCTCTCCACTCCCCCACTCAACCACCTCAACCCCACCCCTCCCAGCCCCACCCCAGCCCTCCCCAGCACAGCCCAGCACAGCCCCCTCCTCCAAGCTCATTACAGCCGTTTTAATTGTGAAGCAGTGGCGGAACGGTCATCGGAACATGCAATCTAAGCCTGACATTAACCTCCACCTCTCCCTTGGCCCGCCTCTCCTCTCCTCTCCTCTCCTCTCCTCTGTTCTCCTCCTCTCTTCTCATTCCACTCCCTCTCTCACCAGTGTACTCCATATCCCCCATGCAGATTGTGTTGCCTGTAAATTGCACACGCTTGACTCCTGCCCTTTGCACTTGGTCATGCTTACATAAATGCATGTGTGGAACTATTGAGCAGAACATCAAGAAATAGTGGCTCCTTACCAATTAAGCTACTTTTCTGCTGATTAAGATTAAAGGGAAAGAGTTTTCAGACAGCGGTGCATATGAGTGACATGGGTTGAAAACCAATCAGGTAAGTGAACCAAAGGGGAGGTGGCCAATAATAGTCATTTGACATATTTCCATGAACAGAAATGGTAACACCCTAAACCGAGGCTTTAAACAGTGAAAAAGAAATCTTCTCACACACATACACTATGTATAAACGAATTTTGCATTTAAATTTCTCCAACATCTGGCTGATAATGGGCACGCTTACATTGACTTTTTAGCTTTTTTTGTTTTGGTTTGTTTTGTTTTGAATGACACTGCAGACAGTAACACCTGACAGTGTGTAGACATCTATTATTTCACATGTTGTCACAAAACCTTGACAATTAGGAGCAAATTTGCCCCCAAAAAATCAGCCCTGGCTCTATGTGCTTGTGCCAACAGGGATGTTGTTTCCAAATCCCAATCTTCTCTGTCCCCGGGCATGACAAAGTCAAATGGCCCATTGCTGTGACACCAGTGAAAAGTTGACAGAGTGTCTGTGTTTTTTTCTTTCTTTTTTTCCCCACTTTTGTTTTTTTCCCCCTCTTATTCTGGAAAGTAGATACGGGGCCTAAAGTTGTGCTCCAGGGGGTCAGGCAATTGCTCAGTTTCACCAATTCTGACGTTGTCTCAGCTCGTCAGACGCTGGGTGCCCCCCCCACAACCCCCCGTGACAGCGGTTCAGACTGCTTCTGCAGACTGACAGACGCAGCCATTTCTAAAGTCTTCATATATAACGCCATAATAGAATAAAATAAAAGAGACATTTCATCTCTGTTGAACTTTCATGTCAGAGAAGTCAAGTGTTTGCTGCTGTACAAATCTATGGTGAGGTGTCCCTAAATGGAAAGTACTCTGCATTCTGCTGGTAAAGGGAGACTTCTGCGAGACAAACTGTACCATGCTTATATTTTAGTCACCAATACATTGAAAAGTGTTTAAGTTTCACAAGTTTGTTCCTGGTGTGTGTGTGCATGTGTGTATGTGTGTGTGTGTGTGTGTGAGTGTGTATGTGTTGGGTAGCCCATGCGGAATATTCTTCTCCAAAAAGTAAAAGCAGCGTCTTTCTCGCTCCCATTCTGCTCCTCATCCCTCCGCATAAAGAGCTGTCGGGAGGGTGCCGCGTTCGTTTTCTCGGGCGGCTCCTTGACGTCTTTCATGAGGTGGCTGTCACGGCGGTTCAGTGGATGGATCTCAGCGGTGGGTCTGCTCTGGTATGGCTGAAAGCCCCCGCCGCTGCCTGCCTGGCTGGCTGGATGGCTGGCTGGATGGCTGGCTGCTGCCTGGGGCCCTGACAGGCCCTCCCGTCTCTCTCCCTGGGACGTAATGAAGGCGCTTTCACACGCTGGTGCGTGCGCGTTAAAGCTCATCTCTCATTCTGGGGCCACGTCCTGTTTGCTTACCGCGGTTTTCCGTGAGTGCGGTGGCTTTAGCCTTGCCGTTTGGGATGTGTGCGTGCCGCCATATGTTCCCCTCTCTCATATCTCCCTATCTGTCTTGTTTTCTGTCTGGCACACAGGCACACGTTGGTGTGCCCTCGCCGTGCTTCTGACGTCTAATTAAGTTCACGCTGTGTCTGGTGTCAGAGCGCTGGATTGCCTGTTGATATGACTGCATGTGTGTCAGTTTGTCGTCCATCCTAAAACAGCAACAGCAGCTTTGTGTATTTGTGTGTGTGTGTGTGTTGTGTCTCGGTGTGCATTTGAGTGAGAAAGACAGAGATAGAGAAAGAGAGAGAGAGAGAGACAGAGAGAGAGGGAGGGAGGGAGAGAGGGAGGAAGTGTGTTGCATAAAGAGCATTGCTGGCTTATACTGGCTGAAATGCACTGTGTATTTGTGTGTGTGTGTGTGTGTGTGTGTGTGTGTGTGTGTGTGTGTGTGTGTGTGTGTGTGTGTGTGTGTGTGTGTGTGTACATCCACATGTTTTCATCTGACTGCTTGTGTTGATGATGGAGAAAATGAATATCAAAAGTCAGGCAGTATTTAAAGCTGTTCTGTTGTTTAGTGGTTGATATATAATGCATGTTTGCATACGCGTGTGGTGTGTGTGTGTGTGTGTGTGTGTGTGTGTGTGTGTGTGTGTGTGTGTGTGTGTGTGTGTGTGCGTGTGTTTGTGTGTGCATGTGTGTGGTGTGTGTGTGGTGTGTGTGTTTGATGCGTGTGTGTGAGTGTGTCAGGAGGACAGTATAATGTGTGAAGAGCGCTGCCACGTGTGATGTGTGTAGGCATGATAGTGTGTTTGTGTACTGGGGGCGCTCGTGTCATGTGAGGCACGGCACGGTGGCAGCAGGGGGGAGCTTTGTGGTGCTGCCCTGAGATCACCTGCTGTGCTGTGCGCTCCTCTTTTCCTCCCCATTGCACCCCCCCCTCCCCCCCGCGCTCCTCCTTTTCCTCCTTTTTCCACATCACTCCCATTTACCTCCCCCTCTTTTCAATCTACATTTACCCTTCCTCTCTTACGC
The DNA here is from genome assembly GCA_030347295.1 of Setipinna tenuifilis. Classification (NCBI taxonomy): domain Eukaryota; kingdom Metazoa; phylum Chordata; class Actinopteri; order Clupeiformes; family Engraulidae; genus Setipinna; species Setipinna tenuifilis. The sequence goes on along the minus strand of CM059268.1, from coordinate 21,266,857 downwards.
TGTCTCTCTTCATTTTTCTACCTCTTTTTTCCTGTCTGTCTCTCCCTACCTTCATCTCTTTTTCTCTTTTGCTATTTTTCTCTTTTGTCTTTGTTTCTTTATACATACTGTATAGTGTATTTCCCTCTCTGTTTTTCTCCCTTTCTCTTTCTCTCTCTCCATCTCCGCCATTTTCATCCCTCCTCTCGTTTGTCGTGCTGTTTGTCTTGCTCTGTCGCCTTCCCCTTGAGCTGGGAGGGTTGAGGGCTGGGAGGAACATCCTCCATTATTTATCAGTGTCTGGGAGCACTAGGGGCTTTGTATGTGTGTGTGTGTGTGTGTGTATGTGTGTGTGTGTGTGTGTGTGTGTGTGTGTGTGTGTGTGTGCATGCATATAAGTGTGTTCGTATGTGTGTGTATTGTGTGTGTGTATGCTTGCATGCACGTGCGTGTATGTGTGTTTGTATATGTGTGTGTGCGCGTGTGCATGTCTCTGTGTGTGTGTGCATGTGTGTGTGTGTGTGTGTGTGTGTGTGTGTGTGTGTGTGCGTGTGTGTGTGCGTGTGTGTGTGTGTGTGTGTGTGCGTGTGTGTGTGTGCATGTTTGTGTGTGTGTGTGTGTGTGTGTGTATGTGTATGTGTAAGTATGTGCTTGAGTAGATAGCAGGGGTCCTGGGACAGATTCATACCCTCACACCCAGCACCATGAGTTTACGAGCGCTGTGACACAACATCACAACAGCCCCTCATCACAGCGTGATGTAGCACGGGGCAGAGTTACAGCATTGTATTCAAACAGGACAGCCATGCGATCTGCACAGCACTCCCACCAGCAGCACCAGAGCAGGAAAGTACAATATGTAATGGCTCGGGTTGTGACTGTACAACAACATATGGAGACATAACAGTACAATAGCAGAGCATAGCAAAACAACAGAACAACTACAATAAATGATCATAGTAACAATGGGACAGGGCGGGACACGCTGCTGGGAGAGAGAGAGAGATAGCAAAAATGAAAGAGTTACAAAAAAGAGAGAACGAGAGAGAGAGAGAGAGAGAGAGAGAGGGAGAGAGAGAGGGAGAAAGAGAGAGAGTCTGCTTTCAAGCAGAGAGGTGTCTTGCTGAGAGGTGATTTTACAGTTTAGGATATACATCATGGTGCCTATTGTAAGTGTGGGAAGTGGGGCATCTGTCTTGGTCTACCTCTCACACACACACACACACACACACACACACACACACACACACACACACACACACACACACACACACACACACACCTCTTCAGAAAGATAAGCTGCTGAAATAGATGTGAATATATGTAAAATTGACACGATTAGCAAGTTTGAATGTCACATTGCACATTACATTATAGCACTGTAGACTTTTTTGTATTGGCATAGTCCTTAAATGTTAATGTTTGGCAGTAAAATGCTTAGGAAGACCTTACAGAAAGACCTTTACTTTTGACTACTCTGAAACCTAATTTTACCTTGAATCACTGATAATATTTGCTAAAAATCGACAAGGTGAAAGTAGCAACTATTTCACTGTTATGATGAACTTAGAGGGATGTTATTTCGATTCTGCTTGGTTGAACTTTTACTTTTTGGCAGTAGGATAAAGCACTGAATTGATATAACTACAAAAACTAACACCATGTTACTGAAATGGACATGTGACCCGAAAGAGCTTACAGTATCATTAGTCTGCATCTGGGCCACAGCAGTTTAAAAAATCTAAAGCCCAGCGAGAAGGCTGAGATAGACTTTGCTATCTTGGCAATGGAAGGTACTAATGATTATGCTTTGGCCATTGACCTAACAAATGCTGCTCGTGCTTCTTTGCTAGTAGGAGATCGAGAGGTTGGGAGTAGAAGCAGGGACGTACCTTATCAGCGCTCTTGTACAGCACTCTCGCTCACCGCGGTGTTAAAGTTCTCCATCACCTCATCCCCCGCACTCATCAATATGCGCCGGGGCTCAGGCGGGCGGGCGGGCGGGCAGGGCTGGCCATGCATCAGCGTTAATGCCCTGGGCTTCACACTCGCGGCTCCAGAGAATGTAGGTCAGAGTGCTGGACTGGGTGTTCTCTCTTAGCCGTTGCTAAATGCGAGACTTTTGCATGCTTACTTGCATTTTGTTATTGCTTCGTTCTTAGATTCTTGAGAGCCTATGTAGGAGTTTCCAGGTTCTGGAGGAGACTCAGAGGTTATGAAGAGATAGCTCCAGGCTGATTACTGCTTTATCACCTTTTCTTTGTTAATGATAAAATTTGTGCACATTTTATGGCTCTGCACCGGGACCAGTGGGATTTATTGTGAATAAATTTGTGTTTCATTATTCCTGAATAATTTTCAATACTGTACTTATCATCCCTACTCCTCATCTTAGTGGTTTATTTGGGATTTTTAAAGAATCTTTATGGAGTTTTTGTCAAGTCAACAAACGTGACTTGGAATCGTTAAAGAATTTGACACTTATAAAAGCTAACGAGTTTGTTAAGTGGTGTAGTTTGGCAGTGAATGTGCTGATGTGTTGCAGTAAAAGCAGGGTCTCACATCCTAAAAATGACACATTTGTTTATCAGTGTCATAATTGGGCCGTATATCACCAAAACAAATCGGAAGATGAGGATCGTTGTTTGGCTTCTCACATCTTTTGCTAGTGAGCAGATGGGAACCGCAGTGTTCTGTGTAAACCAGCAACGATGCAACAAGTTGGATTTATGGCGGATCCTCAGTGAAAAATGAATGAGATTTTCGGAGTGATCTGTCAGACTCTACAAGTCTTGCCGTGACTGGAGAGCAAGTGCGCCATCGCTATTTTATTTCTCAATTAGTGGTGGCCTTGAGAAGACAACAGAAGGGGGAATCGGACTGTATGAACCTAATTACCCTGCATTCCAAGGCAAGGCAAGCAGCTGTACGGCACTGCAGTACACAGCTGTGAGAGCAAACCACAGCCTAATTAGGATGGAGTGTGTGTTGTGTTTACCAGCTGGGTGTGTGCGCAGCACTTTACAGACACGCTAACCTTGTGAAACCGGTGCCCTCTCCACAGACACACACACACACACACACATGCACACAAACACACACACATACACGCCCACATACATGCAAACACACACATAGGTAGGTGACCAAGCTCCCATAATTACGATATTAATCCTTGTAATTTGTAAGGGTCTTAATCTCTGTGAAATCATAAACCTATCACAAGCACACAAACACAGACACACACAGACACACACATGCATGCATACAGACACAGGGTCAGTAATTAGATCCTGATTACTGTGTGTTGGGGTGTGTGTGAAGGTGTTTATTTGGGGAGTTGTAGGGAGGAGCTTGCCATCCCCTACTGATTAAATCATTTTAATTAGAGTCGAAAAATGCAAATGAAGCCTACATTTCAAACTATTTACCTGAAAAAAGGTGTGTGTTTTAAACCAGTGTAAGAAAGAAAAAACAAATACATCCAGAAACAAACACACAAGTAAAGCAAAGCATTAAAATGAAGCATCGTCACAGTTAAGGGGGCTGACAGATCCTCGCTGTCCCTGGACCTCTGCCATGCTACCCAGCATGCATCTGGCTGGTTGGGCGTCAGCTGTAATTGTAGCTAATACGTTTCTGGCCTGGGTGCAGGCAGCCCTGCTGGAGGAACGTGGGTAGGGTGCCAGTGAAAGGAAGACTCCAGACTCATTTGCTTAAGCGTCCATCTATCAATATTAGTTTGCTATTTGCAATGCCTGCAC
>CM059268.1:21258114-21260614 GCA_030347295.1 Setipinna tenuifilis | reverse complement strand
CTGGGGAGGGTCATGGCTTCTGAACGATCAGAGCCGAGTCGCGTTTAACCTGATCCTCATCCTCAGACTCCACTTATGGCAGCTCAGTCTCTCCTCCTGAGAGAGAGGGAGAGAGAGAAAAAAACTTGGCTCCAAAAACATGATTTGGTGACTTGGATCCCCTCATTTTTTTTTTAAAAGGCATGGCTTCGATCAATAAGTAGACTGATGATGTTCTAGCATCGATAAGAGGTTGGCAGACGATACCGTCGTGCCGTTCCGGTCACTCTTTTCTTGGAAGTTAAAAAAAAAAGCCAGGAGGACTGGGCGTGTACTGGGCAGCTGGCGGAGCGGGGAGGCTTTCTTGTGGGAAGACGTGCGCCAGACTGGGTAGCTCAAGCTGTGAGGTTCACTTTACAATTTTCTAAAGGCTGCTGGAAATACCCTGGCACATTCAATATCCCACTTACACCATGAGCACCACAGGGCCTATCCAATTTTCCCTCCGCTTTTCTGCTCTTTTGTTCAGCTAACTTTATTTATTGATGTTTTTTTTGCTTCTTCTTCTTCTTCTTTTTCTTTTCTTTTGTGTGAGAAGCAGTTTGTAGAATGCATCACGTCAGGAAAAGAAGAACAACAGAAATATTTGACTGCAAGTGCTTGTAAGACTTGTCAGATATTTCCAGTTTGTATTTTAGGTTTACCTTATATTGTATTTTTATGAGTATTTCTGTGTTCCTGTTATAAAATGTGTTTAGCTTGAGTGAGAGTAGGATGCAATGTGAAGAGTATCAATTCCTTGCAGCGATTTAGGCAGCTTTTACAGTGCATCTCCCATATACAGGGATGGAAAGTGGCTTTAGAATTCAGTTTGTTTCTAACCTTAAGATGGATGGTTGTAAATTGGATGGAATGCACACTTTTATAAGCACACACAAAACACACATACTACAGACATATACACATACACCTACACACACACACACACACACACACGCAAATAGCCTATTTGAGTTTACTGGGCTTGTGTTTATCAGTAACACACACGAAACATGCATACTACACACACATACACACACACATACACACACATGCAAGTTTACTTCGCTTGTGGTTATCAGAACACAAGGCCTGGGTTAAATTGCTGTTGAAGTGGCAATGCGGTATGTCATTTGTGGAGGTTTAGCATCGTGGAGTTTTTCATTTCTTCCGAGCACCTGACTAAATGTGATCCACTTACCCAGCCAAAAGCCTGACCACGGAGGCCAGGACGAGTGCCCACGGCATCCTCTTATTCCTGCTGCCTCTTCCCACACACACACGCCATCATCACCACCACCGGCCCCATCATCATCGGTCCTGGACCCCGGTGTAGTCGATCTTTATTAAATATGGAGCACTATGAAATGGTTACGGGTGTATTACCCTTTTATTGTGGTGTGTTATTGCAGTGATATACAGGCCATTTCTCTGCTCCATTCCCTCTAAGTACACCAGAGTCTCATCTTAGCACCGCCAAACCTACACCACCCACCCACCACCACCCCCCTCGCCCTCAACTCCCTCTCTTCCTTGCTTTTATCTCTTTCTCTCTTTAGCTTTCACTCACTCTCTCTTTCTTTTTCTCCTTTCCTTTCCTCTCTCTCTTTCCCCTATCTCCCTCATGCTGTCTTGCTCTTCCACACCACCCCTCTTTCTCTCTTTCTCCCTCCAGCTCTCTGTCACCCTTTCCATCACCCTCTTTCTCTCTTTCCATCTGCCTCTCTCCCCCTCTCCCTCTCCTTCCTCCTCTCTCTCTCTGTCTCCATCTCCATCCCCCTCTCCCTCTCTCCCTCCCTCCATCTCCCTCCCCCTCTCCTGCAGCTCTGTAATAAATCTAGTGTGTGTGGTGCTAAGGCCCAGGGAGGCTGGTGTTTACCGAGTTTGCCTAACTCAGGGAGTGCACTCTGCTGAAACACAGCCACTCGGCTGGAACAAAAGGCCACTGTTTTCATGGCTTCCGACACACTGCTAAAGCCGTGGTAATAGGCTGCTTGCTTCCTCTGGCATGGTAATCCATTCCGCTGCTCCTTTCAAGGACCCCACCTCACCCACCCCAATCCCACAGGGGAGTTAGTCTGGGGTCGATGGGGACTCCAGTGTGCTGAAGGTGTGTGCAGGCACTGGAGCTGTGGGCTAATACACTACTTACTCAAATACTGCTGGTCACTGAGGACCTGTGTGTGTTTGTGTTTGTGCTTGAATGTGTACCTGTCTGTGTGTGTGTGTGCATGCGTGTGTGCTTGCGTGTGTGTGTGTGTATATGTGTGTGTGTGTGTGTGTGTGTGCGCGTGTGTGTGAGTGTGTGTGTGTGCGCGAGTTAGCCTGTGTTTATCCTCACGGCTGAGTGCTGTGGTGTGGAACTGCATCTGGATGTGCTTACGGATGTCACTGAATGTACCCTAATTGAAAACGGGGCATTTGTCCTTGAAGGGCTTAGGATGGCGGGAAGGTTGAGGTTGTGCCTGTTTTGGAGTCTGCC
>CM059268.1:21245614-21255614 GCA_030347295.1 Setipinna tenuifilis | reverse complement strand
GCACACATGCATTTCCATTGACTGCTTGTTGACCCCAAAATAGGAGCCATAACCGTGAAGTGAAAGTGGGAAAGTGGGTCTGATGATGTGTATGAGTGAGTTTGATAGTGTGTGAGAGAGAGTTTGATAGTGTCTGTAAGAGAGTAGCTGAAATTTTTGGCCTATACGGCCTCTCATACAAATGAGTCTGTATGTATGTGTACTGTATATATGTGGAAAACCATGAAGAAAGAGCACACATGCACATATAAAGCTTATGTATGTTCTGATATGGGAGAACGAGAGAGAGAGAGAGAATGTGTGTCAGATGTGTCTTTGCATGTGTGTGTGGTTGTTTGCATGTTTTGTATGTTTGTGTGTGTGTGTGTGTCTGTGCATTTGTGTCTGTACTTGTGTGTGCACTTGTGTTTGTGTGTGTGTGTGTGTGTGTGTGTGTGTGTGTGTGTGTGTGAATGTGACACAGTGGGACACAGGTGGACAGAAAGCTGGCTGCTAGTACGTCTTCGCTGGTTCTCAGTGCCTGTGCCATCTGTTCGCCTGAGCTCTCGGCCCTCTCACTGCCACCGCACCCCCCACCCACCCACCCACCCAGTCCTCCCACCCCCCCACCACCTCTCCCCACATTCCTTCTCCAGCGTGCTCTGTGCAGTCGTCCGAGAGATCCTTAATTAAAACGAAACTGTTGCTGCGAGTGTCTGACACACAGCGCGAAGCGTAACTTGAGAGATCATCGCTCCCGAGGGGCCCTGGCCCGATGGGCCCCTCGAGCGGAGCAGACGGTGGCCAGAACGGCGGGAGGTGGAAGCCGTCCAGCGGAGGCAGGGGAGGAGAAGGGGGACGAGGAGGAGGGGGAGGGAAGGAATGAGGGAGAGATTTGATGTATCCAGATAAGACAGCAGCTTTCTTTTTCCCCCAGCTCAAGGTGGAGTTTTATGGATGGTGGATCTGTGGGGGAGGGGGTGGGGGTGGAGGTGAGCTTTCTTTGTTGGTCGATTTGAATGAACAAATAGGGAAAATGTGCTGGACTAATTCCTGTAAGAAGGGCCTGTTTTGTCTGTAGGGGAAGTGTGGGAAGCTGGTCCAGAAACAACACTGTTGTTCAGTACAGGCAGTTACAGGTTTCTCTTATTGCTTGGTCATTTCAGTGGCAGTACCATCGACATCAGCATCATTTCTACCATAGTCATTACACACACTCACACATACATACACACACACACACACACACACACACAGTTAAGGACAAACACATACACACACATAGCAGCCAATAAACAGTATATGTCAATGTACAAAGTCATACACATAACGGCACACAAGCATGGAAAACCACACACAAGGGCGCACACACACACACATACACACAGCAGGACTCACACAGACACACCAACACACCCAGAGACACACACACACACGGACACACATACATACATACACACACCCACACACCCACACACACAGACACACCCAGAGACACACACACAGCCACTGCAGCAGTCCCATAGAGCTGCAGATGTCTCGACAACAACTCACCAGCTTTCTCATCCGTTCGGGCCGCTCTCTTCATTATCCTTATTGCTCTGATAAATAGTGTCTTGGGAGGAGGCCTGAACGGCCGCGCCGTAAATTCACCCCTCCTCTCCTCACAGCCTCGCAAGGCCTCCTGTTCAGGCACATTGTCTGCCTGAGCGGCACCTAAATCATGGCCGAGAGGGAATGTGTGTGTGTGTGTGTGTGTGTGTGTGTGTGTGTGAGTGTGTGTGCGGAGGAGTCTGTTTATCACCACAGGAGGTGCTTGCCATGACATCATAATTGCAGGCAAGCGCGTCGACCGGTGACTTGTTTTACTGAGGATGTACTGTGGAGCAAAGTGTGTATTTCTTTTATTGTTTTTGTAGCTGTTTGTAGTGTTGACTTACAAAAAAAAGGAGACTCAGAAGTTTGGAGAGGCCACGGGCAAGAAGACAGCAGGGAGGGACGTTACTGTATGGCTGTCCAAACGGGGGCTATTGTGATGTATTGTGGCACACATGGGGCATTGTTTTCCTTAGTTTGGCCAAGGGTAAAGGTGGAGGTGGAGGCAGATGCAGCAGCTGCACTGATAACAGTAACAGTCACTTACGTTTCTGTGCCCAGCTCATCAGCTCATTACCTCTCCCACAGGGAGAGCAGAGGGACACTCGAAGTCCTCTGGTCGTCCATTTTGAGGACAGTGTAATGGACCTAACTCGCCATTGGCAAACACCCCTTTTGTATTCTCGGTCCTCAGAGGCTAGCTTCCAGCTATAAAGCACACACCTCCATTCGTTTTTATCAGTGGCCCTGATATTACACTAATGCAAATAAATGAGAGCACGCTAGCTCACTAACTAATTGTCTATTATTCATGATGATAGATCTGAAAAATACCTTTGGTCCCAAACAAAGCAGTATTGCCAGTGTGAAGGCCACATTAGAGTCCTATAAATAGGGTTCGCCTGAATTTTATTGTCTTTATCTTGTTGTTTAGATTTGTGTTGTCTGTTATGTGACTGTATCTGAAACTCATAAGGTACAAGAAAAAACACTTACTAAATGGTTAGGTAGCACATTCCTCCTGACTGACTTCCTGATTGACTTAATGAACTTACCTCAATGTGGTTAGAGACCTAACTAACTTGTTTAACGACTCAGCCTCTGACTTATTTATTTGTTTTGTTCCCTTCGCAGACTCTGAAAGACCCGACATTGGCAGCGAGGAAGGATTTCCAGCGGGAGGCCGAGCTATTGACCAACCTTCAGCACGAGCACATTGTGAAGTTCTACGGAGTGTGTGTGGATGGGGACCCACTCATTATGGTGTTTGAGTACATGAAGCACGGAGATCTCAACAAGTTTCTCAGGTGTGTGTGTCTGGTGTGTGTGTGTGTGTGTGCGTGTGTGTGTGTGTGCGTGTGTGTGTGTGTGTGTGTGTGTGTGTGTGTGTGTGTGTGTGTGCGTGTGTGTGTGCGTGTGTGTGTGTGTATGTGCGTGTGTGTGTGTGTAAGAGAAAGTCTGTTTGTGGTTACATGTGCAACAGTCTTGTCTTGTTTTCCTCTACCTGCTCCTATTTTCCGGCCTTCTGTCTCGTGTTTGTGCTTACTTCCTATCTGCATTTGTTTACTTCATGTCCTCCTTGTGTATGCCTGCCATGTGTTCATGTTGCTTGTTTTCCTGACTTCCCCTTCACATGTGTCTAATCCTGTTTGTTTATTATAAATCTTATCGCCACATTACTGCACCTGTGCCTTGTTGTGTAGTTTAGCCCTGTGTATGAAAAAGCTCATATTTTCTTCAGTTTGCGTTTGTTTGTTTTTTTGTCTATTCGTGTAATCCCGATTACTATGTAAAGCATTTTCATTTCAATGTGAGCCTTCTAGAAGTTTCTGACTTGGCCAGAGTTGTCAAACAAAGGACTGTGCTATCTTTGCGGAATAGGCCCACCAAAACGCAGCCAGATAATGGCCTAGCCATTTACAGAAGAGGGTCCACCTTTCAGGCAGCTTAAAACCATGACATTTCTGCACCTGTCTCACTGATGGTTAAAAACCATGACATTTCTATTTCAAAAAAACAGTTTGGCCTTCAGTGCAAGGGCCCACACAGTTGGAACTTTTGCAAAACTAAGGTGTGAATACAAAATGGCCATTCATGTATTCAACTTTTTAAAAACATCCAGGCAGAGCTATTTGCTGTGCAAAAATGTATGCTGTACAGATTTTTTAGCTCCCATTTGTTATCCAGTGACCCTTAAAACCCCTGTGTGTGTGTGTGTGTGTGTGTGTGTGTGTGTGTGTGTGTGTGTGTGTATGTGTGTGTGTGTGTGTTTGAGAGTGCATGTGTGTCTGTGTGTGAATGTGTGTGTGTGTGCATGTGCGTGCATGTCTATGAGAGCGCATGTGTGTGTGTGTGTGTGTGTGTGTGTGTGTGTGTGTGTGTGTGTGTGTGGATGCGTGTGTGTTTGGATGCGTGTGTGTGTGCATGCAAGTGTGTGCGTGTGTGTGTGTATGTGTGTGTATGTGTGTGTGTGTGCACCTGTGTGTGTGTGTGTATGTGCGAGCACACCTCTGCGTGTGTGTGTGTGTATGTGTGAGTGTGTGAGTTTCTAAGTTTTCAAGGCTCAGCATGGTACATGGCCACTTGTCTGATCTGATTAATTGAAGATGTTGAAGATGAGAAAATCATAAAGTAGCTAGTCTGCTAAAAAGAAACACCTATTGCAGTAGATAAGCTTTTGCTGGTGTGTGTGTGTATGTGTGTGTGTGTGTGTGTGTGTAAGAGAGATATGTATGACTGTGTGTGTGTGTGTGTGTGTGTGTGTGTGTGTGTGTGTTTGTGTGTGTGGGTGTGTTGTGTGTGGGTTGTGTGTGTGTGTGTGTGTGTGTCCCATTCCCCTGTAGCCTATAGATGTACTCTATCTTACAAATGCTACTATTCAATATCATTTCATACCGAAGGCAGAACACGCTCTCATTTCAGATGTACATGACAGCGCCACAATAACAAAATGAGGGACACAAATCTCTCTGCACTGACAGATCTGATGTGTGCTTTTCTCACAGCCAGAGCCCCACAACAACCCACAATGGCAGTAGAAGCAGGCCATTGTCTTTGGCTGTAATGAAAATAAAATGAAAGTACAGCACTGTCGTTTTCATTAGAGGCCTTTCAGTAATTCATTTTGAGCTCGTGGTGTTTTAGCTCCTTGCTTTCTTTCTTTTTTTTTGATAATTGAAGTGATCCATCTTCATAGAAAAGGTTTATCACATCATCCCGGGCCCGTTAGGCACCATGCAAAATGAGAACCGCAAAGGCCTCCATTTTTTTCCCCCTTTCAAGTTTTGAATTGTACACTGTAATAGGAATGCATTTGTGGAATTTTATACCCACTGTAATATTGTAGGGATATTTGGGGTTTTATTTTTCTTTTCTCTGATAGATTTTTTAAATCACAAAAATTGTGATGTAGCTATAGAAAAAAAACATTTGTTATCTCATGCATCACATATGTAGCCTGGGCCCGCCCATACAAGCACCCATATTGCTTGAGCTGCTACATTGAATTTCGCGTTCAAGTCAGTCTGGCCAACCTGACTATTCTCAGCTGTTCCTTTGCCCGAGAAATCGAACACCAATGAAAAATAAATGCTACGTGTATGTCATCAGAATCAGTGGTCTGATTGGAAGCATTTGAAAGACACCCTTTCATCCTGACTCCGAGAACCTTCCTGTCTATTTGAGGTTTGCCAGACCAAGCTTCGTCTATGAGTTTGGTTGCGACAACCAGACTATCACATATGCAAAAGCTAAAGTGATTTCAGGTCAGGACAGTCAAGGTCAGGCTTTATGAATGAAATTGCTTGTAATCAAGGCTTTCTGTATATCAAACAAAGGACTTTTTTTTAGCAAGCGTCATGAATAGACCTTCTGTTTCCCTGAGTGCTATTCAGGTCTTGGTGGCTTATTGTAAACACCTGCCACACATAAACACACACACACACACACACACACACAGGGAACTAGAGCTTGCCTATGTTTATGCAGGATTTCACCGCAGGCCCTGCACAGTTTCAAATAAAAAGGTCTATTGTGTAAACAGTACATTGTAGACCTATGATGGCTCTTATAATATCCAAGACTGTGCCATAGACATTTTTCTGCATGTCTGGGGATGACCTTTTACAGAAATAATGCACAGATTTGGGGCTTGTGTATTTCAATGTAGCCATCAATGATGGACCTAGGGCAGGGTTCAGGAGCTATCCCCTGTTTAGCTACATCCCACTTGCACACACACTCTAACGTCTTTCCTTCTTCTTCTCTGTCTCTCTCTCTGTCTCTGTCTCTCTCTCTCTGTCTGTCTGTCTCTCTCTCTTTCTCTCTCTCTCTGTCTCTCTCTCTGTCTCTCTGTGTCTTTGTCCTGCAGAGCCCATGGGCCAGATGCCATGATCCTGGTGGACGGACAACCGTTGCAGACCAGCGGAGAGCTGGGCCTGTCCCAGATGCTGCACATCGCCTCCCAGATCGCGGCGGGGATGGTCTACCTGGCCTCCCAGCACTTTGTGCACCGAGACCTGGCCACACGCAACTGCCTGGTGGGCAACGGCCTGCTGGTGAAGATCGGAGACTTCGGCATGTCCAGAGACATTTACAGCACCGATTACTACAGAGTAAGAATAATAATAATAATAATAATAATAATAATAATAATAATAATAATATTAATATTACTACAGAGTAAGACCATGATAGTTTCAAACTCTCTTTATCATCAAAACAGCATGCTCGACTTGTAATGTATTACAAAAGGGTTTCTGTAATAGTGGTAGTAGTAGTAATGTTGGTTAACAGTTCCTTTTACAGCGATTCTTAATGTAACAACATGTAATATTATGTACTTTCACTGTACATACCTAATACTAACCCTAATCCTAACCCTTACCCTGACCCTAAAAAATACAGTGTAAGTACATAATGTCACATATTGTTTGATACACTGTATCAAATATGTTCATGATGTAGATACACAATAACAGGGACCCTAAATTGAAGTGTAACCTAATATTGTGATGTTCTAGTTAAATAAAAAAACAAATGATTGCGTTACACAAACAATATGTATGCCAATATCAGGCTTCAAAAAACAGGCATCAGGTGTTTTGTGTTTTTGTGGCGGTTTTTCTTAAAACGTCACAACACTCAATCCACACCCCTACATTACAAATTATTGAATGAAGGACCATGAATTTTAAAAAGAAAGTGTTCTGATGACTGATTCACTCAAAACGACCTCGCTGTCATATTGGTTTATGAAAAAATAATGCTCAATTACTGAATGACTCAATGATTTTTAATTCCTCTTTCAGGGCAGTTCAAGCGTTTGAAATTAACAGCAATATATTTCAGTTTTAATATATTTTTCGATCTCCCAACCATGCCTCAACTGATGTGTTTTTAATCGGAGGGAGTTCTAAGAAGAGGTGTGGACATCCAATGGAAACCTCGCCTCCTAGCTCTCTTTCTTTCTTTCCTCTTTTACCCTTCACCATGGCAGCACACATAATGAACGTTTGAGTGTCCACTGAAAGCTCGTTCATCCCACACACCCAGGCGCCATGTGCACGGGACCCGGCCGCCATCGCAATGAGCTCTTTCTAATTTATTCGAGAAAATGCCGCTCCCTGCCTCTGCCATGTTCTCCATACGTGCGCATTCCAAAAGGTATCAATCACTCGCAGGTGGATTTCTCATTACACCTCTGATCTAGCAGACAGACTGCTTAATGAAACGCATGGAGCTCATAATGCTGGCGTGATGGATGGGAATATGGAAATGGCGCAGGCATCTGCCTCTCCGCCATTTAACGCCAGACTTCATCAGCCCCAACCAAAATAATACTGATGCTCCTAATAATCCAGTGTGGGGGGAGCACAAGCAGGCAGGCTTTCTGTCTGATCAGCCTGGATGGCTTTTGTGTGTCTAATAGGGTCGGTAATTGTTTACACTCCTTTGTGAACTTCTGAGTGAGCCGTGTCTCTCCAAGGGACACGCCGTGTCTGTTGTTGCCATGACAGGTCAATCTGGGGAGGCAGAGGACTCCCAGGAGCAAAGACAGTGTGAATCTGGTGATTGTGTGTGTGTGTGAGTGTGTGTGTGTGTGTGTGTGTGTGTGTGTGTGTGTGTGTGAGAGAGAGAGTGTGTGTGTGTGAGAGTGTGTGTGTGTGTGTGTATGTGTGCTTAAGTGTGTGTGTGTGAGTGTGTGTGTGTGTGTGTGTGTGTTTGTGTGAGGCGAAGTGAAATATGCGCTTTTATCACAGCACACAGGGGGTGAGGATGTCTAGGTAGCACACCTAATGAGGCATTTTGAAATAAATGTCTAAGTCCTGATTCATTAAAGACAAATTAATGTATCAAAGAACAGTAGAGCAGGGTAGCAGGAAAAAAGCTAAAAAAAAGAAACACTACCTTTTTCAACATGGCATGGAATGAGCAACGCTAGTGTTTACGACCTAGCTGGCCCACATACGTCAAGAAAGTTATGTCCTTCAAACCAGGAGCATTGGGACCAATTAGACGAGAATGGCAGGATAAGGAGACTGAGGAAGAACCAACAAGCACTAATCACTGAAAAAATGCTAAAACAAATGGCTCCAAAAATAAAAATGCTATTTTAAGCACAAGCGATTTCCTCATTATTAGCCTTTGTTGTTGCGCTAAGTAGTCTCCCTCGCAGGGACATGCCTGTCCAAGAAGACTTGATTTATGACAGTCAAACATGCTGAAAACTCAAGTAGCACCATGTCACAGGGCTGTCAGTCACCACAGCCAATTCATCATTCTCACTGTCATCTGTGTCATCGCTCTCCTGTGTTACACTATTTTGTTATCCGCAAACTTCCAGTCAATCTTTTACTGTCTTTTTTTTAAATCTTCTAAAGGCACCTTTTACATTATGCCATATTTAGTTTAGAGTGAATTAGGTACAGGGACAGTCCCCCTGGAGCCATTTAAGGTTAGATGCCTTGCTTAAGAAGACCTTGGGTGTGAATGAGACTGCAGGAGAGAGCTGGTTATTCGCTTGCCCAGCCATATGTTTTCTACTAATATGGCAATCAAATGTGCAGTCCTCCAGTCCAGACCTACTCCTTAACCATGAGGACCACAGATGCCCAAAATAATTTTTTGAAAAGAACATTTTAAATGAATTCCAGTCATGTCTGCTTGTTTCCTGCACAGGCTCATCAGTACTGTTTACTCACATATTTTGTTGTGAGTAGTAGGGATTGCTGGTATTCTGTGGGTTATGCTTATCTGATACGGTACATTAAAATATCTATTGGCCCCCACGTCCCCCAACACACCACACATAGACACACACAGACACACAGATACACACACACACACACACACAGACACACACACACACACACACACACACACACACATACACACACACAGAAAGCGACAAACAAAGAAGCAGACCACAACAGATGTCTGTATTTCAGATGAGGTTAAGCTGTGCATGAAGATGTTCCAGTACAGCTAGCGGCATGGCAATCCAAATTATACACACTATCGTTGAGGAAGCAGAATGTAGCCTAGATTTTTGCGGTTCCATTCAGGCTTTGGAATCTGCCCGTTCCCATGAGGCAAACATGAAAACCCCTCTTCTTCTTCTTGTCTTCTGAGAAACTGCTGCCTGCGCAGTTCTGCGTGATCTCAGGGGACAGTATTTATGGACTCTTTTGCAGGAGGAGGATGCTGCATGGAAATGCTCCACATTGCCAAATGCACCATATTAATCTTTAGGTAGATATGTTCAACCACATTCTTCTTACTGTGTGAAAAAAAAAACACATTTTCCAAAACACATTTCCTCCCAAATACAAGGACGTATTATTTGAACATAACACAAGCACTGCACATTGTACAGTATTTAGTATTTATTGAATTTAGTATAAGTCTAAATTACACAAAATATTGGTTGCAGGTTTTGTTCACTTACCTGAGTTAATGCATGAATAACTTACCAACAAACCATGCACTGTTACACCGAGGAGCCACGGGAGAAGTCTGTGTACTGTGGTGCATTGAATTATAATGATAAATAATGAATTAATCTTTACACCCAAGATGCCTCACCCAAATTATTTATCAGTTCCAATAAGTAAATCATTATCTGGATTATAACCAAGCATTAAACTATCTCGAGCACAGCAGGTGGGCGGATTTCCGCATTGATATCATCCACTCTATGCACCACTTCTGTTTATTTAGTTCAAGGTTAATTCATGGAGGCATTATGGAGTGTTTCCAGAATAAGCATCTCCCTTAACAGGTAGCTTTTCTTTTTTAATGTCTCTCACCGGTAGCTTGAGTGAAACAAAACAGGCATCACACAACAGCAACAGATTGAGAAAACAAAGTGGATTTGTGTGCATGTGTTTGTGTGTGTGCGCGCACACGTGTGTGTGCATGTGTT
>CM059268.1:21233114-21243114 GCA_030347295.1 Setipinna tenuifilis | reverse complement strand
AACTAAATAATGGATATTTTAAGCTTAAATGTCCTATACAGAAAGTGGATGCACCCAGTGTTACCACCCCTAAATTAATCTGCCATAGGCAGTTGTATGGGAAAGGGGACTTTGTTACGATTTCGATACAGTGGGCTGCTTCCTAATAAGATCAGAGGGTCCCAAACAATGTCTGTATGTTAATCAAAAGACATAGAGTTCCTGAGACAACCAAATGGAATGGGAAAACCAATACACAATACACAAATAACAACTTTTCACACCTCATCTCTTAAGGCAGAGACACACCTATGGCCAGAATACTCAGCAAACTTCTTTGCTAAGCTCTAATACTAATAGGAAGTTCCAAGAACAAAAATAACTTAGGAATACAAAATAGTAATACAGAAATGCATGAGCATTAAAAATGTTATGTACAAGATTATTATTATTATTATTCAGATTTCTTCAAATGTGGTCAAATATTTCTGTATCTGCCTAATAACCATGTTGTACTGTATAACTATGTGCTCCAGGTCATGTGATAAGGTTTAAACAACCTAATAGTTTGTACAGTGTACTGTACGTTGCACACTGCTTTTATAAGACCCTTACAATGTTTCAAATTTTACGGTTCATGATTTCTTTTTTTCTTTTCCCATCCGACAGGTTGGAGGTCACACAATGCTGCCCATTCGCTGGATGCCCCCTGAGAGCATCATGTACAGGAAGTTCTCCACAGAGAGCGATGTGTGGAGCTTCGGTGTCATCCTTTGGGAGATCTTCACCTACGGAAAACAGCCCTGGTTCCAGTTGGCCAACAATGAGGTATGTGGGCATAGGGTAGACACAGATTAGGTTGCATGGCTGAATGTTCGGTCCAACAATTTTATGCTTCTCAATCATGAGGCATTTGTCTGAGGTTGAGGAAAGCTGCCAATATGCACTTCAGGGATGTTTGCAGCATAATGTTTTGAACCAGTTTTTGTTGAAATTAATTGTGCATTTCGTTATAACCCAAAAGTCTGGCCATAAAATATTAAAACACTTAACTTTTAGGGGAGTATTCATAATCCAGTGTAAACACATTTTAAAGGGTCATTACGTTTTTATAACGCATCCTATCGATTACCCTTTACATTCAAGTAGTCAAAAATTGGTCTCAAAAACTGATGGTTTAAGAGAGCCGATTTGTGACATCTTCCAGTAAAAAGACTTTTTCAACTTGGCAAGCAGAGCCCTTATGGATCTATAGGCTATGTACACTTGGGGGTTATGCATGACTCTTAACCTTGTTTGCTGTATGGATACTTGATTCTTAGAAACGGTTACCCTGCTCTCGAAACATGCAGCAAATGATCCTGTATAGAACCCCCTTGCTATCATCTGGAATCATTTTTGGGCACTCAAAGGCTTCCTTGAAAGCGATTTTGACTTTTGTGGAAAATGAATTTCAAAGAACATTTTTTTATGCTGCTGAAATCATAACATCAAGAAGCTTGCCATTACCCAGTCCCGTTAATGGGTTGGGATGGACTTCATTACAAAATCTCCTGCCTGTCTGAAGTCCTCCTCTCTCTTTAATGTTGCATAACACCTGCCCTGAATGATACTCCAGTCAGGGGCTAAAAGAATGTTCTGGACTGTGAGAGTGAGAGGAGATGATTCATGGCCCTTTTAGGAAAAGCACTGAATGATGTTAAGCATTTGGCGGAAATTGTCCTATTTTTGTGTCGCCCATGGGCACCATATTTAAAACGTGAGTGGAAGCAATTAAACTTAAGCCAAGATGACAAGAAAAGAACAATTAAAGGGACATAGCCTTAGAGACAGAGAGCGAGAGACAGAGAGAGAGAGGGGGGGGGTGCACTTTTTTCTCTCTATCTCTCTCTCTCTCTTTGTTACTCATGCACACACACATACACACACACAGACACACACACACACACACACACACATACACACACACAGCTTGCACACTGTTTCACTCCACCACACTCTCTTACATGATTTCCATGTAAAATGTGAACGCATCAAAAAATTGAGCCAGTACAGCAATTTCCTGCTCACTCAAGTCGCTGGTTCTGAACCCTGAGCTGTGAAGCATGTTTCCGAACTGCATTTGAACAAAGCAAATATTTGCATGACCCGATCTCGTTATGCATAATAAGAACACACAGTATTATGAACAAGCCTACCAAGCAGACTGCCTGCTGGTCCTAGTCAAAGGGGGATTTTGAAAGAGTGGTAGACCTCTACTGGGTCTTCTCTGCTGTATAAATGTATGGTTAGAGGGTAAATGAGAGTAAGAAAGTAAGAGTTTTCCATTTCTACTTGGCTTCTACTATTCTCTGTGTCTTTTGCTGGAGAGGTTGGTGCAGGTGTTTCAGTAACTGTTACTGGGTTTTCCACATTCAGGATGTTTCCATAAAGTGAAATAATATAATTTACCTAAAGAAAGTGTAACATGACACAAAGCTAACAATGTAGCTAAAATGTTAAACAAAATCAAATAAAAAAAATTCTTTGGGTAATTTTTTTTTCTAATCAAATTGTGAAAGACATACAGACAAAGGCACAGTGAATTTAGTTTAGTGACCAGTTACAGTTGTGGCTCTCACCCGGAGTGGATGTGGGCCAGACCAAGTCACCCAGTGAGCTTTAAATCCAAGTAGTAACCGACTTACAACAGCTGTGGAAATATTTATGTGTATTATGTTTGTTATATTCTCCCTCTCCCTCTTGCTCTCTTGCTTTCTCTCTCTCTCTCTCTCTCTCTCTCTCTCTCTCTCTCTCTCTCTCACACACACACACACGCACACACTGTATCTCTCTCTCTCTCCCTCCCTCTCTCTCTCTATCTCTCTCCCTCCCTGTCTCTCTCTCTCTCTCCCCTCTCTCTCCTCTCTCTCTCTCTCTTGGCCCCCCCACCTCTCTCTCTCTGTCACACACACACGCACACACTGTCTCTCTCTCTCTCTCCCCCTCTCTCTCTCTCCCTCTCTCCCTCTCTCTATCCTCTATCCCCCCCTCTCTCTCCCTCTCTCCCTCTCTCTGTCCTCTCCCCCCCCCCCCCCCTCTCTCCCTCAGGTGATTGAGTGTATCACTCAGGGCCGAGTGCTGGAGCGGCCGCGTGTGTGCCCTAAGGAGGTGTACGACATCATGTTGGGCTGCTGGCAGCGGGAGCCGCAGCAGAGGCTCAACATCAAAGACATCCAGAAAATCCTCTACGCCTTAGGCAAGGCCACGCCCGTCTACCTGGACATCCTGGGCTAGCGCACCGTGGCCTTCTGGGACATTTGTCTGTCGGTTCGTCCATTCGTCCGTCCGTCCGTCCGCCCGCCTGTCCGTCCGTCCGTCCGTCCGTTCGTCTGTCTGTCCGTGTCCAAGATGGCGGACGACTCTGCAACAGGTCCCGCCTGGATCCATACTGCGCTCCCCTATGGATGAACGACATCACATCCCAGGAATATCCCCCAGACAACACAAACACTCTGCTGTTACACACTTTCTACATGGGGAGAGACTCAAGTGCCTGCTAAAACCTTTGGTTACACTGGATAAAGTCTTTAAAAAAAGCACTTTTACATTTTGTTTACCTGCATTTAAAATTGTACAGTAACACTGTATGAAGAGGAAAAGTCTGTCTTTTTTTCGTAAAAACAACACTCTTCAGAAAAATACAAAAATACAGCAAATAATAACAAAAATGCTTAAAATCAAAGAAAAAGAAGACAACACAGGATTAAACGTTGGCTCTTTGTATTCTGACATAATGACAATTCAGCTCTCCTGTCCTATCTTTTGTTTCCATTTTATAAGTATATATATTATATATATTTTTATTTTATGTTTTCTTTTTCAAAGCGTGGACATTTGCCATCTCTGTAGTGAAGGGCGAATCCCCTTCTGAAGGAGACAGCTTGCTGTTGTCCAGTCAGATCATTGGCAGGGACTTTGGAAAGCCTTACTGCAATCTGATTGGCTGGGCTTTTTCTTTGACACAAGAGGAAACATCCAACAGGGCTCTTGATTCCTCTCACAGAGAAAGCTTTCTAATGAATGGAAGAACTCCGCTGAACAGGAGCTACCAATCAAACCAACACATTATTTAAGAAGTGAATGTATATAATGTAAATCTCTGTGTCACAAAGCTACAGTATGATAACTTATTTCCTATTTAGAACATTTTAGTTCCTTGGTGTGCAGTAACGGTGAGTGAATTCTATAAATATTTTGATAATATTACGTTTTTGTTTTGTTTTGTTTTGTTTTGCTTAGTTATCATTGTTTATGTTTTGAAAATCCATACCTAATCATAGAATGTATGTTTTGACTAAGTTAAATCTCAAGACTATCCTAGTTTGTTGATTCCATTGGATGTCTGTGTAATGTGGGAAGAATGGAGTTAAGCTAAGTGAAGCTGCAGAACACTCATTACCAGTCACTTATAAGACACCACACCATCTGCCAGACATTCACCACAACATCAGTCAGGCATTTACCAAAACATCCAACATACACTCACCAAATATTCATCAAAACTCACTAAACATCTCCCACCCTCATCTTACATCCACTGTGGTCACTCACTAAAAAACATTTAACAAACATCCACCAGAAACTCATCAAACATTGTCTGACCAAAACTGTCAATTTACCAAACATCTACATGACTCTCATTAGTATTCATTCAGTATTCAAAAACAACAACAAACAAACAGCACCCAGTGTCTTTGTGATTCCATGCCACAGCACACAGTGTACACAATGAAGTTAACTCTGCATTTAACCCATCACACATGTGAGCAGAGCAGGGGGCAGCCGTGACAATGGCGCCCGGGGAGCAGCGTGGTGGGATGGTACCATGCTCAGGGTACCTCAGTGACATTACTGGCAGTTTGAGGGTTCAAAGCTGCGATCCTGTGATCATAAGTCGATACCTTCACTGCCAGGCCATCGCTGAAGATGCTCCCCATTTTCCAGATATCTAACAGACTTTCACCATACATCTTTAAATCATTAACCAATCACCTACAGCTCGTTCATCTGAATGTACAGATCATGATATAAATATGATCACACATTTACCAAGCAGCCATTGGTCCTAGTATCACATTCTGTGGCTTATAAAGCTTCTAAACATAAACAGCAGCATCCATAGGACACAGCACTACCACTTCACCATGCAGCTACATGTCAGCTCAGCTTTTAGTCTTAACATGTTCAAGCACAGGACCGCTACAGAACACTGTACACTGTAGCCGCTTTTGCTCTGAGAGCACCAACAATACCATGCGCTGTTGTCGTTTAAAAACAAAGTGTGTATTTTGAGGATGTTGGACTGCTGCTTCAGTATCACTAATCATTGGTTCATGGGTGCGAGTGAAGCTTGGAGTGTGTGAGCTGCACTCAGGGGGTGCATGATTCATTAGTGCAACTGGACAAACTATGCTGAGGTTGGTCTGGGCTTTTGACCCCAAAGGTTTGCCATTCTGCCCATTCTGTCCGTTCTTTTATTTTCAACTCCACATCAGTGATGTCTGTTTGAAAAATGGCATTTCAAATCCTTCAAAAGATAAGCCATCTCAGTGCACAAAAAAAATATATTAACAGTGTTGGATATGTCTGACCGCAGATACAGGTTTGATGTGCATGAACATCCTTTTCTGATTATTTATATAATATATGTATTTTCCTTCAAGGGGAAGTAGTACATTCCGTATTGCTACATCTCAGTATAATGCATCAGGGACCGAATCCCCTGACAGTTGTGAAGGACTGATGGTGGACTCTCTTGTCGCTTGTATTTGTCCCCAGTGGATCTCTGTACTGTCTGGCTAATCTAGTTTCCTCCCCCTTTTTACCTTCATGCCGTCTGGTTTTGTGGGCCTCGCTCTAGTGGCTGCTTGCCCTGACTGCTGATGGCCTCTCCTTCATAATGATGCTCTTTCATTCTCCTCCTCATCCACAGTAGCTGCTCATCTTCTGTCTCTATGGCGATGGCTTTTCATTTCCGCTGATATCGCTTGCATCCCAGTGCAGTCCACCTGTTTATTTCCTCTGAGATATAAACTACAAGCCCAAAACAGCAGGGGTTGGAAGCAGTTAAGCCAAAAGCTGTTCCTTTTTTTAAGGCATTTAAGAGCATGTTTGCTAAAATTGTTTAGGACTATTTGGATATCATTAAAAAAGGAACATATTGTGAGTGAACGATTTTCTTAAGTCTCTTTTGGAATGGACTGGATTGGATTTTCCTTTACCTGATTTATAATGCAATATGTAGGACTCTTTTGAGTGGATCTGAAGCCATCCTTTGATGAATTGCACACTCATAAGCACATTCATATACACAGACATTCATACATATAGACACACACACACACACACACACACACACACACACACACACACACACACACACACACACACACACACACACACACACACACACACACACACACACACAAATGCAAGCAGGGTTGGGGACACCATCAGTGCTGGTTAAAGACATGGCATTAAATACATTTCACAAAAAGACACATTCCCCCTGTCCACTCCCTGCATGTTTAACAGTAGGGAAGTGGGCAAACACACAGCTGTGAATTATTCATCACACTCTACAGATGAAACAGTGTTAGTCTTTCTCTCTCTCTCTCTCTCTCTCTCTCGCTCTCTCTCGCTCTCTTTCTTACGTTCTCCATTCTGCTGACTAGTGGTTCCTCCCTGAGTGTTGGCTCAATAACACCTCAATGATACATTCATAATGATGTGCTTGCCGAGCTGGGCTGTAAAATTTGTAGACTCAAAAATGGTCATTAGCCGTGGAAAGGTCCATATACCGTCCTGAGTCAGAGCACTGCAATCGATACGAGCTCTTCTGGCTTTGTCAAGCTGAAACAGGTTACGTCATTTCTTCCCCCAAGAAGTCTGCATGAGCTAGAACTAGTTGTGTTTCAATTAAGAGTTTTTCTGAGGATGTACTTTGAAAACAATCTATCCATCCGTTCATCCATCCTGAGAGCTGCCACAACAATTTTGGTTTGGTCCTAATCTCGAGTGCAGAAATGCTGTAGCTTCCTGCTACATTAACTTTTGGAGCGGAATAAACAGACAGAAGCCCAGAGTGTGTATTTGTGTGTGTGTGTGTTTGTGTGTGTGTGTGTGTGTGTGTGTGTGTGTGTGTGTGTGTGTGTGTATTTGTGTGTGTGTGTGTGTATCTGTCTGTGTCTGTGTTTGTGTTTGTGTTTGTGTTTGTGTTTGTGTGTGTGTGTGTGTGTGTGTGTGTGTGTGAGAGAGTGTGTGAGTGTGTCTGTGTGTGTGTATAGGCACCCGTAGGGGTGTTGCACAGAAACAGTGTTGTGATACAATTTCTGAATGTGTCTGTTCGAGAGCTATTTTTTTCTCAGAGACATGCCCTTACATGCACTTAGTCCTCACCTGCTTACCATCTCCATCATCTCAGCAGCACAGCGATTCAGGCTTTTGCTTATTCATAGCTCTATGCAATCACTATTCCCTCCACTTGCACTTGCACTTCCACCACCCGCAATCCCACCCCCATCCCGCTGCGCCTACTCACAGACAGACACAGATACACACACACACACACACACGCACGCACGCACGCACGCACACACACACACACAACGCACATACACACCTGGCTTACACCCTGCTGCAAACAGACACAGTCACACACACACACAAATACACATGCACACACACACACACACACATACACACACACACACACACACACGCACACACACACAGACCCTTTGCTGCAGATATCTGCGCTGGCCCACCGCTGCACCTTGTTTTGACTGCCCGCTGTGCTGTTCCGGGCAGCAGTCAGACTGGCTTAACCTCCCACACCAATCACCTGTGGGGAAGGTCAGGGGGCTTAGCAGCTCCTGTGGACCACATCCTCATGCCGTATTGGGCCCCAATGGGATGGAAACAGGCACCCCCCTCCCCCCACACACCCCCAGCACAGCATCAGCCACTGGGCCTGGAACTGCCCGCTGCCTGTCAGACCAATCAGGTGTCCATTGCTGGATGGATTTCTCATTTGCCGTTATGTTTTTTTCAGTCATCGTTGTGTCTTGGCAGCAGAAAATCACCAACCCAAATGTCTGTCTGTTGCTGTTAGGATAGCAGGGACCCACAATCTCTGTGATGGACAGTTAGTGGTGCTTGACTTTGTGACTGGCAATTTGTGGCAGCTGTGCTGGTGCCAGGTTTTGGAAACTACTGTAGCACCTACAAAATGATGGTGAAAATGTGCAGAACTGGTAGTAGATAAAGCAGTGGCCCAACACAGGTGCCATGGCGGCCGAAACAGCAGAAATAGTGCACTTACGCTGTAAGTACAATGTATGCATGTCCCTTGAACCTCAACAGTGGATGTTTTCTGCAGAGTGTACTGTATGTGCCTGTATGCAACCACGGTACATTTAATTCCTGCATTACGGCTGTGATGTTATGACTCGGAAGGTCTCTGTTAGACAGATCATTCTCTATTTGGGCCCGTAGCAGTGCTAATTGTCTGGATTTTTTTCAGTGCCGTGGACTCTTTTAACTCTGCTGTCATGTTAATGGCCCAGACACTGCTAATGTGACCGGGCTGCCTTTGTAGGAGGGGAGAGAGAGAGAGAGAGAGAGGTGGAGTAATGCCACGGTTTATCTTCACGCTTTTAGGACTTTGTCTTACGTGATCCTGAGCATTGCTGTAGCCATCGACTTAATGACTGCAAACGTATGTGTGGGAATGTGTGTGTGTGTGTCTGTGTGTATGATTGTGTGTGTGTGTGGGTGTGTGAGTGCACATGTGCGTGTGTGTGTGTCCGTGTGTCAGATCTTGAGCATTACTGTAGCCATCGACTTAATGACTGCAAAGGTATGTGTGGGTATGTGTGTGTGTGTGTGTGTGGGTATGATTGTGTGTGTGTGTGGGTGTGTTTGTGTGTGTGTGTGTGTGTGTGTGTGTGTGAGTGCACATATGCGTGTTTGTGTCCGCGTGTCTGATCCTGAACATTACTGGAGTCAGTGACTGTGTAACTGTGTCTAACAGGGTTGAAAAAGTCAAGCATTTTTCTCCTTTTTTTTCATGCAGTTGATCGATGTGCAATGGCCCGTGGCAGGTGGATTATAAGTGCAGAAGGGTGTGTGTTTGTGTGTGCATCTGTGTGTGTGTGGCTAGGTGTGTGTGTGTGTCTGTGTGTGTTTGTGCGAGTGTGTGTGTGTGCACATTTTTAGAGCTCAGCATGATGCAATGACCACTTGTCTGATTTGATTAATGGTAGATGAGGAAATCATAAAATGAGCTAGTCTGCAAAGAAAGAAATGGCCCTCTGTGTGTGTGTCTGTTTGTGTGTGTGTGTGTGTGTGTGCGTGGGTTCGTGCATGCATGCGTGCATGCATGCTTGTGTGCGTGTGTGCATGTGTTCATGCATGTGTGCGTGTGTGCGCATCCGTGCATACATGTGTGTGTGTATGCCTGTGTGTGTGTGTGTGTATTGAGCAGGATGACTGGCCTAGAGATAGCATGTCTATCTGGTGCTGTAATGGCCTGGGCTCACAGGAGAGCTGGAGATTACAGGTGAAATGAGTTTCTGGAGCTGCAGCTCTCGGGCAGCCTTTAAATATGATGACCAGACCCCTGGCTAATCCCCCTACAGGACCGCCACTAGCAAGAGCATGCTCATGGATGTGCTGTGTACATGTATGTGTATGTATGTGTGTGTGTGTGTGTGTGTGTGTGTGTGTGTTTGTGTGTGTGACTGGATTACTAAGTGTCTATCTGTCTTCTACTTTTCTGTCGGTCTCTCTGTCCATTTGTCTGTCGTGCTGCCTGTCTGTTCATGTGTCTCTCTGGTATATGATACATACATAACATACTTGAGCGTCTGTGTGCTTGTGTGTGTGTGTGTGTGTGTGTGTGTGTGTGTGTGTTTGTGTGTGTGTGTGTGTGTGTGTGTGTGTGTGTGTGTGTGTGTGTGTGTGTACATGTGTGAGT
>CM059268.1:21170614-21230614 GCA_030347295.1 Setipinna tenuifilis | reverse complement strand
AATAACTTAATAAGTGTTAGCATGGAAAAAAACTCATATCATAGCGTAGATACGTTTTATTGAAGGTGTTTCCAAGGGGATGGCTTACTTTCTAAACATCACATGTTATTACAGTGTTATAAACATGAGTGAAGAAAAGGCAGAGTTGGCATAGCAAGAATCTGCCTAAAAGCCTGTTTTTGAATAGCCACTTGTGGAAAGAGAAAATAAAAACATTCTTGCTTTGAGGACACTCTGGGGGATAAATGGTTGCTTTTCAAAGTCGGCTTTGGAACAAGTAGCTCTGCCTCTGCTTACAAATATGGATTTTTGTCTGGCTCAAAAGTTCATTTCTGATTAGAATGCAGCTGGTGGTTAATGTTGGTGATTGAGTATTGTTGACCCTGAAGCAGATAATGAATGGAGCATGAAGGAGACAAGGAGGGAATGCTTCACACAATATTGTCTGCTTAGATGTGAACAAGATAACATTTTGTAGATCTTTGTAGACTTGTTTGGTGTTTAGGAGCATACTCTACCAGATCACAAAAAAAAAAACAAATGTCACGCCTCATAACCTAAAAATCAATAGTCTATACATATAACAGCTGTACCCTATTGATTTTGACTGGGATATTTATATTTTATCTTCTAGTTAACCCAGGTTAAGCTGTTTAACAATTCACACTTTAATTTGGTGTTGCTGTTGGCAACTTGAACATATTGGGAGTCGGAATGTGCAGAAATAATTACTGCCTAAAAAATGCCTGGAAACAAGGAACTTTTCTCAGAAACACATTCGCTATTGTTCTAAGACTATTCCATGCAAGAAATTGGAAACTGAGGATATCTAACAAAAATGTGCGCCACATCCTTCACAGAAGAGCGGGTATGAATTTTAACTGGAATACAAAGACGAAGTATAAGGCTCTAGTGCACAGTTATTCAAGTGAAGGAGAACATCAGTGTCTGAAAAACAATTGGCTTGTAGGTCCTCAGACTGTTGAATAGTAGCCTACCCACAACACACCAGTATCATCGTCAACAGCAAAAAGAGGCTGCAGAATACTGAGTGTTTGGCTGGAGCTTTAAAAGAAAAAAACATATCTGAGACAGGTCAGCGAACAGGGATAGACGAAAAAAATGAGCTGAAGGAAATATACAGGGTGGGCGATGATTGAAAATAAGTTATGAAAAGCCAATTTTGAGTTAAGATGTTTGGATCACATAGAATATATCTAGTAAGGCACAAATCAGAACAAATCAGAAGATGCCGGGGAAAGTGTTTAATGATGCATCAAGCATAGGAAAGGAGATAGGATGGACTGGGGGTGTTTTGATGCTGGTGAAGTATGTGTTAAGTAAAAAAAAATGAAAAAAAAAAACTTTACAAGGAAGGCAATAACTTCACTTTACCACAACCTCATCACCATGCCATGCCCTGCTAGTTTTACCCTAACAAGGCAGAGCTCAAGGTTAAGCAAGACCTATTAGTGATACAGCCGTCAAGCTGTAATGCTGCAGTGCTTGTAGCTGATGCAAACAGGAAGTCTTTGAAGTAAGCAAATAACCACGCAGCACGTTTATTTCAAAGCATCATGGTTAGCTTTGGCGATGTGGTGACTTTTATTTGTATTTGTACTTCATTTTATTTTTTTTACATATTAGTTTTGCACCCTGTTTGATGACTAAAATGTGGGTGGTGGGCAGTGAGAAGCATGCAGTGTTTCAGGGTGGATTTAGACATGTCAGTGTGTGTGTCATGCAGATGGACTGAATAGTAAAAAAGAACAGGAGATCACTGAAGTTTTAGGCCATGGCTTTGCTCTGCTCTGCTCTGCTCTGCACATTTTCGTGGGGGGGTATGTGCTGTGTTGCTGAGCTGTGCCCCCCCGCGGTGGTTTGCTGATGGCCTGTGGCTGCACTCTCTCCCCAGCGGTTAGGACTCCGGCTCAGCGGGCTGCTTTCATGCTGAGCCCCTCCCTAGACGAGACGAGGGCAAAGTTTTCAGCAGAGATGAAACGTAATAATGTTACATCAACTGCGACATCCACTTTTTTCCCCCATGTTTACATAATGTATACTAGCAGCGCATTTACATAAAAATAAGCCACTCTCCCTTAGACTCTCCTCAAAAACACACACTGTGGGGAGGCGACAGGAACACTGGAGCTCGTGTGAAGAAGCCAAGATGTCAGTTATCTCATGTCAGCCATCACACCCCCCCCCCCCCCCCCCCCTGATATTACACCATTCCGTGACAGTAGCTCCTCTTATCTTCTGACTGTGGCTGAAGTAGGCTGACATGTTGGGGAAATGTTGAACAGAAGTCGTTAGCAAGCACCTTTGCAATTGTAAACAGCATCCTTGTCAATCTTGATGTATCACAGGGTAAACAATATGACATTTGTTTGTCAAAAAAACTGTTAAGAAGTGGCTAGAAAAAAACAATGCTATGACAGTAGATGTAACGTTCTATGGTTGTGGTTCAGAATAAATCTCATGACCAGGTCTTAGGGGAATCAGTCATGCTCAGACTGAAGGCACTTGCCATAATCCCACTGCCCTGTCCATTCCTGTCCGGTCCTGTGAGTTCTGTTTTGGAGCCTGAAGCACACGCACATGTATGTGTGTGTGTGTGTATGTGTATGGTGTGTGTGTGTGTGTGTGTGTGTGTGTGTCTGTGTGTGTGTACTGTTAGCTCAGTGCTGCTTGTGAAGTGCAGCTTTGACTACACACACACCGCCTAATGCAGCATTCTCCAGTAGAACTCCACACAGCATAACCTTCCCATTGCTTTCATGATGTCACTTTGGCAGAGGGGATGGCAGATCCTTTAAAGTAAAATAACGAATCTATTTAATTGTCCTCAGTAAATTGTACTGTCTCTCCTCTCTTGCGTATCTTCATCCAATTGAGACAGTGTAACATATAGACTAATGATGACTCATCACCAGGAGGTGGCTCTGCAGCAGGAGGTGCATTGCAATGCTAGACCAAGTCATGCAGTTGCACTTTACATACAGCTAGGTAACAGATTGCCATAAATTAGTGTCATTCATTTGGATACCATGTGTTAGAGCTGTCAATCACACCCTAAACACAGCCATTGGCCATCACTCACATCATCATAAGCACCGCCCCCTAGCCATCACTCACACTGTAACCATACCCCCACTACCATCACTCTGCCCATGACCACACCCATGTGTTTGTCTTTGTGTGTGTCGGACGCTCAGTCTTAAGCTGGCAAAACGAATCATTAACTAATTGTGCACAACACAGCTGTATCTGCCAGATTACATTGTGGTCAGTAAGAGAGTTGAGTTGGTTCTTTCATCTAGATGTTTTGCACAAAAAGCAAAACTACTGAACTACCTAACTGGGGGGAAGGAGAGGTGTAGGTTGGGGAGGTGGGGGGGGGGGGGGTAGAAGGGAAATCCAATAAGCCATGACTCCAGTGCAAGGCTCAGTGTGTGTGTTTGCAGCCATGACACACATGCACACACATGGCAGCCTGTGCTGTTCTGGGGACCTTCAAGGCCTCAGCATGTTTTTACTCTATTAAAACTTGGTGGGGGAAAAAAAAGAATTGTGGCAATACTTAATAGCCTGAAGTGTTTGTTCTCCTCCCCTCCTGTAAACATCGTTTATGTGCTTTACCATCTGGAATTACCTATGGGTCATTAAGCCCAAGACAGGAAGCAAGGATTTGCTCCAAGTGTGTATTTGTGTGTGTGCGTGTGTGTGTGTGTGTGTGTGTGTGTGTGTGTGTGTGTGTGTGTGTGTGGTAGGTGAGGGTAGGTGGGTGGTTTTAAGTGAGTGAGTGCATATATGTGTGAGTGTGTATGTGAAAAAAGTGCATCTCTTTTTTTGTGTTTCCATCTGCAGTTCTGTACTGTTGAAAATGATAACTTTGTGAGGGCTTCTGGCAACCACAGCAATGTATTTTACATCCAAGAAATCCAAGCAGAGTGCTGAGTCTGCGACCTCTCTCTCTCTCTCTCTTTCTCTCTCTCTCTCTCTTTCTCTCTCTCCCCTCGCTCTCTCCCTCTCTCGTCTCTTGATCATTGTGTCTGCTCCTTGTTAGAGTGATGAAGGAACAAGGTGTAAAATATAGTCCCAGTTCCTCTGTTTGTAACTCATGTTTATCCACGGCATTATGTTTACGCATTCCATCTATAAACTGAAAAAAACTGCTGTACTGAAGTATGTATCCAACAATGATTTATGTAGACTTATTCTATAAATAAACAGAAAAAAAACACAATTTGTGTTTTGTGTTTTGTTTGCCAAGCAAAAAGGTTACAGAAAAGTAACTGAAGTAATTGTTTGTGATATGTGTACAAGAATTCCTCCAACAAGTATTAAATAGGGTGGGAGGGTGATGGTGGTGGGGGTATGGGGGGGGGGGGATGTCAGGATATGGGTAGATGAGGCTGGGGCCAGGATTGGGAAGTGATCACAAAGTACACTCATGGGATCTTGGACTCAGATAATATTATATTTTATTATATTGTATTATAAAGTCAGAGAAGGCCTGCACATCTTGGTTGTATATTTGCAGGTGCAGCTTATTTTAAGAGATTAAATCTTTCAACAGGACTGTTGGGCTTTTCTTTATTTTTTGAAAAATTATCTTATATTATGAAAGTGATTCTCATTTGTCATTGTCAACACATACAGAAGCACAATGGAATTCAGTCTCTGCATTTAACCCATCACACATGAGCAGGGGGGGGCAGCCTGACAGTCACCCTGGGGAGCAGTGTGTGAGGGCAGTAC
Organism: Setipinna tenuifilis; assembly: GCA_030347295.1. Lineage (NCBI taxonomy): Eukaryota > Metazoa > Chordata > Actinopteri > Clupeiformes > Engraulidae > Setipinna > Setipinna tenuifilis. The sequence continues at coordinate 21,225,850 of CM059268.1, read as the reverse complement.
CATGCTCAGGGTACCTCAGTCACAGGGGAGGATGGAGGAGAGCACTGCTCATTCACTCTCCCCACCCACCTGTCAATGTGGGAAAATCGAACCTGTGACCCTTTAGCCACAAGTTTAACGCCTTAACCACTAGCCCATGACTGTCCCAATATGTATAATAATATTGTAATTATTATATTCTATATAATTGGTATGACTTACACCTCAGCTCCTCCCATGACGTCATATCTTACCTTAAACTTGGACAGTACAAAGTACTGGAAAATAACCTTTGTACTGGCAACAGTCTTGTTTTCTATAACACTTTTCTCAAAATTAAATTATAATTATAACTGTGATGGCATGTATCGTAGTTTGTGTTAAAATGAGTTTGTTCGTGCACTCCTTTTCTGCCCTGATGGTGGGTGTCACAGGGCTGCAGATGATAATTTGGGTCAGAGATGAGAATTGCCCAAAATAATGCAACAGAATTAGACTTGCTTAGTTTGTAGAAGGGAAATTATAGATGTGGGAAATCTGGTTGCATCTCAGGTCTTGGGGGAGGTGCTAAGAAGAGAATGGTGCTGTTGAACCACTGCGTGATTCAGTTCCTGTTCTTTCCATGACATCATCACAAGACTGACACTTAAAGATTTAAAATCACACAGATTTTTTTCTGCCTTATTTTCATATCAGTGTGAAAATGTGTCTCGAAGAGATCTTGTTAAGCCTTCAAAACTTCAGACGTATGCCTCAGCCTTGTCTTAGTCATTTTTCTAGTCATCTGCTACCAATCTGTCCTTCACCTATTCCACCTCAGGCAGGAAAACAATGAGGCTCTTTCGGTGTGAGTAGTCGACTCATGGAAAGAATAAATAGCATTCCGAGGGAGGATCCATTTGCCTACACACTCTCTCTCTCTCATAGACAACCTGTCATCTCACTCAGAGAGAACTCTCCCACACACATCCTTCTCCTACAAGCACTTTTTTATTTTTTATTTGTCCACTTACATAGTGCGCCACTACAGCAGTGTATGTTCCTCTTTAACACTTCAGTCACGTACAGGGTTTCATTCAAGTTATCAAGCTGATGAATGCATGCACTCGATCAAGCCAAATAACACGGCTGGGGCGTCTAGGCTAGGGTGAGAAAAAAAAAACCAAAACAAAAATATTCATAAAAACTCCCAGTAAACCCCTCACTATCATGCATGACGGTCTTCACATCCGCCACAAACACTTTTGGAATATTTCCATGACTTCATGACACACATACACACACACACACAAACACACACACACACACACACACACACACACACACACACAGACACAAACTCCAGGCTGACACTGTTAAAAACAGTCTCCCGGCTCCTCCTCAGGAGCTCCCCAGGAGTGAGGGAGGCGATAATGAGGTTGCCACTCTCCCCCCTCCTCTGTCTGGAGTGCTCTGATCTCTGTTACTCGCGGGTGACTGATGCCCGTAAATCTCCTCCGGAGGAGCGGTGACCAGAGCCTCTTCCCCCCACGAGGAGAGGGTGGCTGTGGAGGCAGCACCACATCGGTGCTCCACATCGACTGTGTTCATTTGCATGCAGCCTGTCCTAGCAGCTCTGTCTTTTAATTAAGGCGGCGGTGTAATGTCACACGGGAGAAGGATTGACACGTCCTCGCTGCCTGCCTCGCACGGCCTCCGAATGAGAAAACTTGGAGGCGGTCAAGTTGCAGACATCCCTGATGGCCTGAGCTCACTGAACCCTGCCACTAGCAGCCGGCGAAATAATATTGATGAGGGCCGACTCATCGACAAGCCTCCTTCATTTATGTGTGATCTATTGACACGGGCCCCAGCGCTGGGGGAACGGTGATTTCCTCAGGACATGTCAAATGGAGGAATCTTAATCGAATAGTTTCCATTGGTGAAGCTTAGGAAAAAAACATTGAGGTGGTTTAAAAAAAAAACCCTCTATTTACTTGTTCACAAACTGCATAATAAAATGCAAATCACAAGGTATCAGGCAGTACCCAAGGCTATAGACTTCTTTTTGCATTCCAACCAAGCAAGAATTTTCAGGAACACATATTGTTCCTTTTGCAGTAATGAGAAGCAAACAGTATAGAGACTCACATCCTGTTCCATCTATCCAGACGCTAACAATCTATTTGGATTACCTGCTGACGAGAGCCTACCGTGGGCAGGAGAGGTCCACTCTCTTTACTCAATTTATGTTCCCTCCTAAGGGTGCTATTGATATGAGTATTTTGGTTGAAGTTTCCAGTTTTGCCGGTTTTACCCCAGCCTTACCCATGGTGTTTGTTCTCTGTTTTCTATTCATCCAAACGCATGAGTGTGGAGCTATTATTTCAAAAAACGACGAAGCATACAGTAGACTATCTGATCCCTTGTTCTGGAGAGAATGAATAGATGAGACAAGACTGGATTTGGAGTCAGAGAATACACATGTTTAAATGGTTATCTAGCTCACATGCCCCTTTCACACTGCTACTTATAATACTTATGAATGTTAAGGATGTGTAACATGACATGTAACAAAAATGACATGTAACATGACATGACATGTAACAAAATTTTTTTAGACATGATCATTTCCATAAAAGAAACATATCCAGTAAAGCATTTTGTCTGTTAGCCTTTATGTTTTTTTACATAGCTTTACAGTCTGAATAAGCAACATTCTGAACATTCCTTAGATTTAAAAGCAGCTGTTGTTCTTGTTTAATCTCTGAGGTATGAAATGTTGCGAATGTTATTGAGTAAGATCCTATCTGGCACAACTCATTCTGTGTCTGGGGGCTTAGACTCAGGATGGGATGGAGAGGCAGTGTCCTTATCTCCTTGTGTGGAGCTGTAATCTCTGGTGGATGTGGAGGCAGATGTTGCTGCTGCTGTCCAGGGTCCTGATTCCTGACACAGCCTTGTAGGTGCTATGCAGTAGCAAAGCCCCTGGGAATGCTGCAATTAGCAGGTGTCATGGTTATGGGACAAATGTACCTCATTCACACTCATTCCAATAACTTCCTTTGTATAATTGGTGTGCATATTTACATAGCATATTTGTCCCAGGTAGGTCAAGCCCACTGTGTGACTTACATACCTTTTGACAGTCGTGTTTACTCCCCCAGAGGATGTTCTCTGAAGGCACTCGTTCATCACTACAGCTGTCGTTTGGAGGTGTGCTTGTGTTGCTGGCAGCACATTATGTATTGACCACAGGTATTAAAGCAAAACGATTTAAAACCAGCTTTGCATAGTCATACTTAATGTAGGCCTGCATTTACAAACCTTTTTTTGTCTTACTGTGTTGGAATGAAAAAGTTTCACTAAGACTTTCTAAATAAATTTTGTCCTAAATCCTGTTCACAGATTTGCTGACACAAAGTTTTTTTCAAGGAAAGAGGCGATTGTCACGCTATGAGTAAGTATGTGTTTCAATGACTTATCTCAATTTTCATGTACAAGCTGGCTTGTCGTAACCCTGCAGAGTGATTAATGAGTGGCACATCTGTATTAGCAAGGAGACACATCCTAATCAGTCTACCATTAGTTAATAAACAAACGATTAACTCATACAAGAGTGGACAACAACAAACAAGTTAACAAACAAATAAATAACATGATGTATGTGAGGCATGTCTGTGTAAACAGGCACCAGTTTAATTTAATTTAAAAACAAAATACACTTCATTTTTTTCAGATTATGAGAACGGCTGTATATAATTACTCCCTCATTATGAGATACTGCATGTTTTTATTTCCAGAATAAAGTTATGTGAAATGCAAACTGCTTGAGTTCGTTTTGTAAATTGGTCATAGAGCATTAACACAGAAGCCTTCTAAAGTGCATTTGAGCTCTCCCAGATTTAGGTTCTACTTTTACAGTCCTAAGGGGCTTTGGGAATTAATCTTAGATCCCAAAAGCCAGAACTTACAAGCCCTATAGTTTTTGGAGTCTCTCCTTCACAGGCAACTTAGAATCTACTTTAATCCTTCAAATGCTGTATGAATGCATGCTATTTTTCTGAAGTTTTATTTCTCTGAAAAATTAATCACACACATTTGGGTTATTTCAAATGTTACATAATACCAAAAAATGTAGCTGTTTCAATTAATTTCTGTTTGTTTTCCAATAAAGGACAATGCCAGAACAATGTCATATGAGAACGGCATGTTCCATCATCCACTGCATGATGTGTGTGTGTGTGTGTGTGGGTGTGTGTGTGTGTGTGTGTATGTGTGTGTGTGTGTATGTGTGTGTGTGTGTGTGTGTGTGTGTATGTGTGTGCGTGTAGATGTGTGCATGTGGTGAGCGTGTGTGTGTGTGTGTGTATGTGTGTGTGTGTGTGTGGGTGGGGTGGGGGTGGCAGTGAGGAGTAACCCTGGGATACTTAGATAAGACCAACAGGGCACAGTCAGTCTGGTAACAATTATCCTTTTATTTGACATGCATTTACCCCATGAATTCACTTTCTTTTCTCAAAGGGGAAAAAAATGGAGAGGCAATGTGAATGAGTGTTTTGTTCCTCTGTGCCTCTTCAAAATAACATACTTCTTCCAGGTTGAAAGGCTTTTGAAATTTCAATGATATGCGATGAGTGTGATTTTTTCAAAAATGGACTGCATAGCCAGATGATACTGTTGACCAAATGAACTGTAAGAGCGGGAATCATTTGATTACATGATGATATAATTACAAAAATTACTCCCAACATCACGAAGCGCCCGATGCCATTCATCAGGACTACATTAAAACCTTTGATCATAAATTAGAAACAGCTCCGTGCAATTATTTAGTCAGGCTGTCTGAAACAGCTGTGCATTCATCATTTTTAACATTTGTTTTTGACACTGCATTTATCAGTGCACTCCAACACACATAACCACACAAGCAAACGCAAGCACACACACATGCACACAAACACATGCCCTGATGCACGCTTGCAATCATGCACACACAAACACATGGATATGCATTCAAAAACATACAGTCACACACACAGGCGGATGCATGCAAACACATACTCATTCAGTCTCTCTGTCTTCATCTGTCTGTCTGTCTCTCTCTTCCTCACATTCTCTCTCTCTCTCTCTCACACACACACACACACACACACACGCACACACACATACACACACACACATACACACACACACACACACACACACACACATACACACAATATGCCCTAGAGTGACGTCGCTCAGAGTGGTCCGTACTCTTAGACATACACACATACATAAACACACACTTACATTCAATCATATTACATTTGTGGCAGAACAGTCTAAGAATCAAAGCACTGTTTGATTAAGTGCGTCTGGTCTTTTGAAATCTTCACAATGACAAACAATCTCATTCAGAGTTATTGTACATGAAGCCATCAAAACACAATCATTGTCACAGTCATTTCCTTCCACTGTGTTGTTTGCCCTTTCATTTCATTCCTCTGATTCATCTTTTTTATATTCTTAAGATATTTCGTAAGGTGCTGCAACAATACCTGCTTTATTATGTTTCTGTGCAACTGCTTGCACTTGTTCCAAATGAATTGAATTTGTATCCATATCATTTTTTTCTTAAGACTTTGTTTATTTTCATTATAAACATGTTTGTTTTTACATGTTTTATTGATTACACCCTTCTGCATTGTAATTGTGTGTGTGTGTGTGTGTGTGTGTGTGTGTGTGTGTGTGTGTGTGTGTTTGTGTTTGTGACTCCCTTCTTCTTAGTTCCTGTAATTTGTTTCTCGAGATGGAAAACCAGTGCAGTGTGGTGTGGTGCGGTGCCCAGGCCCCGGAGGTGTGAGTGTGAGGTGTGAGGGGTGAGGTATATACTCTGGAGCAGTGGTGGAAAGTAAAGTAGGCCGACCCATGCAGACCCGTGCAGAGATGCTGAGTAAGATCTCTTACGGCACTAAGCTGTTTGCCTCCTACCCTCCGCGGCGCCCCAGTGCTCCCATTCTAATTTCCGCCCTCACCCCCCTAATATCCAAATGGATCCTGCGGTATTACAGGCGCCTCGCTCTGCTCCAGACGCAGTAAGCTGGCTGAAGCTGTTGAAATGGACATTTTCATTGCAGGGCTAAGCTTTTGGCATACCCTTTTGCCATTGTGTGGACAGTGATAGAAGTCACACTACTTGGTGCTGAAAGGCTATTTTTTTTCTTCGGCCTTCTTTATTCATTGTAATGCAGAAAAATCTCTTGTGAGTACAGTACACGAAGTCTCACTTACATCTTCCTTCTCCACTTGCTTTGATATTCCATCAGGGTTAAAATGGTAAAAGGTGACCTGAAACAGCATATTTAAGAGACTTTTTTTAACTTGTATATCCAGGATGAAGCCTACCAGTTCACATATACACACTGAATACAGTCTGTCTTCATGCACAATTTACTTTTATCGCCCTGTGAACCCTTTTAGAAGTTTTTTTTTTCTAAATCCATGATTAGTGAATGAAGCCGGAGCTGTCTGACATATACTCACTCTGCACCATGCTCTTGTCAAGAGGAAGCCAGTCTCAGACTGCAGGCACAGCCAACATCAAAGCCCTTCATTAACATATCACTGACAGCTGTTTCTTCTGCATTCACTTCTATATCAAGGTGTCCAGGCTTTGCCTCTCATCACAAAGGCACACACTCACTCACTCAAACACACACACACACACACAAACACACACACACTGACATACATTACACACACATATACACACGCGCTGTCACTGAGAAACACACACATACACGCACACACAGACACGCATGCACGCACACACATAAACACACACACACACACACACACACACACACACTGTATAATATATGAACAATGACTAACCTGGGGTCATATTAACATTTAAAGAGTAAGCTACTTTCATTCTGGCTGTAATGCACCATTTATTGCTGCATATTCATCAAGGCACTGCAGGAGAATCATCCTGTCTCATATCTGCCACTACAGCAGCAGCAGTGTGTGTGTGCGTGTGTGTGTGTGTGTGTGTGTGTGTGTGTGTGTGTGTGTGTGTGCGTATGTGTGTGTGTGAGAGAGAGAATGAGAGAGAGAGGAAGAGAGAAAGAGAAAGAGAATGAGAGAGAGAATGACAGAAGAACGACAAAGATACACCGATAAACATATCACAACTACAGACTTATTCACATTCCTGATATTGCTTTAAATTGATCAGACTCTCGCATTGCACTTATGGTATCAAACGCAGTCATCTCTAACACTCCTGTCTGTTTTAGAGCTGTGCAAAAGCTCATTTTCTGTTTGAAATTTGTACACATTTGACACATTTGTCTCCCATGATGGCAGGAAATGACATCGCTGCATGTGATTATTTAAACTTTAACATTGACTGAGTGCCAACACATCTATTCCTATTTGTAGAGTAAACACAAGGGAACTATAGACTTGAAAAATAATTTCAGTCACTCTCGAACCATAACAACATATGCTGAACAGAGGCTTCCCCAAAGATAAGCCATATTTTAGAATACAGTAATACATGTGTTTTCCATTCTCGTTCTTCTTGATGTCTGGGGATATACAACACAGTTCCATTTCTATAATTTATTCATTATAATGTGGACATAGCACTATTGGGAAAGAGAAAAAGCTACTATCCAAAAAGGAATTTAGCATTTCAGAACAAAAAAATGACTCATGTTTCTTTAAGTACATTTTCCAGGCTGTCTCCACCATCAGAAGGCTTGGCTTGTTTATTGTTTCTTTTCTATCTGTAAAAAAAAAAAACAACAATCCATCCTTTCAACTGAGGCAGACAGTGCAGCAGGGCCCCTAACACACAAAGCAGCCGGGGTGTTGTGTTTCCCCAGGATTGTATGTGTTGCATTAGGGGAGAGAAGGGGAGAGGAGAGGTCTCATCTTCTTATCAGGGCCCAGGAGCTCTTCCCCAGGGGGGTTGGGCTCTCCTCCGCGGCTGATCGATAGCAGATGATCCTGCTCTTAGATCAGGAAAATAATACCGACACCCAGTAAGCTGCAGTGAGCCTGCGACAGCCGAGCACTCATGGGGGGGGGTTGGATGGGGGGCGGTGGGTGGGTGTGTGTGTGTGTGGGGTGGGGGGTGGTGGTGGGGGATACGGTGTCTTCTGAGAGCCTCTTTCGCTTGGTTGGGAACTCGATCTAGTTTACATTTCATGTTTGTGTCACATTAAGTGTGAGTCTTAATTGCGGTTATTTGGCTCCTCAAGAACGTGCCAAGGGCTCGATGAAGCTGATCAATTATGCGGCTTCCATTTCGGTTTGTGCCTAACAACAAATGAGGCCACGCCTGTGCTACATGATTACCCTAACAGTGACTCCTCGTCTTCCTACCAGGGCTGGCTTCAAGCAAAAATAAAAAAGCCACATACAGTATTTGATCAGTCCAATCACCAAACTAGATCATTTTAATGAGTATAAGCTCACAGCCAAATGAATGTGTGATTAAGAAAACCCCCTGATTTTACTGCACAGGTAAAAGTAATACAAAATGCTAATGTATTCATTCAGCTCTATTCATACATCACTTAGCATGGAAAGCATTAAGTAATGTTACTCACTGTATGAAAGCTTAAATGCATATGTGCTTTGGGTACATTTTTTTGGCATGTGGTTACATGTGTGTGTGTGTGTGTGTGCGTGCATGCGTGTGTGTGTGTGCGTGTGTGTGTGTGTGTGTGTGTGTGTGTGTGTGTGTGTGTGTGTGTGTACATGCGCGCACGTGTTGGACATGTACAACAGGAACAGAACAAAGAAAGGCAGAATTAGATAGTTGTAACCGTACCCCTACAGAACCTTCAACCACTTCCATAGGTGGAGTCAGACACAGTAGGCCCAGTGGACCAACCACATGAAGAGAAACACCTGGGAGTCAGGGCTCTGCTTAGGGTAGAAGACAAGAAGAGACAGCCATAGAGCAAACACAGGAGGGTGAGTTTATGCAGATTCATATGAGGCATGTACAACAGGCGCACGACACAATCTTTGGGCATGGCAGATCGGTCACATGTCACAGTAAGAAAAACCTGCCGTTTTCAGAGGAAAGGAGAGCGTAGCATTTTGTGTTTCAGTCATTGGTCTCCAGAGGCACCATACATCACTGAGTAACATCTCTCTCAACACCACGGCCTTCAGCAGCAGTCATAAGTCATAACTCAGGGTATTTTTAGATGTCAGTGTCTGCTCAGGGTCTTCCCTCAGTCAGGTAGAGGGGCCAAGGGGAAGGTGGTGGTGGTGGTGGGGGGGTCCTTAGGATTGTGACTAGATCATGCCTAGGGGGAGGGGGGTGAGCTGTAGAGAGAAACCACCTGAGGCCCGGCCCTTCGATCGGAGCCTCTCTTGATGAGTGACACCTGCTGCTCTCCCCTTTGTTAGCGGGTGACCTTGAGCCACTTTGGAGACTCTCGGCTTTCTCCTGGTGACATCGCTGCCATCGCCGCCGCCCGCCTTCATGTGACATTGCGACTGAGCTGAGCATCTCCAAGCCGCGTCTGGGCCTCGTCTCAGCCACATCCCCACAGGACGCCCGGATGATGGAGAAGGAGAGGAGCAGAGGTCAGAGAACGGGGAGAGGGAGTGGCAGGCAAGGGGGAGTAAATATAGAATCAATGACAAGTAGAAGAGAGGGGCAAGGTAGAATAAGAGCGAGAGAGAGAGAGAGAGAGGAAGAGAGAGAGAGAGAGAGAGAGAGAACAGAGATACAAAGACAGAGAGATCACAAAAAAGGAGAAAAGGACCAAAAAGGTAAGGGGTAAGAGGTCATCATCACATGAACAAAAATCAGCTTGAGTCTTTAAAAGGATACATATATCAGACAGAAAGAAAGAAAAAAGGGTGAGAGACAGAGACACAAAGAGAGAAAGACAGAGAGAGACAAAGAGAAAGAAAGAAAAAAAGAGAGAAAAGGATAGAAAGACAGAGAGAGAAAGAGAAAGAAAGTGATGTAGAGAGTGCTAAGCTTCTATCCTCATCAGGCTGGTTTGACTTAACCCACCCTGCCTGTGCTCCCCGTGTGTCTCTTCATTACTGTGGCAGGCTGTGGTAAGACCCCTGCCATGTTTCAGCTCCGGCCGCGCCCAAGTGGCTCATTAGTTCAGCGCTAATGAATGAATCCAGACAGTTGATTCCACCAAAACCTGAGTAGTGCTTGGCCTTCCCTGACCCCGAATTAGCCGGCACTGGACCGGGCGCTCTGCTGCTGTCTGACAGGTCACGTTTGAGGACGAGACCAGGGGATGGCTGCCAGGACAGCTGCTGTGGCAGGGCTGTATTGCACTTATTTTACAACATCCACGTTCTAGGATATGATATGATATGATATGTGATAAAAGTGTAGGTATATGGCATTTTGTAGCCTTTTACAATAGACAAAAGAAAACAATTTAAAAGGATCACACATGAAAAAAAATCAAGTTTTTTTTACTTCTACAAATCTACAAAAATGGGTTTGGGCTTTTGACTGGTGAAGCACTGCATCCTGAGATGTAGCTTATGAGCATGTGTATCATATTGCATCAGAAGTCGATACACGCTGACATTATCTTAAGCATGATGCAATGCCAATCCAGTGAAATCATGAGGAGAGGAGAGGAGAGATGAAGCCATGTTCTCCAACATTAGTAGCCATGATGCAATGCAGTCTGGCTTTCACTCTGGCAGCGGGCATGACATCCATGGGGAGTGTGTACAATGGCATGTATGTGTGTGAGGTTACTCGTAAATCAAGAGTGTCCAATGTTTGCGGTTTTTGCCTGCCTGCCTGTCTGTCTGTCTGTCTGTCTCTGTCTGATTGTCTGCCTGTCTCTATCTGTCTCTGTCTGTCTGTCTCTCCCTCGCTCTCTCTGTCTGTCTCTCTCTCTCCCTCTCTTTCTCTCTCTCTTTCTCTCTCTCTCTCTGTCTATCCTTCACATTCTTCTTAGGAGGATATGATGTAATTATACGGTGGTGTGCAAAGGTCATCTCTATCAATTCATTCAGCGAGCATGCTTCAAATTTGGACCTAATTAGGTGGGAGTGCTCAGGCTGAGAATTTAATTATCATGTCTACTGTGGCCAGGAAGCAAGGCTGGTTTCAGACATGGCACGAAAATCCTGCCAGCATAATACTTTTGATCGTTTTTTTGTCTGTCTGATGTTACTGAAAAAAAACTGTGATGATGTGATGATGAGGGGGATAATGATGATGATGATGATGATGATGATGATGATGATGATGAGGATGAGGATGATGATGATAGGTACGTTATAGGAAATCCAGTCACTGAATAAAGCCAATTGTACCCAAATTCAAAATAAAAGAAACCACTTACTGACAGTAACATGAGAAAAAGATAATGTGGTAGTATGTATGAATCTCTGTGTATGAATGAATGTAATAGTATGTATGAATGCGCCTTGTTAGAAAAGCTTCTTTTCCCCAGTCCTCTCTGCTGTTAGTGTACTGTATATGCCACCATATTCAGCACCTTGGACAGGGCCAAGATTAATGGAGCACCTGCAATCAGCACCATGGACAGATGCCTTAGGCAACACTTTCAAATAAGGTACATAACTAAGCACAAGTTAACCATTCACAGCAGTAAGTTAATCATTATAAAGCATTGATCTAACACAAATGAGTATTTAATACAGAACTAATAAATATCTTATAATGAATAGATGGGAAAATGCATGATATATTCATTACAACACTAAAGATGACCTCATCATAACACGATATCTTTATTTACAATGCTTTATAATGTTTAACTAATCTTCTGATAATGTTTAACTAATGGTTAGTCATATACCTTATTGTAACTATCCCCTAGTTTAGGTGTGCTAAAGGTTGCACTGCCTCACTGATTAACGTCTAAGGACTAATCAATAGCAACTTCAGTTGGATTTTCAAACCAATAAATTTAGCTGGCTAGACATTTTCATCTGCTAGTAAGCAGTAGGTATTACTGTAGAACATTTTAAATTGATGCACATTTCCTGTGTTTTTCTGGCAGGATCAGGGTCTGGACTCTAGTGCTCCATTTTAATAGGCCAGCCCAGGCCAGCTCAGGACTTGGTTTGAACTTTCAGCCTTGATTCAGCTTTGCTCCTCTAAAAAGGATCTTATAAATGTATGTTCATAATGGCACAGTATACACTTTCAGGTCAAAACGGAACTGAATTGCATCCAAAGGCAGAAAAATCTATATATACTGCTTTGAATGCCTTTCATGGTTGTTATGGTCATGCTGCATTGAAGAACCCCATTAAAAGCAGGGCAGGGGAGGGGAGGGCATGCTTTGGTCTGGGATTGGCTAAGCTCCCAGTGTTTCAACATCCTAAAACGCCTTTGACTAAAGTGGTACAAAAGCTACCTGCGATTTTTCAATCTCTTGAAAAGTCTTTGTGAGGTGAAGCTTTTCTGTCCCAATAGGACGAGAGAGAGTGTCCAAATGTATCCACTGTTTTCGTCTTTTCTCAAACGTCTGTCCTCTGACCCACGCATCACAAAGACCACTTCCTGTGGGCGGGATCAGAGTTGGCTCACGACAACAGCCCAGACACTTCTATTAATTTCTAATTTATGTTCCTCCTTCTTCTTTAGTCAATATTTTTTAAAGCATTTAGTCAGGTAAGATGTGTCCTTGATTTTTTCTCATTCATTAAGTTTTATGTTAAGAACAGATTACTGTTTTCTGAATGGATTCCTGTCTCGTTGAGTTGCTGGCTATCATGCATCTTTCATCTAATGGTCTCATTTCTTTCTTCTGTCCGTATCAATTTAGCCTTACATACAAGATCTTAAGTATGTGACAGTTTCCCCAGCAAGCCATACTTACAGCTTATAAAGTATAGGGGGGCTGTTTATTTCAAAAGATTATGTTTGTAATGGCTTGTCTATGAGAGCTTGTGAAAGATTGCAGTCAGGCAACTTGAAAAGTTTCCAGCAATTTCTTTGGCACAGGCAGTAACAGCCGTGGAGAAGAGGAGAGTAGAGAGGCAACCGTCACCCAGCACTGTTGTTAGTGTGCCAGTGATCTACAGCCCATACAGCAGACCTGTCCCATAGCTCAGCAATGCTACGCTCCCTAACAAATTGCTTGGCTGGGTCTAAAGACATGTCTATTAGTGCTTTTATGTGCTCGCTGCTATTTATTTGAGAATCTTTCGTGAAATGTGTCCATTTCTGGGCAGTGCTTTTTCACGGTGAAAGGAAATAGCTTTTCTGAGGGTACAGCCTTTTTTCTGTCTTTATTCCCCTTTTCTCTCTCCCTCTCTCTCTGTCTCTCTTTCTTTCTTTTTCTCTCTCTCTCTCCTTCTCTCTCTCTCTCTCTCTCTCTTTCTCTCTCTCTCTCTAACTCTCTAAGTGCCCATTTCATTACACAGACACAGACACTCTCACACACAAAGACACCCGTACACTACCACACACACACACACACACACACACACACACACACACACACACACACACACACACACACACACACACACACACACACACTGTATTCTCATTCTAGACAGCATGTTTCATTTCAGGACATGCTGGCTGCTTTCGGGTGGTGAGTGATGGCGGCTCTGTGTTGCGGGGCTGAGGGAGGGCTGCCATATATTCACTCCCTCCCCCAGCTAGAGGCTCTGAGGAGAGCAGGGTGGGCCTGCCTGCCTTTTCTGAGCCACTCATAGTGCTGTCTGTTGGGCATAAGGGCACACGCTACATCAGCAGCAGGCCTCACCTGCAGTACACTTCTTCAGGGCTCGGGTTTACTAAACATGCTTAAAAGGCCATCAGTATTTTGTTCAGGTACATTTTTAGGCTAGTTTAGGCTGTATGTTTGGACCAACTAAGCACTCATGTTTAATGTATCTGTGCATGCAATATATTGAAATGTATATGTAAATGCTGTAAAATCTATATTTAAATGTTGTATGTTTTTTTTACCAAAGCTTTGTCCACATAGATGTATGGACTTCAAGTGGATGCAATGCTCTGTTTTTGTCATTCACAGTCATTGTCATTCACAGTCTCTCCCAGCTAGAGGAGAGGAGGGCAGGCCTGCCTTTACTGAGCCACATTAGGACTCACTTAGGTTAGTGAATATTGATACAATGTAGTGTTGAAGTGCTGAAGGCAGAGAGGGATGTACAGTAAAACACAACCACTAGGCATCAGGAATAACAATAAGCCAGATTTGAATTTGGTTTGATTTGTTATGAGTTGCATATTATTTAAAAAAAAAATATATATAAAAATTCAAAACTCTGGTTTAACGCCAGGTGTCCTGTCAGGTGTAGCGGGGGTGTAATTGCTATGGAAAGTACAGTATCAATGTGACGATAGTCCTCAGCACACTTGACTATGCTGAACTTTATACAACTGCTGCACATGAAAAGGGGAAAGTAATGTTAAAAAATAAGGATATGCAAAAGTGTTTGTGGTGCATCTTCTGTCTTGAACGGCTCTCCTGGTGTCCATGCATCATTATGCTGTGATCTGAAGGAACTGGGGACTTGTCTTGTCCTCCACTTAGCTTTGCTGGTTCAGTACTAACAGCTTTTGGCTGGCAGGTTCTGCACTTTATGACATAAGGCTTGGCTGGCTGCACATGCAAAGAGGGACCTTAAGTGGGCCATGAGAGGTATAAAAACTCAAAGCCGTAGCCAGCTAGCTGTGCCTGAGTACACCAGTCAGCATCATGTCCTGCACAGCTGAAGCTACTGATGAAAAACCATAGGAAAAAACACAACTTTTAGTGCAAGTTTATTTTTTATAAAGGTATTAGTCAAAATAATGGCTGAACAATGGTTTTGCCTTGCTGAATACTAAGTACATTGCATTGTGAATTCAAGACCCTGGACCTCAATTTCTGACCAACTACATTTTCTGGACATAAAAAAATAAATCAATTCTGTCTATGCTCAATGGCTTATTTGATTAAATGACTAATAACTGTTCTGTCATATGCAAAATTATATTGCTGTGACTTTAGCGCTGTTGTGTTTTGCTATGTTGTCACAATACCCAGAATGATAAAAAAAAACTTTGCTCAATTGCTTCCTCCTACTGCAAAATGTAAAATAATAAGTTGGCACTGTGCCCATATTGCAAAAGCAAAACATCATATTAGAACTCACGTTAGACTTTCTATTTCTGTAAAAGCAACCTCGTCTATTGTTCCAAATGTGCTAATCTATGATTAACGCAAACTCCAAAAAGTTAAGTCATTCTTATCTTTGTCCCTTGTTCTCTAAAGGGGGGTGGGGTGAGGGAGGTTGGCTTATTTTTGATAGTATCAAAATCACTGGGGTCAGTTTTAATAAGCTGTTTGCTGCTCCCATCTGTTCAGACTTAGTTTGGTTGTTTGGAATCCCTCATAGCTGTTGTGATCTGGAGCAGGCATGGCCCAGATCTGGTCCCGACGCCTGCGCGACTGAGCCTTTCTCCAGAGGTACCTATGTTCTTTTTTTCTCGTCTTTTTAGCAGGTTGGTTTTAGTTAGGTCTCCAGTGACTTGATTTGTTACTTTTTTGTTGTTTCCATGAGGACTCTGCAGACGAGCCGTCTGGCAACAGATGTTCTCGACGTGATCCGATGCTGGGAGGCTTTTAAAGAAATCTGCTCCGACGAATGAGTCTGTGGAAGCAATTTGACCAGGGGATGGGGGGCCTTGAGTTCTGCGATGGGGGCTGATGAATGTGGATGATATGAAATGGATTCTGCCCTTAGAGATGAGCCCACGTTGTGTTCTGGCCGCCTTATCTGCACTGTAATGGAAGTGTTCGGACTGTGCTCATGCAGCTAGGCAGGCAGGGACACAATGACCACGACCCCCCCAGCCCCCCCTTTTCATTAATAACCATGGCAACATTTTACTTCTAGAGCACTGCACAGCGGTGCCTGGCCCTTCCTCAGCTCTGCGTGGGCAGCGGCAAAACCATTTGCGCACACAGAGACTCAATTGCTATCAGCTGTCACAATAGCTGATTTTAGAAAACTCTGATGTCAAGCTGACACAGTAGGTATATCAAGTTATTCAGTTTTTTTCCGATAACTCGTGATGTGTTATGGAACTGTCTGGGATGAAGTGATACAGCAAGTTTTGGGGGCTGTCTAGGCGATGACTCTTGTAATTTAGCCGTCACATGCCATCCAAGTCAAAACAGCCATAATATCACCTCATAAATAAACATTTTGTGTAAGTCAACTGAAAAGGCGTGACAACCTCAGTTAAAGAAATAGCATTTATGACAACTGAGGCTATACTTTAAAATATGGGTTATAAACGGTATACAATGGCATATGATCTGTGGATAATGTAGGTAGATGGGCTCTAGCATGGAACAGCAAGCACCTAGCCCGGGTTACACAGTCTGCCTTTTAGGAGGTGAAGGTCCTTTACAGTTTTTTGAAAGCACCCTTTAGGTTGTGAATTCAGTCTGTAGATTGACCAAGCTGGCGGGGAGTAGAAATCTCCAGGTCCTGTCACTGTGCTGTCCGTCCCTATTTGTTCCCTCATGATGGAGGCACACGCGCAGATGAGTGGATGATGATAATACTGTCGCCCTCGTGGGCCACAACAGTGAGGTAATCACAGAGCGCCATACCCACTGATCCAATCTGTCTGTCCGTGCATGGGTGTGTGTGTGCGTGTGTGTGTGTGTGTGTGCGCGCATGTGTGTGTGTGTGTGTGTGCGTGTATGTGTGTGTGTGTCTGTGTGTGTGTCCATGTGTGTGTGTGTGTGTGCACACGTTTGGTGCCTGAGCCACTGCAGGGGAGGCTGACGTGCCCATCGCAGCCCATCAGGCCTGTCAGTCTTATCAGACGAGCGGCCTCGCAGGGGACAGGCTCACAGATAAGGCATCAATTATACATGAAAATAGGTACTCTACAACCCTCTGAGGGTCACCGTCTCCCCTCTCATCCACATTCTCATGCCTCCTCTCATTCCTACTTCAAAAGAGCAAAATATACATACATGCCACTGAGTGGATTTTTTAAAAACTCAATTCAACAACCTTTTCACTTTATTCTGTGATTTTTTTTTTAAAGAAAGGCATTGCTAAAACTTCATTAGCTAATTTTGTGTCATAAAATGGTAATAAAAAATTCTCCTGATGAAAGGAAGCACTGAACACCTGCTTGTAGGGAAGAACACAACAGAAGAATATGAAATGATTATATGGATAATTGTAATGATGGTAATTGAATAATTGAATAATTGAATAATTGAACAAATGAGAAATCAGGTTATGTGGAAGAGTGATATTTTAAGGGTTGTCAAAACTCACAGCTATGACCGTTCCCTGTCTTTCTTTCTCTCTCTCTCTCTCTATCTCTCTCCTACTCTGTCTCTCTCTCTCTCTGTCTTTTTTTGTCCGTCTGTCCATCTGTCTGTCTGTCTCTGTCTGTCTCCCTCTCTCTCGCCCCCCACTTCCACCGCTCCATCTGTCCATCTGTCTGTGTCCCTCCCATTCTGTCTGTCTGTCCATGTTATCTCCCTCTCCCTCTCTCTCTATCTCTCTCTCTCACTCACCCTTTCTCTCTCTCTCCCTCTCCCTCTCCCTCTCTCTCTCTTTCTCTTTCTCTGTTCATGTTATCTCCCTCTTTCTCTCTTTCTCTCTCTTTCCCTCTCTCTCTTTCTCTCCTTCTGTCCCTCTCCATCTCTCTCTCTCTCTCTTTCCCTCTCTCTCTTTCTCTCCTTCTGTCCCTCTCCATCTCTCTCTCTCTCTCTCTCTTTCTTTCTCTCCTTCTGCCCAGACATCTCCATTTTCCAGAGCTGGACTCTCCTGTTCTGCTCTGCCCAGCAGCACCATGTTCATAATTATGGTGGCGGCTCAGTGATAAGCCCCTAAATGTTTCATGAGGACAAATCTGATTTCTCTGCAGCTGTCGTGATGTCACTGGTGACTGCACATGAGCCCTTCCCTCAGATGAGTACCTGATACCGAGTCTTAGATTACCCTGATAGCTGCCTGCTTCTGGGTGGGCTGTGGCCCAGATTTGGCCCAGTGCTGGCACAGCCTCCAACCCCTGAGGAGACAGCTGTTATCTGGACCCTCTTAAAGGGAGTGGGACGACAGGCTTGGAGCTGGAGCTGGGCAGGGTGAGGACCCCTCGTCATTAGATATCAGATGGGCTTTTACTTGCTGCCACCGGGGAGCCCTCACACAATACGGCCTCTGAGGGGAGAGCGATGATGAGCTCTCTGTCCCGTAGGTGGTATAAAAGTGGACCTGAAGGTCACACTGGCCTCTGCCTTTTGCTGGGGAATAATCTCCACAGTCCGCGGCCATGGTTTGAGACGGCCGTTTACATACCGTGTCTCACATCCATGAATGACACATTATGTTATGGACAGCCAAATTACCCATCAGCCACCACTGGTACAGTCAGTGGATGCTCTGCCTACCTGTCACTTTCAATTTCTGTGGGCTTTGAAAGATGAAGAAGGGGAAGAACATTAGACACGGTGCTGTTGTGCATGTTCCTGATATGAGCTCTCCTGAAGCAAAGGGAGAGTTAATGTTACAAGTCCAAGGCTCATTTCAGCATGGAGAAAAAGGGAGAGTGTACCAAATCAGAAAAATGAAAAAAAAAAAACAGGTGATATTTTCTGCTGCTTATCGTAGTGTAGGGTTGTGCATTGTGTGGGACTAAGACTGGGGTCACTGTGAACATGGTCATCCAAAAATAATCTGCAAAATTATTTACTGCTGGGAAAAAAAAGTTTTATATGTGCAAAACACGTTATCATACACCTCACATCTACCTTGGGCTCTGCGGTGAAAAGGACAAGGTTATTTTGCATGGGTATTGATAAACATCTGATGAATAAAACATGTTTCAGTTCTCAAGGTCTCATGTTTGTAACTTCCACAACATGTAATATCTCTAATTTACTCTTAGATTTCACAGTCAAACATGGCTGTGAAAAGACATTGAGATTGGTTAGGATGTTGCAGTTGCATGTTACAAGTTGCATATTGCTCCACTATATGTTGGTGTTATGTGGCTCATCTACAGTAAGTGTTGCATAAAGTTCCATTGACCTGAATGTGTTATCCCAACATTCAGAGTAGTGATATTTATAACTAACAGACCATTTTATACAGTATATAACAGAGTGTAAGGGGAGCAGCAGAAGAACATAACGCATTGATATGGACCTGCATTGTGAATCACTGAATTTACTAAACTATAGTGAAAGAAACGATTTCACTTTATTTTACGTTCCCTATTGTACCTACAATATGAAGTACCTACATCAAGAAAAGGGCTGTTTAAAGAAAGTTTTACCTAAGAAACGAAGCATGTTTTTAATTGCTAAAATCATCTTTTAATTATTTTTTTTGCTTAAACATTAATAGTAGTAGATAGCCACATAATAAGCAATATAATGTACAGTAGTTGAGTCAATATCAGAGTGATACAATACCTTGACTTGAAATGCCAGGATACTTACCTCCTCACTGTACATTTTGCTTATGTATCACTTTGACAAATTTGATGTAACAGTGACTTAGCTGATGTGAAACTGATCCAACACAAACTACAGAGACATATGAATGTGGGTGTGAATTCACAGTGTTTTTCCACTAATGTGGACCTGTCATGCAATCCAAAAACTGTGTCTTTCAACCGAAAGAAAGATGTAACAGATGTGCTAAAAAGGGAAGAAGATGAGGGGGGCTGTAGCAGGATTGTTCACTTTTGGCTGCATGCTGTAGCTAATTTGGTTAATGGCGGCGACCTCAGCAGTCTCAACACGGGGGAGCAGTGAGGGAGCGTGTGCCCACAGTGCCAGCGCCTTGAGAAGGCACCGTCCAGCCAGCGGGGGACGTGGGCATGCCTCCCATACAGCCACTTTTAGCTCTGCTCCCTCACAGCACACAACAGCAGATTTATGGAGGCATTCTGAGTCACAGGCAGCACCGGATTATTTATTTACTCATCTATTTTTAAAGGGCTTCTGTGGGAGTTGCAATAGGAGCAGGTGGTGGAGGCATATCTTAAAAAACAACCCAGAGTGTCAGGCAAAGCGTGTGGGTTATTTGGTGAAAAAGCATGTGTGTGCGCAACAAAATGGATGTTTAATTTCGTAGGCCTTTATGTAGGCTTCCCCAGGATGATGACGCATCATTGGATCATCGTTGCTTTGTGAACAGTGCCATCGCTTAAGGAACGTTATGTCACAATCACAGGCTGTTTGGCCATGGAGAGTGTCAGACAATGTCTTTACAGTGGTATGAGTACGAGCAAGTGGGTAATTATTCTGAGCACGACTGCTATTTTTTTTTACCACATAATAAGCACATTTGCATGCCTTTAGGTCTTTCCTGTTGAATTGCATTATATGAAATGCATAGGGTACAGGCAAATGGAGCTAACTTTTTTTGTAAAACAATATGCAAGTAATTCCTTCTTCCATTACAGCATATTCAATATGGTATTACCTGTTCAGGAATATGTCAGTAATTTAAAATATGATTAATTATTTAAACAAAGACTCTTGCTGTATAACTGTTCATTGCCAATTATCCCATGTCTGACATTATGGTCTATTTCCTTATCTATACCTAAAACACAAGTACACTGAAAAGAGAAAAAGCCTATGAACCAGAACACAATGTGCAACACTAGCAGAGGTGGCTCTAAAGCGAGTGAAATAATACACCACTTCAACACTGAATGGCCAGAAACACTTATATTTTACAAAACATCCTTAGACACATTCCATTCCAGAACCACTAGGAAGATTCTAAGAATGTTCCCTGCTTTCCACGAACACCTCCCAACCTAACCCCCCACCCCCAATCCCTGAGCAGAGACGGCCATTTTGAGCCAGCGAGGTTAGCAGGACACGGAGCTTCGGCGTGTGGAAATGAGATTTATGAAGCTGAAGCCCGAGGCTGCGGAGGGCCGGGGGGCAGGCTGTCCGCCGGTGTCAGATAGGCCGGCCTCTGGGAAATGAGTTTCCATTCAGCCAGCGTGCTCGGGGGACACGGACACAGACAGATATGAAATGAGATCCAGCGGAGGGGAAAATCTTTGAGAAAGCCACACAGACAGTCTTTTGTTTCACTCCTGTAGTAGTGGTATGAAATATTTAAAATCCTGAAATCTATTAGGTTGTAAATATGAGCCAAACATTCTGCAGTCTGGCAGCGCTGTTCGGCATCGCTCTTAGGGTTGTGTTTCTTTCCTTGCAACAACACCACGCACATTTGGCTGAGAGCGTACATACTTGAAAGAGGGAGGGGGTGGGGAGTGTGATCATGACTTTTTTCCCAGCTCTAATTTGCATTTTCCCAACTCGAATGTGCCATTTGGAGAGATAATTTCACAACCGGCGGTTCACCCTGATGAAAACATATTGATTTTTTGTCCCACACAAAAGGTGCGCTGTGCTTAAGTGCAGAGGAGTGATTTGCTTTGACAGAATCCTTGTATGTGGCCTTTCTGAAAAACAGAAACAAATGAATGTGCTTTGTACCATTTCAGATAAATCTCTCGCATGAGGCTCAGCAGCTATCGTGATAAAGGTATGCGGCATCCGTTTCATAAGGTGTTCGAAGAGCTGCTGAAACACATCAGCTTTCTCATTGAGTCTGCCCAGGGGGTGTTTTCTTATCCAAGTGATTTCTTACACAAGCAGAAAATGCTTGCAGGGGATGCAGATATGTATCATCGCATGATGGTGCTGTCACAAGAACGTTAGCCCTGTGATGCTCTGAGCACTGTGATGTATGCGGGAAGTGGAGGTGGAGAGATGACAGTGTCGGCTGGGAGGGTGGCCTATATGACAGGGGGAGGTGTGGTGTGGAGATGTGCTGTGTCTGGATTTACAGGTGAAGGAGGTGGGGTGTTTTTAACAGGTAGAGACTTTAATAGACTTGAAGGTGTCAGTTATGTGTATGACATAAAAAGGTGGTACTGCTCATTATCTTTGTGGTTTGTAAAGTCAAATTACATCAAGGAGTAAGATAAACATTGTTTCTAAGACTTATGCACAACTGGCTTTGATAGCATCTTCAGATTCATTTTTCAGGAAAAAGGTATGCCATGTGCACGACAGATGTAAAGGGAATTGTTCTCACTTACTGTCCAAGCTGTCTAGTTTTGTGGTCCTTGACAGCGCACCCAGTTAAAATTTAAGAATATAACACAACATTGACAGCTATATTGCCAAAAAGAAAGCAGTTTGCATGCCAATGAAATTTTACAGGAGCACAGCTTTGGAAGGTTCCTACATTCCGTTGAGGTTATAAGATTTTAAGCCAAAACTCCTCAATGCTGCTTTTAACAAAATACATGACAACCGTGTGATGTTTTACCCATTTATGGAGCTTGTTTATTATTATACTGATGTGAATAAAAACAGACATTTAAAAAACATTTTAGTAGTATAGTAAAGACATTAGTATGCACTGAGGGAAAACAATTTGTTGTACTATTGTACAGTAAGTCACAAACACATATTCAGAAGACATTATAGATGTCACAGTCAACGTGTTTCCTGAAAGTATTGGGTCCTCTAATCTCTATCACTACCTCACTCATGGGTTCCTAAGCCCTAATCCAAAGAAAGCAGATAGTCAGCAGGTTTGTGCTGTTCATCCCGTTAGTGGTAACTGCATTGCAAACACGTACACCTCCAACAAGAAAGAGAGGAGAATATGTATATAAATGGCACATCAAAAAGTAAAAGTTTTACCTAATCAAAATAAATAACTCAAGCGGCGCAGAGATGAATCAGAGGGGATCAAAGACAAAATAGCATGAGCCGGAAAGCTGGCCTTGACAAATATTCACAGGGAGAAACTCCCGTGTGGAAGAGATAAATCTACATCAGTGCATATTTTTATCTCCATTCGAAGGCAGTTTTAATTTCAAACAAACAACTCCACCTCTACACACACACACACACACACACACACACACACACACACACACACACACACACACACATACTCACACACAAGCACTACTGCACTTCTCCACCAGGGATACCATCACTATCTGTTTAGTGGGCCATTTCACAAGAGAAGAGGAGTTTGTTTTGGACAGAGAGTTCGCTGCAGGGTTTTGTATCCATGCTCTGACCTACAAGGACCACAGGTTTAATGTCTAGCATTAGCATTTTAAGTATGGAAATAAGCCCAGTCACGTCCCTCTCATCATTACTGACAAACTATTCTGAGGGCTTTGATTTTTATGATAATCTCTCTGGCTCTTCAGAAGCATATTGGTCTTACCTCTTGAGCTACTTCCTGTTTTTTTTTTTACTGCTCCCCCTACAAATGGTATTAACACATCTGAAGCGCAATGGTGTGTTTTATAACACTGTGTCATTTCATGGTTTCTTGGCATTCCTCTAATCCCCACTTAACCAAACTCACAGGCATAACGGACTTAAAAGAAATACAAGTCATTGTTCCTTTAAGTCAGTCATTGTGTTTCTTTAGCTCTAAATTATTAATGTGTACCAAGTCTCGACATGTAATGGTTGGCTCTATAACAAGACACACATTTATGTGTGTGTGTGTGTGTGTGTGTGTGTGTGTGTGTGTGTGTGTGTGTGTGTGTGTGTGTGTGTGCGTGCATGAAACAGTATCATTTTAATGGGTATTTGTCTGCACTATAATCCCTCTGCATTTGAAAACCTCTTCCAAAGACCACTGCATACATATTTAATGTGTAAAAATGTTCCGCTTATTGATGTTGCATTATTATTGAGTATCGCCCGTGTGAGTGATTGATCAAGTGAAATTAAACTGACACCTAATTAAACAGTTTCTGTTACACTTACATGAGTCATTTGGTGTGCAGTTTGACTCGGTTGTGAGAGAGAAGGATGACTAGTCAGGCAGAGAGTGGAAAGCCTCATAACTAAAACCTATAGACTTTGAGTAAAAAACATATAACGTATTGTAAATGTAAAATGTGCTTTATGGCATGGTGCAGAATTTTTTTGCACTGCACAAGAGGCACAGGGAGACCGGGTCATATTTGACTGGGTGATACACAAACACAATTCTGGTAATAAGAAGTCAAAAAAAATATTAACAGGAATCACATATGAGCCTTGCTTGGGATGATGGCCATAAAAGAGGAGATATTACATGGACTCACTGTAAAGCTGCAAATAATAGCCATAATAGCGGACGTTTGTTTCCCGAAATCACTCAACAGATCCAGCGTTTATTCAGGACAAGCGTCTATATGAGACAGGCGTTTAATTTTCATTCTAAACTTAAAAGCTGGATATTAAAAATGCACTAGGCTTGTTTTGAAATTAAGCTTTATCATTCACGACAACCTTGTGCATACATACATATTAAAGGTCTACCCATAATTCAAATAGATGGAACAGAAAAAAAGCAAGGCATATTGCTGTTCTGCACAACAGAAAGGTTACATTTTAAATCATTCTTTTTCTCTTTAATGCCATGATGGACCTGGAACTTTTTCGAGGAAAAGCTGCACACTTAACAAAGAAAGTTTGTAAACCATTGTTTTGTAGCATAATGACAAAAACAGCATATATGTCTGGCAAGATGTTTTTTTTCATGCACCTATCAGAATGAATCAGTGGGGTGATATGAATGAACAGGCCACGTCACAAGTTCATATATATAATGTGTAACAGTGCTTTTTGCTGCTTTGAAAGGCAGGCAACCTTAAACCAATACAATGCTGTTTATGATATTATTCACTGGCAAACCATGTTAAAACACAAGGACTGCTTGTGTCAGCAGTGTGCAATCAGGTCAATAAAGTGGAATGGGCATGTCAACATGAAGGATCATTTAGCCATTTTTATTGGAGGGAAAAAATCATTTTGAGTTTTACTTCTGGGCTTTTGCGGCCTTTTTCACCGATAGGACAGTGTAAGAAAGATGGATAGTGGGCTGAGGAGTGATGACCTCAGTCCAGAGTCAATCCTGGGATCGCCGTGAGCACAGAAGCCATGTGTGACACGGGACACACACTGCCACAGCTGCTGAAGTACACCTCCCACCAGCGTAAACAGGCCGATTTCACAGGCCCATTAGTTTCAATTGTCATGCCCCTCTGCACCCCTCAACTGGCCTGGCAGAGACAGTGCCAGTGCGGCACCCTCTAGGTGGTTCATGGGCCAAATCTGCTTTATTGCCCACACCTGGGAAGGTGTGGATTAAAGCTTTGCCTTGTTTGCCTTTAGATGGAGGCTTGGATTCCTACCCTGCTTGAGCTCACCACAGGTCTCTTTTGTGTTTTGCTTTTGTTTACATTCCCCAGTTTGTTTAAGCATTTAATCATAGAAATAATGACCTCTAAATAATGACCTCATTTTAAAAAAAAACCTGCTTCCTCTTGATGTTGTGGCCCATAAGACAGGTGAATCACCAGGAAACCGGCCCTTCTACTCTAGGAAGGTGAGATACTTGGTTCTAAAGCTACAGCATTGACAGGGACCCCATAGAGGACACCATTAATATTGTTGTTATTAACAATACAGGAGCCCAAACATGCCTAGCTGTGCCCCTGCCTGACAGACTGTTCTTTGACCTCAGGTTGACCCCGGAATAGCGCATTTGGAATAACCATCTCAGCAGGAAAGATCCAGCAGCAGGGGCCAATTCATGCCAGAAAAGAAAAGAAAAGAAAAGAAACAAACAAACAGCTGAGGCAGATGCTGAAACCACTCTGACCCATACTGAGGTGTAGCCATGTCCTTAGGGCCCACATGATTTCACCCAGTCCTGAGGCCTGTAATCCAGGCAGGCTCCGGCTGCCCTCCAGGTCATTTTGACGGTAGCCCAGCACATGGCTGGAGGCTGAACACAGCATGAACGTGCTCATGTAAGCAACTGCAGAGCTCCAAACAGTAAAGTTTGTTTCAAAGTATTTTTGGCCATTTGTCCCTTTATTTGTTAGGACAATGAAGATTGACACACAAAGTAAGTGGGATAGAGAGATGGGGAAGGGTTGAGAAATGACCACAGGCCATGGGTCAAACCTGGGTTCCCATGGGCACTTGCCCGTGTCTGGTATGGGTGCTCTAATCACTGTGCCACAGCACCTCTCAAACATCGGCTTTTGTCATTGATTGAAAGGCACTATACTCATAATACAAGGAAGTCTTCTGCTGGAGATTAAATTTTAATCAAAACTTTTATTGGACAACTACTTGAAATATGTCTCGTCAGGATAAATGACAGCAGCCATCTATTTGCTGACGAAAAAGACATCAAAACTCATCCAACTTCCTCTGTGAAGTGGCCTGCTTTAAACAATCTGCCCACCTATAAAATCTTAAAAGCCCTGATGACAAGCAGTATGTTTCTGCCATTGTTCAACTTCACAGTCTATTCATCACCTTATGCTATAAATATTAGCACTGCAGAAATCAAAAATGTATAGTTGGACCTTGAGTAAACAAAGGCATCAAATGTTTTGGATTGAATCAGTTAGCATTTGACCACACAAAAGTAAAGCTAAAAAAGCACACAAGTGTAAATTCAGTCAGGTAAAAAATTGTATCTAGATACAGACCGAACATGAGGCGGATTTCAGTTCTAGCTGTGAGCAGGGCCTAAGGGACAGGTGATGTTGAATGTTCTGTTCTATCATGGCAGTGTTGTGAGCACATTTTCTAAATCATACACTGTGGTGTGACAGGGGTGAACATGTGGCAGTTCATGGTCAGTTTGCATTATATTGAATTCATACTGAACCGAGGTCTCCTCAGCAAGACCTAGCCTGGTATTTTACTCTTATTTTTCCTGGTTCCAATTTAACAGTCATGGGAAAAATATGTGCAAACTGAGGGCGGCCTTGAGATGCTGGATAAAGTACAATATTGTTTTACCGGGGAATACGTTAGAATTGTGAACTTTTGTCTGACTGGGTTAGGTAAAGTCTGTTTTGCACAGCGCGCTACCCATTTTTATAATGACTCCTTGGCTAATGGTAAAGTTGAGGCCAAATGGGGACACCAATCCCAAAAAGTCTTATTATAGTATAACTCTAAGATAAAGACAGCTCAGTTTATAATAATTCTTCGTAGCATATGTGCGTTTACAGTGGTTCAAGTCACACAAACAGGAAAGACATTAATTATTATGGACAAACAGAATGTGCTAGCTTGTAAAGCCCACACACCTTCTCCAAGACACATACACATAGACACATCACAAACTAACCTCAATAGCACATAAATGTGGTGGCAGCTGATAAAAATGCATCAGTATGTGTTCACTAGTATTCAGTCCACTGATCAATCTAAAGGACAAGATAAGGCTCCAAAACATGGCAGTGGCTTGCATCAGCTCATCTCCTTCATTAGTGATTCATTACTCCACCCTTTAAAGTGCCTGTTTTAAGCAAAAAAAAAAAACATATGCATCTTTACACACTGATGGCCCCGTTATTGCCAGGAATTAGAGCATGCTCGCAGCAGCCTCAGAATGATGACCCTTCTATATTATGCACTGTTACATAATAGAATAAGGACTACTGAACTGCATCAATACTGTATGTATCTCAGCTATAATGCAGTGAAAGAGTGTTAACAGCTAATACTGTGAAAAATTAGAATGCATATTTTGCTTATGTCTTGGTAAAGATAAACAGATATGAGGAGGGGGTGTCTTTATGATATATCGCAGGTCCATGATTGCTTCAAACATTGCAGCACATTGTCAAACAAGACTGTGTTTAGGTCTCTCTCTCTCTCTCTCTCTCTCTCTCTCTCTCTCTCTGTCTTTCTCTCTTTCCCTTTCTCTTTTTTTACACGCACGCAGAGACATTGAGACAGAGAGAGAGAGAGAGAGAGGGAGGGAGAGAGAGATCGAGAGATCGAGAGAGCTATACTTTCCTAGCCTGGGCCCACCCATACTGCTTGTGTTGTTACATTGAATTTCACGTTCAACTCAGTCTGGCCAACCTGCCTATTCTTGGCTGTTCCTTTGCCCGAAAAATCAGACACCAATGAAAAACGAACATTTATGCATTCGTCATCAGAATCAGTGGTCTGATTTGTTGTAGCTCTGTCCAGTAGTTCACAGAAGCATTTAAATAATGCCCATTGATCCCGCCTCTGAGAACTTCCTGTCTATGGGAGGTTTGCCAGACCAAGCTCTGTCTACGAGCTCGGTGCGACAGCCAGGCTAATACTTTCCCTATTAATCCTGCAAAACAGTGCTGAGATTCCTTTTAGTCTGTCTAAGATGGATCTAATAGCATTACATTCCATCAGAGTATAGGCATGGACCACTCCGGGGTCAGGTCCTGACTCCTGGAAATATTTACCAGACCATGAGTCTGTAGGGAAAGTGTGCTGGCAACATGATAATCAGTAATGAATTTGAAAAACTCACTTGACAAGTGGTGAAGGGAAAGCCACTTTATCACACTTGTTCCTTAAGTCTTACACCAGTGACTGCTAAAATATCAGAGGGTAATAAATGATTGAATTTATGTCCCCATTCAACTGCGCTTGCCCTTATATAAACCTTGATCAAGACCTTAGATGTTATAGTTTTACTGACCCTATTATAGTTTTTATGTTCACCAAATTTACTGTTACTGTTACTAGTGTCAGCAAACACTTAGGACCAAAACCTCATATCACCATAGCAGTCATCTGATCCTAGAGTATACACAAGTCATCCAGCATATCATCAGTTTGAAAGATTAATGGACCATTTTAAGATTTCTAAGACCACAATAAACATCATGGCACCAGAATATGCTGACTAGATACATTATGCAACCGCAACCAAAGATACACACAGTAGCACATTTGACAAATGTCAGGGGACAAAATGAGGTCACTAGGGCAGAAAAAAGAGTGAGTTCTATTTAATATTACTACACACATGCACTAATGAAGGCTTATTTACACAGTCAGAGTAAAGGGGTGATGATTTGTCACAATTAGTCCTGTGGTAGGCTCATAAATGAATGCCCATGGCCAGTGCCTTTGATCTCCCTCACATTTCCGGAGGTATTAGGCCTTATCATAACCTTTGTTTCTTTCTCTGTCTGCCTGTTCTCACTTATCCCTCTTCTTTCCCCTCTCTCTCTCTCTCTCTCTCTCTCTCTCTCTCTCTCTCTCTCTCTCTCTCTGAGCGCATGTGTGAGTGGGTGGAGCCAGAGTGCTGGAGCGAGTGTTTGGCCGCTGTGCCATGAACGACTGCTTTTTATTCTATCTTTCTAATCCTTTGTTTTTTGCGTGTGCCTATGTCATATGAGATTTAGTGTGCACTTATCCTAACGTTTGTAGCTGACATCTGTGAACGAATATTGTTGAGTTTATTGGGTTACCTGGGTGTCTGTTTCCACCTGTGGAAACATGGCTGGCCCAGGTATGGTCGATTTTAGTTTTCTCACGCGTGAGCATGCCATTAAGGTACCAACAAGAGTTAGCGTGGAGAAATGTGGTTTGGCGGTTGGAGATGTAATTGGTCATTCTGTAGTCTTGTTTTTGAACTCTGTGGATCTGGCTCGTGACTTAATTGTGGACGGAATTGTTATCGATGATGAATTTGTCAATGTTCTACCATTGTCCACCCCTGCTAAAAAAGTAATACTGTCAAATGTGCCTACCCTCATCTCTGATGAGATACTTACTGAAAGTCTAGCTAGATATGGAAAGTTGGTATCTCAGATCAGAAAAATGACAATTGCTACGACTTGTCATTGACAATCGCTACAACATGTTGTGTCACATCGTCGCTCTGTGTATATGGTTCTTAAAGAACCCGACATTGACATGACTTTAAATGTTAAAGTTTGTGGCTCTAACTACATGATTTTTGTTTCTTCAAAGTCCATGAAATGTTTTGGTTGTGGTCAGATCGGACATCTCCTGCGAGCATGTCCAGAAAACAACAGCCTGGTCAAAGAAGCAAACCAAGGCGCTGAAAGCAGCGTAAATGGTCCTGCTCCAGACAGTGTTCAAACACAATCTGACACTCAAATTGCACAGGGAGTTAATGACAAACTTACTGCTGATGATGATGGTAGTGATAAGCAAGACCCTGTAGAGACCTCAGAGGGTGATAGATTGCCTGGTACACAAAATGCGCAGAGTGGCGATGAAACGCAAGACCCCGTTGAATCGGAAAATGCACAGAGCAGCGCTGCTGTAGAACATACTCAGAGTAGCGTTAACTCTTTTCCTGATGCAACACCGGAGTATTCTGCTGGTGAAATTAATGTTGAAAATGTTGTAATGGAAATTGCCGAAACGTTTAAGAAGCCTGGGAAAAGGAGACGAAAATCCCCTAGTTCTAGCAACAAAACTGCCAAAAAGACTGAACGTACTGGTGTAGATGAAATTGCTGAAAACGAAAGTGATTACTCTTCTGATTGTAGTGTGACATACAGTATTCCTCAGAGTGGCTATTCGAATCAGACATACACGGTAGATGACATTAAGTCATTCCTCCAAAAAACGAAACACCAACATAAAGTTCGCATAGAGACGTTTTTTTCCCGACATCGAACAGTTTATTGCCAAGACTAAGTTGTTCAAAAAACAAGGCCTCTTCCCTGATACAGAATGGTTTTGTCTCAGCAAATTTCTGACGAAGTTAAAAATAGATTATGCTGATACTTAAGTTTACTTCTATGTACATATTTATATTTCTCTTTTCTTTTTTTGTAATGCTCGATATTCATGTTGCATCTTTAAATATAAATGGGGCTAGACAGCCTCTGAAAAGAGCAACATTATTTGAATTAATGACGCAGAAACAAATTGATGTCATATTCTTACAAGAAACACATAGTGACATTATAAATGCTGTTGACTGGGCAAAGGAGTTTAAGGGGCAGATTTTCCCAAGCCACAATACCACAAATAGTGCCGGGGTTGCCATATTATTGTCACGCTCCCACCTGTTGCACAGCCAGTCACGCCCCCTGCTCACTCTGGCTCTACAATCTCCTACACAAACTCCCCAGTCTACTGGTTCCCCAATCATCCAATCCAATTCCCCAATCATCCAATCACCTGACTGTCACGCTCCCACCTGTTTCACAGCCTCACACCCCCTGCTCACTTTGGCTCTACAATCATCCAATCCCATTCCCCAATCATCCTAATCACCTGTCTGCCACTCACCAGCACCTGCAGCTCATCTCCTGTTCCCTTTAAAAACCCCGCTCACCCAGCACTCTCTGTCTGGCCTCTTCAACGGAGACGCTCACCCATGCACATGGACTCCTTGTTTCTCCTGCGCTGTATTTTCATTGCCTCAAGTACCAGGTTGTAGAACCCCTTGTTGAAGGTCTGTTTTTCTCTCTGTTGGACTTTTTCTGTTGGACGTTAATCTCCTGAGAGACTTGAACTTTTCATGTTGGATTACTATTATACTCCCCTCCTGATCTTCTGAGCGTTGACTTCAGTTTTGCCTCATTTGTTCTGCCTCTGTTCACGTTTTCTAATTAAACAACTTGATTTACTCCAATCCCTGTTTTCCTGAGTCTGTGTGCCCTGACAGAAGGCCAGACCCGGCAATGGAGCCTTAACCATTAACCAACCCCGTGGCCATGGCCGTCACCGCAGCCGCCCCAGCTCCGGCCCCAGTAATGCCCCAATTGATGAATCTAGGAAGATCAGTGGTGAATCCGGCCCTGTATTCGGGGACTCCAGAGGCATGCAAGGGATTCCTGCTGCAATGTTCACTAGCCTGGGAGATGCAGCCTCATCTATTCCCCACAGAACGATCCCGGGTGGCATACATCATCTCTTTGCTCTCTGGACGTGCTTTGCAATGGGCTGAGAGCATCTGGAGACAGAATGGACCCACAGTGGCGTCAGTAAATAATTTTGTGGCACATTTCAAAGAAGTTTTCGACTTACCTGAAGGAGATTCCTCCACCCAAGCTAAGTTGCATGCATTAAGGCAGGGAAAAGACTCAGTCTCTGAATATGCCATCAAATTCCGAACCCTTGCAGCAGTAAGTGGGTGGAATGAGCCAGCAATTCTCACCGTCTTCAGGCAGGGGCTGGAGCCCTCACTCCGTCTCCAACTGTCCCCATATGATTCAATCGGTCTGGAAAGGTTTATTCAGCTCGCCATTCGCGTAGCCAATCGCCGAGAGTCCTGCTTCAAGGACCTTCGTCAAACCTCAGCTTTGGTCCCGCAAGTGTGTGATGGGAATGCCACCGCTGCGGCAGAACCCATGCAGGGAGATGCATTACGACTCACCCCCGCTGAGCGCCGCAGACGCCTGACTCAAGGTCTGTGTCAGTACTGTGAAACTTCTGGTCACCTCATCTTTCAATGTCCCACACGCCCACCAAGACCCCTGGTGGGTATAGTGAGTACTCCGTCTGTCCATACAAACCATTGCTCATTGAAGTTGTACTTTCCCATGCTGAGTTTACCCGTCCAGTGTCTGCTCTCCTTGATTCAGGGTCCGCGGGGAACTTCATTTCCGGGTCGCTCGTCCAAAGTCTTCAGCTCCCGAGGACCCGCTGCACTACCCCCCTCAACGTCCACTCAATAGTGGGTCCAACGGGTCCAACATCATACTAACTCCCTATGGATGCGTATTGGAAGTCTACATGTGGAGAAAGTAGCCTTTTTTATTCTGGAGGACTCCACAGTGGATGTTATTCTAGGACGCCCATGGCTCATCCAACACGCCCCAGTGACTTCCTGGTCCACAGGAGAAATTCTCCAATGGGGAAACAACTGCCATACCAACTGCTTCCCCGAGCTGCCTCGCCCCTGTAATCAGGCACCCGCGATGTTTATCAACACTACCTCCATTGAGAGCCCCGAGCAGAGTCGTCCTGCTGTCGTTCCACCTGAATACTCCTCCTTCAGTGATGTTTTCTGTCCTCGTCGTGCAGCTCACCTACCTCCACACAGACCGTGGGACTGTGCAATTGACCTCGTACCAGGTCAGCCATTACCAAGAGGAAGTGTCTACCCACTCTCTGTTCCTGAGCTAGAGGCGATGAAAACTTACATCGAAGAAGCTCTCCAACAGGGGTACATACGCCATTCTAAGTCCCCAGCTGCTTCTTCCTCCTTTTTCATCACAAAGAAGGAAGGAGGTCTCAGACCCTGTGTGGATTACAGAGCACTGAACAAAATCACCGTAAAGTACAGATACCCCCTGCCTCTCGTCCCAGCAGCTCTTGAACAAATACGCGGTGCCAAGATATTCTCAAAACTGGACCTAAGAAGTGCCTACAATCTCGTCCGCATTCACCAAGGTGACGAATGGAAGACCGCCTTCGTTACATCTACTGGTCACTACGAGTATCTCGTCATGCCATACGGATTGTCAAATGCACCCTCAGTGTTCCAGGAATTTATGAATGAAATCTTCAGTGACTATCTAAACCAGTTTGTGATTGTTTTCATGGATGACATTCTTATCTATTCTTCCAACCTCACAGATCACGTCAAGCATGTCTCTCTAGTCCTGGCGAAGCTGCGAGAGTTCCAACTGTTTCTTAAGTCGGAGAAGTGCCTCTTCCACCAAGCCTCTGTCCAGTTCCTAGGCTATAACATCAGCGATCATGGAGTCAGCATGGATAAGGGGAAGGTGAACGCAGTTCTGTCCTGGGAGGTTCCACACACCGTGAAGGCACTTCAACGCTTCCTAGGATTCGCCAACTTCTACAGGCGCTTCATTCACGGCTTCAGCCAGATCGCAGCTCCCCTCACGTCTCTACTCCGTAAGAAACCCAAGAATCTCTCCTGGAACCCCGACGCAGCAGAGGCTTTCCAGAAGCTGAAGAAGGCCTTTGCATCTGCTCCAATTCTCCGCCACCCAAGCCCTGAGAAATTTGTTGTGGAGGTGGATGCATCCACTAATGGGGTCGGAGCCGTCCTTTCTCAGCACCAAGGAGATCCTCCTCGCCTTCATCCCTGTGCCTACTTTTCCAGAAAACTAAGCCCAGCGGAATGCAATTATGACATCGGCAATCGTGACTTACTTGCCATCAAGCTTGCCCTGGAGGAGTGGAGACACTGGCTGGAGGGGTCAAAACAACCCTTCTCAGTTCTAACTGACCACAAGAATCTCCAGTACCTCAGGGAAGCAAAACGACTCAATCCTCGCCAAGCCAGATGGGCCCTCTTTTTCACTCGCTTTGATTTCACGATCAGCTACAGACCTGGATCACGTAATCCTCGGGCGGATGTCCTATCAAGAATCCACCATCCAGAAGAATCCAATGAGCAGCCAGAACCTATCTTACCTGCTGACACCATTGTGAGTCCCATCCTGTTGTCCCTGGATGAGCAGTTGGCGGCAGCCAGAGAATCCGACCCAGAACCATTGAATACACCCCTGGGTCGGGCCTACATTCCCCGTCAGCTCAGAATTGACCTCACCTCTGCACACTGCTCCTCTGGCACAGGTCATCCGGGGGCCAATGCCACTCTCTCACTGCTCCAGGATCGCTACTGGTGGCCTGGGATGGCCCGAGACGTCTGCAGATTCGTCGCAGGATATACTGATTGTGCCATGGCGAAGACTCCTCGCCATCTCCCTGTGGGAAAATTGGTCCCTCTACCAGTGCCACAAAGACCTTGGTCACATCTCGGAGTCGACTTTGTCACAGACCTCCCACCGTCCAATGACCACACCTGCATCCTTGTGGTGGTCGACCGCTTTTCCAAGCCTCCCTACAGCAGCAGAGACCGCTGAGGCCCTTTTCACCCATGTATTCTGGAACTTTGGCATTCCAGAAGATATAGTATCTGACCGAGGACCCCAGTTCATCTCTCGCTTCTGGCGAGCCTTCCTCCGTCTGATGGATGTAACAGTGAGTTTGACCTCAGGCTATCACCCTCAAACGAATGGACAAACTGAAAGGAAAGTTCAAGAGATCAGCCGTTTTCTCCGCACTTACTGTCACCGGCACCAAAACACCTGGAGTCAATTCTTACCCTGGGCGGAGTATGCTCAGAACTCTCTCCGTCAACCCTCCACTGGCCTGACTCCTTCCTTGGCCACCAACCCCCGCTGTTCCCATGGACGGTAGAGGCTTCTGATGTCCCAGCGGTTGACAGCTGGTATCGAAAAAGTGAGAGGGTCTGGACTGAAGCACATCACCACCTGCAACGTGCCATTAACCGCCACAGTCGCTATGCCAATGTCAGAAGATCCTCAGCTCCAGAGTACGAAGTGGGTCAGAAGGTGTGGTTGTCCACCCGCGACATCAGAATGCGCCTCCCGAGCAAGAAACTCAGTCCTCGGTTCATTGGCCCCTTCACAATAACTCACCGTATCAACCCTGTCACCTACCGCCTCCAGCTCCCTGCTGACTACAAAATCCATCCCACGTTCCATGTCTCTCTTCTCAAACCCTTTCACTCATCTCTCTCTCCTTCCTCCACAGAACCTGGTACTGCTGTCGATCCCCCTTTGCCGCTTCTCCTGGATGAGGGTCCTGTCTATGCCATCCACGACCTCCTGGATTCCCGGTGTCGCAGAGGTCGGTTGGAATACCTGGTCGATTGGGAGGGCTACGGTCCGGAGGACCGTTCCTGGGTGCGCCGAGCTGACATCCTAGACCCGGATCTCCTCGCTGAATTCCATCGCACCCATCCTAGTCGACCAGCGCCACGCAGTCGTGGCCGACCGCGACGCCATGGCCCCTCGTCCCGGGAAGCGGCTCCTGAAGGGGAGGGTACTGTCACGCTCCCACCTGTTGCACAGCCAGTCACGCCCCCTGCTCACTCTGGCTCTACAATCTCCTACACAAACTCCCCAGTCTACTGGTTCCCCAATCATCCAATCCAATTCCCCAATCATCCAATCACCTGACTGTCACGCTCCCACCTGTTTCACAGCCTCACACCCCCTGCTCACTTTGGCTCTACAGTCATCCAATCCCATTCCCCAATCATCCTAATCACCTGTCTGCCACTCACCAGCACCTGCAGCTCATCTCCTGTTCCCTTTAAAAACCCCGCTCACCCAGCACTCTCTGTCTGGCCTCTTCAACGGAGACGCTCACCCATGCACATGGACTCCTTGTTTCTCCTGCGCTGTATTTTCATTGCCTCAAGTACCAGGTTGTAGAACCCCTTGTTGAAGGTCTGTTTTTCTCTCTGTTGGACTTTTTCTGTTGGACGTTAATCTCCTGAGAGACTTGAACTTTTCATGTTGGATTACTATTATACTCCCCTCCTGATCTTCTGAGCGTTGACTTCAGTTTTGCCTCATTTGTTCTGCCTCTGTTCACGTTTTCTAATTAAACAACTTGATTTACTCCAATCCCTGTTTTCCTGAGTCTGTGTGCCCTGACAATTCTCACCCAACTTTACTCCTGTTTCCTGTGAAGTAGAAGACATTTTAAAAGGGAGACTTCTTAAAGTAAAGTCCCAGTTTGAAGATACTTGGTATGTGTTTATATGTATTTATGCACCAACTATAACTACTGATAGAATGGTATTCTTGGATGTGTTGGGCAATGCCTTAAGAAACTGTGATTCCAATGAGTTTCTTCTCATTGGGGGTGATTTTAATTGTACTGAAAATAGTCTAGACCGGAACCATATAGAACCTCTTGTGCCTTCAAGAAGGCGACTCACTGAGCTAGTGTCCACATATGACCTTTGCGACATTTGGAGGAACTTTCATAAATGTCAAAAGCAATATACATGGGTCCATTGTTATGATAAGTCTAGCCAAAGACAAGGAATTGACAGGTTTTATTGTTTTAAGCATTACCTCAGCGTCTATAAGAGTTGTTCAATTATCCCAGTAGGGTTCTCTGATCACTCCATGGTTTTGTGTACTTTTTCTTTAAGTTCAGTTAAACCTAAAAGTGCTTTTTGGCATTTTAATACTGCCCTACTGGATGATAACCATTTTAAGGAATTTTTTTCCCATTTTTGGTTGAATTTTAGAATGGAAAAAGAAAACTTTTCGTCCTTACAGCAGTGGTGGGATATTGGGAAAATTAAAATTAAGCAGTTGTGTCAACAGTACACTTTCAGTGTCACTAAATGCCAAAATATGTCTCAAATTTCTTTAGAGAATGAAATTAGTGAACTGCAAAATTTGGCAGAGACCACAAATAACCAACAATATCTTGAAAAGATGAAAATGAAGAAAATTCCGTTAAAAGATCTCCTGGAAAGAAAGGCACAGGGTGCTTTGATTCGGTCCCGCTTCCGAAATATTTCTGATATGGATGTTCCATCCAAATTCTTCTTTGGGCTAGAACGAAAAAATGGGCAAAGACGGTACATAAATGCTCTAAAATCAGAGTCAGGGGTTCTATGTACTGAGCCTGCTGATATTAAAAAACTCGCCATAGGTTTTTACTCAAACCTTTTCCAAAGTGAATGTGAGGAAAGCACTGAATTGAATAATGCTTTTCTTAATGGGCTACCAACACTTAGAAAAGATTCGGCTGATAAGCTTGATGAAGCACTGACAGTGGAGGAGCTGCATGCAGCTGCAATGGGACTGGAAAATGGGCGTACGCCTGGAATTGATGGCTTGTCAGCTGAGTTTTACAAGGCGTTCTGGTCAGTCATAGGGCAGGACCTTCTGGAAATGGTGAATACCAGTGTGGCGGAGGGAAAGCTCCCTCAGAGTTGCCGCAGAGCAGTCCTGACCTTGGTGCCCAAGAAGGGTGACCCGACAGACCTAAAACAGTGGCGTCCATTGTCCCTACTGTGTATAGACAGCCCTATCTTTTCCAAAGCCCTTGCTGCAAGATTGGGTAAAGTAATTGATGAAATTATTCATGCCGATCAAACATACTGTGTCCCAGGTAGATTCATTTATGACAATATTTTTTTAATCCGTGATACTTTGGAAGTTTGTAGCAAACTTAGACAAAAATTAGGTCTGCTCCTGTTGGATCAAGAGAAGGCTTTTGATCGCATGGAGCATCATTATTTATGGAAAGTTTTAAAAGCTTTTGGCTTTAACTCTGGTTTTATTGAAATGATAAAAGTAATGTATTGTGACACTGAAAGTCTACTTAAGATTAATGGCGGCTTGTGTGCTCCTTTTAAGGTGAATAGAGGTATACGGCAAGGTTGCTCCTTGTCAGGAATGTTGTACGCATTGTCAATTGAAGCTCTGCTACATAAATTGAGAACTGAGATTTCTGGAGTCTCTCTAACAAATGGCAACACTGTTTTAAAATTGTCTGCATATGCCGATGATTTGGTGGTGATTTAAAAAAAATCAGAAAGACATAGATTCTCTTAACAAAGCAACTGAAGATTTTAGACTTTTATCATCTGCCAAGATTAATTGGAGTAAAAGTGAAGCTTTATTAGTAGGAGACTGGGTGGGTGAACTACCAAAACTACCAGATGGACTTACTTGGAAAAGAGGGTTTTATAAATACCTTGGGGTTTATTTAGGTGAATCTGCTTCACAGAAGAATTGGGACGGCACTGTTGAAAAGATAAAAGGCCGCCTGAATAAGTGGAAATGGTTGGTGCCACAGTTGTCCTACAGAGGACGAGTTTTAATTATTAACAATTTGGTAGCTTCTTTTCTGTGGCACAAGCTAATGGTTTTAGATCCTCCACCAAATCTACTGTCTAAGATTCAAGCACTTATGATTGACTTTTTTTGGGACCGATTACACTGGATCCCTCAGACTGTGCTGTATCTCCCTAAAGATGAGGGGGTCATCCATCTGTCCAGCAGAGGGGCAGCGTTTCGATTGCAGTTCATCCAGCGCTTTCTTAATGGACCTGAGAATTTAACTTGGAGAGGGGTGGCGAGTGAAATCCTGCACACGCTTGGAAATTTTGGACTGGATAAAGCTTTGTTTTTAATGGATGCCACCGCACTAAATACAAACGGACTTCCTGTTTTTTATCGTGGATTGTTTAAAGTCTGGAGCTTGTTTAAGGTCCAAAGAATAACCACTGCTTCATCTTTACATTGGCTTTTATGTGAGCCAATTATTAACGGGGCAAGGCTTGACATAACAAATGGTTCAGCTGCTCTTAATGAAAGATTTTGTCAAGCAAAAATAATTACACTGTACCGTTTACTGAATGTTTGTGGTGTTGACTTTAAAAATGTTGATGGCATGATGACTCAAACGGGATTGAGGTCTGAACGTATCATCAGGCAGATCTTAGAAGGTTTAAGATCTACTCTAACACCAAAAGAAAGAAGCCTGTTGAATGATTATTGGAATGGGTTAAGTGCAGACTCTAGTGACCTTTTTCCAGGATTATGTCTATTACCAAAAATAGATGAATGTGAAAGCCCTTTTTTATCATCCTCAGAACAAATTGTTATGAGTGTGGCCACTGATGATAAAGCAGTGTACAAAATCTGTGTTAAAATATTGAACAAGAAATGGTTAACTGCAAGAACAGACACACCTTGGCGTAATGTTTTAATGATGAATGATACCAAACCAGAATGGAGAGCCTTATACAAGCCGCCATTAACCAAAAGAATGGGAGATTTGCAATGGAGGGTGTTGCATGGTATTGTGGCAACTAATTCTTTCATATCAATACTGAATCCAGAAGTAAGAGCTGACTGTCCTTTTTGTATGCAAAGAGAAACAGTGTTTCACACTTTTCTGTATTGTCTGAGGTTGTATTCTCTTTTTGTCTTTTGGAAGGACTTCTTCAAAAATGTGGTGAATTGTTCTCAAAGCAAATGTTTATACTTGGCTTTAAATATTGTAAGAAGAAGAGCTCTAAAGCACAACTGATCAATTACATTTTGGGCAATGCTAAAATGTCTGTCTATATTACAAGGAAAAACAAAATAGAGCAGGACTGTGATTACGATATTGTTGCTACTCTTGCGAGACTCATGGAGGCAAGAATACAAATGGAGTTCACATTTTATAAGTCCATTAAGAACATTGATGCCTTTGAATATGTTTGGTGTCATGATGGAGCTTTGTGCTGAAGGAATCTGAATAATAATAAGGACATTGTACATAACATTTTTTAATGTTACATTTTAATGACACATTTCTTTATTATTATTTTATATTCCTGTTATTTTGTAACTCTTATTATCACAATCAGAGCTTTGTGTGACACTTTCCTGGCCATATCTGTGTCTGTCTCCAGAGTTGAGATGTTATGTGTATTCTATTGTCTGCCCCATTCATTCGCCCGTCTGAAGAGGTGTCACACCCCTGTGTCACACCTGGAAGAAGCCTCTCCTCGTCGAACAAAGAGCTCATTCCCGCCAAGTAGAACAAAGAGCCTTGCCACATACAGTTGTCTAATGCATATTAATGTAGGGTGGGTCTAAGGGGTTGCACCCCTGTTGACCAAAGAGTATTTACTGGCTGTAAATCTTTGGAAAATTTAGAGATAGACTGAAAGACCACCAGAGAAACTGCTGTCTCTCCATTGATGCATCAATGCAAGAAATAAAGCCTTGTTCCTGCTTTCTCCTCTATGCTGACTGAGCCTTCATAATCATCTATTGTATAACAAAATTACTAGTAAAAATAATTACTATCAGTGCTCAGTGATTGATGGAGAACTAGTTTTTGCACATTGTTTGTTATGATGTATATTTATATTTTCAATTACTTTTAAACCCCTCTTCCTTGGTTGGTGTGTGCTTTTAATTATGTAACATAATATGTATCTTTGTAAATAAAGATTTTTGTAAATTCTCATTCTTTCTGTCTGTCTCTCTGTCTCACTCTCTGTCTGTGTCTGTCTGTCTCTGTCTCTGTCTCTCTCTCTCTTGCTCTCTGTCTTTCTCTCTCTCTCTCTCTCTCTCTCTCTCTCTCTATCTATCGCTCTGTCTTTCTTTCTGCCTCAGCATTTCCACCTTTAAATTAGCACTATACACATAGTAGACTGTTCTTTTGTTCTGTGGGCCAAACGGCAAGGCCAGATGATTAAACTTTGTGACATCTTTAAGTGT
This sequence comes from Setipinna tenuifilis, assembly GCA_030347295.1. Lineage (NCBI taxonomy): Eukaryota > Metazoa > Chordata > Actinopteri > Clupeiformes > Engraulidae > Setipinna > Setipinna tenuifilis. The sequence goes on along the minus strand of CM059268.1, from coordinate 21,184,992 downwards.
AGAAGTATAAACACAGCTCAAGTGTGGAAATATAACACAGCTCAAGTATCGCTCAAATGACCCAGGAAATTATGTTTCACCAAAGTCTCTGCACTAAGTCATTAGAGACATTCAGTTGATTAGAGGAATAACACTAACCTAGACAGTTTCTTGAAATAATATTGCAGTGAAAATAGTAATTCACTTTGTGGTCAAACCAATATACTGAACCGTTTACTTTTTTAATTGTGACAAGTGTTTTTTTTTCTGAACAATTTTCCAGTGCATTGTAATAAAACTGTAATTGTCCTTTAAAAGGAAATAAACATGAACAACATTGCAATGCTCACTGCCTGAAAATACCTCATCGCTGAGCAAATCTGTTATCTAGGAGATCTTATCACCAATACGTCTGTGTTGAAAAGATGTTTTGCATGCAGACAACAATTCATTTCAATGTCATGTATGCTGCTAACCCAACATTAGATTTCATGTCCATTTCAAAGAATGTTCCCCAGCCTGCAAATGAACACAACGGCAGTGAGAACTATGGGAGCTAGATGGATGTATGACTATTCCAGTCTGGAGCCGAGGGCAAGAATCTTCTGTCAAGGTACTGTATGTCCTAGATATAAAAATGGACACAAAAACATGACACAAAAGCAGTTGAATGGAAAAAGAAAACATGGAAAAGAAAAAATGACATTCCCAGTTACAGGATTTCTGAAAAAGAGTAAACACACTTACAGAAAGCCTGGGACTGTGGTGGGCATGTTTCAATGCATGTTCACGGTCGACTCTAAGGGCCCAGCTTTGAAAGGACACTGTTAGTGTTGTTTTTGATAATAAGGCTAGTCCAAAATTGTGTTCTTTTATAGGGCACAACATTTTTAGCGGCACCACTGATTACATTACACTGCATTCAGCAGGCACTTTAATCCAAAGCGACTTACAAGTGAGGAGCTGTGGGGGATCTAGCCGCTAGTGCTGTGGGCTAAGCTCTTAAAATAACAACACAGAAAAGTGGAAAAGTACATAATATTACGGGCATGTTGTGTATTTAAAATCTCAGCCTTTGTGTGTGTGTTCATTGACCCTAATGTTATATTTTTGTACTGCTTGACCTCCTTTGCTTCAGTGTATTTTTATGGTGGACCCCAGGAGACTGGAGACCACTTTGTGGAAGCTAATGGGCGTCCAAATATAGAAGAAAGAATAAGTACATAGGATAGTGGTTGGGGTTGTCTGAGGTAAGACAAAAGGTGTTTCTGAAGGACATGCATCTTCAAGAGCCTAATGCCCCTGTTGATGGACGTTTCATCCACCTCAGTAGCTTACACAACAACTGTGGGGTCACAATCATTCAATTAAGTTAAATTGACAAGTTAAATCGAAGAAAAAAACTATAATTTAACAAAGTAATTTCGCATTCAGCTTAGTAATAGTAGACCTATGTAGTTGTCAGCATTATGTGATGTTATAGTGTTACAACAATGTTCCGGAGAATCATGAAACATGTTGCTATGAAACACCGTCTACACCATGTAGCACCTAACTTTGATTAGCCCAAGACCGCACCATAAAGACACACAGTGAACACACTGCAGGCGTGTTATACAGACGAAGACACAAGTGCAGGACAGGAAGAATTCGCCCACACCTTATTAATTCCTAATTATACACGTGTGTGTTTTATTCATCATCGGCAGGATGAAGGAGCCTTTTTATTTATTTATTCATTCACTTCCACTGGCAGATCTCTGCTGCATGTTGAGAACACTTTGTTCAGGAACTTCCCCGGTCTTCCCCTTCGCTCTGTTGTCAGATGATATTTCTTTCTTTTGTCTAGACTTTACAGTTGGCAGCACAGTGTATACAGTATGTCTACATTTTATTCATTAGTCTCTTAAAGGCTAAGCTAGATTTTACCTAGAAATGCTTGCAATCTCACACATTTACACACGTACGGAGAGAGACAGAGATAGAGAGAGAGGGGGGGGGGGGGGGGGGCAGAGAGAGAGAGAGAGAGCGAGGGAGGGAGGGAGAGAGACAGAGAGAGAGAGAGAGCGAGGGGGGGGGGAGAGACAGAGAGAGAGCGAGGGAGGGAGTGAGAGAGACAGAGAGAGAGAGAGCGAGTAGAGTAGAGTAGAGTAGAGTAGAGTAGAGTAACTTTATTAATCCCGAAGGAAATTAAGGTGTCTTGTAGCATACACATAATACACATTACCCATAATAAATACACATTACAAAACGAATCAAGACGAATCACCATATTGCACACATCAACATACATACAACATTCACTGAAATGGGTTAGGAGTTATATAGACACTAAGACGTGTCTATATAAGGTGCATTGCCGTAATTCAAGTGAACAGGTTAAGTTTGAGTTGGGGAATGGTCCTTAGTGCAAGTAAAAACAAAGTGGCAATGCAAACAGTGCAGTACACGTTGTCCAGGGTAGTGTAGGATAGTGTAGGTTGACCATGGAATAGTCATGTAGTGGAGTATGTAATCCGGGTAGTGCAGTGCAATGTATGTCCAGGAAGGTGTAGGGGTCACCGGCACAGCGTGGTGTGTGAGTGTGAGTGTGTGAGTGTGTGTGTGTGTGTGTGTGTGTGTGTGTGTGTGTATGTGGGGTGCAGCTCAAGCAAGGGAGGGAGGGAGAGAGACAGAGAGAGAGAGAGCGAGGGAGGGAGTGAGAGAGACAGAGCGAGAGAGCGAGGGAGGGAGGGAGAGAGAGAGAGAGAGTTATAAAATACTGCACAAAACACCTCTCTGTATGTCTCTGCAAGTCAAATAAAGGCTGGTATTTAAAAGGACAAATGCAAAGGGTGGAATTTCAATTACTGAACAATGTGAAGGAAAACTGTGTATTTTGTGTTTTGGTTTCATTGATCATTCAGGGTTTTGTGATTCTTTTTTTATATATCTCTGTTTGTCTGTGCGGCCCTGAATTAATGAGTGCGGCCATAAACGACACATCAGGGATCTCATTTTCTCAGTGCGAGTTGCCTTGCTGGTCTAACCTTCAAACGTATAAACCTCTCCAACCCTCCTTTTCCGCCTCTCTTCCACCCTCCTTCTCTCCCCTCTCCTCCCCTCCTTTCTCCCTCTCTCCCTCTCTCCTTCTCTCACTCTCTCCCACCCTTTTTCTCATCCCCTCTCCCTGCCTCCTTTTCTACCCTTCTTCCACCCTCCTTTTCTCACCCCTTTCTAACCCTCTTTTTCTTCTTCTCTCCCACCCTCCTTTTCTCCCCCTCTTCCTCCCTCCTTCTCCTTTTCTCACCCCGCCCTCCCTCCCCCACTGTTTTATCCTCCTTCATCCTCCTTTTCCCACCTCTCCCTCCTTCCTTCTCTCCCCCTTTGCCTCCCTCCTTCTATCCCCCTCTCCCACCCTCTTTTTTCACTTAATCTGCCCTTTTCTCCTCCACCAGCTCATCGGCCCTTAGTAGCCATCCCAATTGTGCTTTATCACACAGAGTCAGAGTCTTTTAGCCTTTTGGTTATAGATTACTTTGACACCTCGCACATGTTCATTGTTACAAACTGCTACTTAGCCTACACACATAATGATGAAAAGAAAATGTATGTAGAAGCTTTTAATACCTGACTTCAAATGCTGTACTTTACACGTGAGATAAATTTGTGATATCAGATTGATATTTGAAGATTGAAATTGTAAGAGGCTTGCCTTTTGCTACATGTGTGGATAGTATGGTTTTGCATGCATGGCACGGCAGTAGAGGCCACCAGCTATGACTATACACCACACTGGGAGTTTCAATACCAGACCTGAGAACAGCCCTTGATGGACAAGCTAGCTAGAGGGGCCCTCTAGTAGTGATGTGCTGGCCAGCAAGAACACACTGATCCCTTCACAGTCACACACACACACACACAGTCACACAGACACATAGACACACACACACACACAGAGTCACACAGACACACATACACACACAAATACACACATAGACACAGTCACACAGACACACACACACAGTCACAGTGACACACACTCACACACAAATCCGTGTCAGATGGTCACAACAGCCCTAGGGCCAGGAGAGAGAACTGTCAAGCACAGCCATACTGCAAAATCAATCCCTCCTGGTACAGTCACTTGTAATATGACTTTAATAATATTATTTAAGAATGATACATATTACCAACCTGTTAGTGGCACATATAGGGACTGGATGCAAGATGTTCACATCACAGTCATAATAATTATATTCTGGATGGATTGACTTGCTGGGTGATCAGTCAATTGATTGACAAAGTGTTCCATTGATTGGCAGGGTGACTGATGAATAGGTTGAATAATTAGGTATTGATTATTTAATTAATTAAGTGTATAGGCATGGTGGAGTACTGGTTACTGTTGCTAGACTCAATTTCTAATCGTCATAAGTTACCGACCAAAGTCGCTTTGGATAAAAGAGAAAAATTAACTAATCGCATGATTGGTTGATTTATTCATTAATACATTTAATTGAAATTATCACCATACGTTTGATTGCTATAAATCCTATTCATGTCCAATTAATCCCAACTTTACTAGCTTCCTTTTGTACTCCCTCAGACTTTTTTTTCCCCTAAAACCATTTTGTTCCTTACCGGAAAGACGTAGCATTGATATTCCAATTAATCATTCCCAGTACTTCCCTTTAATGGACGGTAGCTTTTATGACCAGGTAAAAGGAACTCCATTTTATTAAGTTTATATTCACCTAGCCTGAGCATATCACCAGGCTATTAGAAGTGAATTCACAATCGATAGACAATCTTTTATCTGCCCAATGTGCTGCATTGGGAGTGATCTGCTGTAACTGCAGTAGCTGGCTCCCTCTGTCTGAGGTGAGTCTTCTCCTTTGTGCATAGTTGTGGGGATTTATGTATGGTTCTGCTTCTTTTCAACACTGTTGCACTGTGTTTATTTCAAGGGCAGTTGGTCTTTATTTGCAGTGCTGTGTTACACAACAAGTTGTCAATAATACCAAATCTCTTCCAATGTTTAACTTTAACAACTTCCTTTAAAGGGCTTTCTTTTTTCTTGTCCTTATGCTAACAGGAAACCTTCTTAAGAGGAAAAGTTATATTGTTGAATTCTGGCATGATGTAGCCTACCTGAAAAAGAGATTTAAGAGATGGAGACAGATATGTGGCAGAGCAGTGGAAGAGTTTGATCAACAAACCATATTTGTGATTCAGTACACATACAAATATGTGGTGGAAAAAACTAACAAGCAGCCATGTTTTGTAGAAAAGCAACATTCCCCCAGCTAACAGTTCAGCTCCATCGCTTAGGTCTTTCAAAGCAGACATTTCTTAAACATTTTAGGTCACCTGTTGGGGAAGGGGGTGGAGGTGTCTTAGGGTGGTTCAGAGGTGTGTTTAACATGTTTATAAAAAGACAGCGATGAAGCAGCAACAGTCAAATCTCCTCAATTGTATCACAGTTACAGACCCCCGTCAGCTAGGACCATTTTCTGGCTAAAGGGGCTTGCTTGGCCTCAGGGTTGTGTGTGGTTCTACCCCTTATAATGGGGGCTGAGCATGCGTACACTGAGCGTAGTGTAGAAAGAAGCCCCTTTAGACAACCTTGTGAGCTTTTTGTCTGCTTTAGAGCAAACACTTCTGGTCTGCCTGTCTTTAAGCAGAGATGCTCCCTCTGGCCTGTGCGGATCTTGAGCAGTGTGGAAAAGGGGCCTCCACTGAGGATATCTGTCAGGGTGCTAATTGGGCTAGATATATATATATCATTGGATGGGGCTTCACTTCACACACTTCTGTGCACTGACCTCCAGGTATATATATATATACTATATCTGTGTGTGTGTGTGTGTGTGTGTGTGTGCGTGCGTGTGTGTGTATATATATATATATATATATATATATATATATATATATATATATATATATATATATATATATATATATATATATTATGGCATGCCGTTTAGGAAATTAAAGAATATATTGAATGAATGTTTAAATATATGGAATGAAACCTGAATATATGGAATGAATGTTTGAATATATGGAATGAAACTTGAATATATTGAATGAAACCTGAATATATGGAATGAATGTCTGAATATATGGAATGAAACCTGAATATATTGAATGAAACTTGAATATATGGAATGAAACTTGAATATATTGAATGAAACCTGAATATATGGAATGAAACCTAAATATATTGAATGAAACTTGAATATATTGAATGAACTCTTGAATATATGGAATGAACGCTTGAATATATTGAATGAAACTTGGAAACTGACGTCACCGGCGCCCTCTTTTGTTTTGATGTCAGTTCGTATAGTGCAGCTAGAGGTTTGCTATGCCAATATGAGCTAATCTGCAATGTTGTTGCTGCAATATTAAGTAATGAGTAATGCTTGTTAAATACTAATGTTAACTTGCTCTACGAACCATGAAGTCAATTTTTGTTCAATCGAGGCAGACATACAGTATGAACCTCACAGGCCAGGTGTATCTGGCCAACTTTCAGAGAAACATGCCTGCGCCCTCAAAGAAGGCACCTGCAGCCCTATCTACAATCTTCGTCTGTAAGAAAGGGCCAATGACACAAGAGGTAAGGAAATAATATAATGCATTTTAATTGCGGTTGAGAAAGTTTCATTTCGTTTTCGCTAATTAGTCACAGCAAACAACAAATATCAGAGATGTTTCTATTTAGCAGTAGCCTAATGCTAATCGCTAACCATCGGCTAATTTTAATAACAAGCAACTTTTCCATTATGTTACTCAAAGAGGAGGTTAAGGAGAGACAAATCATTCCACTTGTTTCAACCAGTTGCCTAGCCCAGTCTCCACAATCGCATACAATTAGGCTAAACATGTTTAACATCTCTCATAATGGGGCAAAGTATCCTATTAGCACAGAAACATACACTCAACTCTATATGCACTGACAGCTCTCATGAAACAACTGCAATCGTTTGTTCATTGGTTTGATTGGTTTGTCTCTCCTTTACCTTCTCACACTTTGAGTAAGATAATAGAAAAGTTGTTTGTTAATACTGTAGAATTAGCCGATGAATAGCGATTAGCATTACTGCTAAATAGAATGTTTACAGTTTTTCTCAGTCGCTTTGGTACTTTTCTCACAACACTATTAACATTTGCGCAGCATTTAGTGCTTTTCTCAAAACAGTTAGTGCAAACTGCAAAACCTAGTGGATAACCTGCAAAAGCAAGTCACTTGCTCAAAATGGATAGTCAATTCCTCAAAAGCAAGTATTCATGTCAATGAAACTGCCAGTGTCATCAAAATGAGAAGTCTTGACATCATGTTTATGAACAAGATAGTCAAATGGCTTTGTCATGTTTTCATTATGACAATTACTTCTCTTAGTGTTTTCCAATGCAGGAAAAAAAGGTTAGAACTCATTGACACTACCTGAAAATGCTCAAGACAGCACTATACACTACCTGTACAGCCATTTTACGTAAAACTACAGTAAACAGTACACGTTGCTGTAAGTAGGGGAGTGAGTACAAGACACTGAATACGTACATTTCCTATTTTTACTGTATATGCTCTTTGCAATTCTACAGCATTGTGCAAAAGAAAAATACAATACAGTCACTTATTTAGAACAAACATAAGAAACACCCTTTTGGTAGAGCTGTGCACAAATGTGAACAACATACGTAACAGTAGATATTGTAACTGAAAATAGGTAAATCATTCTGGCACATGCAGACGTTCCTGTCTGTCTAGCCATATATTTTCATCTACATCACAACGGATATCATCCCTTGCAATGCAGCGAGAAAAGTGTCTCCTGGAGTGGTAAATCCACCGTCTGCATGACTCTGCTGCAGCAAAGCAGACCATTTACAGTGCTGAACATTAGAGTATACATACAAGACATGTTTTACCTGTACATACTGGTGACGGCTGAACTAATAGTTATGAGAATTTACATTCTGATCTGAGAAAAGCATCAACGCAACTGTAAAAAGCACCAGAAAAACTGTAATACTTTACACACCTCCTTGTGAGTAAAAGCTTAAGTTCACCTGAGAGCAACTGTTCAATTTAGGAGACATTTCCAGCAAAAAAAAATATAAAGAAAGGTATAAAATTTGCTTGACAGAATTTGATAACTAGTTCAACAATTTTGTATGTAATGACTCAAGCAATAAAACTAAGACTATTAGTTTTATTGGGAATGACTATTCAGCATCCACAAGTATAGTTTATTTTGACTGACATGACATAAGCAAATGAAAATGTTAAAAAGCAACATTGTATTGTATAAAAGCAACTGACACATGTCCAAAAGCATTGGCAATTTGTTCAGAGGAAGGAGAAAATGCTATTATGAGGTGCACAAATGGCTAAATGTTGTGGAGGTTGAACTAATAGTTATGAGAATTTACTTTCTGATCTGAGAAAAGCACCAAAGCGACTGAGAAAAACTGTAATATCTCTGAAATGTCTGTGGTTCGTTTTGACTAATTAGCGAAAATGAAATGAAACCGCAATTAAAATGCATTATATTATTTCCTTACCTCTTGTGTCCTTTCATGTGTACAGACGAAGATTGTAGATAGGGGCTGCAGTGTTGATTTCTTCCTCATTACTGAATACTGCAGCAGACTCGCTCATATTGGCATAGCAAACCTCTAGCTGACATCAAAACAAAAGATGGCGCCAGTGCCGTGGTGACGTCAGTTTCCAAGTTTCATTCAATATATTCAAGCGTTCATTCAATATATTGAAGCATTCATTCAATATATTCAGGTTTCATTCCATATATTCAAGTTTCATTCAATATATTCAGGTTTCATTCCATATATTCAAACATTCATTCCATATATTCAGATTTCATTCCATATATTCAGGTTTCATTCCATCTATTCAAACATTCATTCAATATATTCAAGTTTCATTCAATATATTCAGGTTTCATTCCATATATTCAAACATTCATTCCATATATTCAGATTTCATTCCATATATTCAGGTTTCATTCCATATATTCAAACATTCATTCAATATATTCAAGTTTCATTCAATATATTCAGGTTTCATTCCATATATTCAAACATTCATTCCATATATTCAAGTTTCATTCAATATATTCAAGTTTCATTCCATATATTCAAACATTCATTCAATATATTCAGATTTCATTCCATATATTCAAACATTCATTCCATATATTCAAGTTTCATTCAATATATTCAGGTTTCATTCCATATATTCAGACATTCATTCCATATATTCAAACATTCATTCCATATATTCAGATTTCATTCCATATATTCAGGTTTCATTCCATATATTCAAACATTCATTCAATATATTCAAGTTTCATTCAATATATTCAGGTTTCATTCCATATATTCAGACATTCATTCCATATATTCAGACATTCATTCAATATATTCAAACATTAATTCCATATATTCAGATTTCATTCAATATATTCAAACATTCATTCAATATATTCTTTAATTTCCTAAACGGCATGCCATAATATATATATATATATATATATATATGTTCTTCACAATAGTACCAAGATCTATGTTTTTAGAAATATGCCTTAAAAATATCTAAAAAAAAAATATCGACATAGATATAGATATTTTATGCATTTATATTTTGCTGAGCACTGAAAATGGATCTCAGACCCACACATTCACACATCCACACACCTTGGCACAAAAGGCTTAGTGATGTATAGGTACTTCAATCGCTTTTATTCGAGCTTTCAGGTAAAAATCATAGGCTCTCCTCTGCAAAAAACATAGTCTCTCCTCTGCAAATGCTAAAATATCAAAATGGAAAAATTAAATTTAATTTCCAATACACACACATGCATGCGCGCACACACACACACACACACACACACACACACAGATATAGTATATATATATATACCTGGAGGTCAGTGCACAGCAGTGTGTGAAGTGAAGCCCCATCCAATGATATATATATATCTAGCCCAATTTTGTGCACGCATAGACAAACATAAACACAAACACACATGCACATGTGTGCACGCACAAACACACACACACACTGTCTTTGTTACCAGCTAAATGTATAGAAGCTTAATAAACTAAGCAATAAGTGCCCAAATGCTGTGGTGTAGAGTGTGCTTAGGAAAGCTAAGAGTTTGCTGTTAAGCAACACAATGGGAGACAAAGTATAATTATACCACAGCTTGGTTTAATTTCCTTTTGTAATAATGGCAGAATCTCAGAATGTCTTTTTCGTGCACTTAATGTTTCGAAACATTAGGGCGCACGTAGCTACACACAGACTGGGTAGAACAGCAGGCTTTATATATAGTGGATGGGCACGAGACAGCAGGCACATGTAGGCACAGGCAGATTCACATGAGAAACCACAATAGGGCTCAAACAGTGAACAAATTGACTACAGAGTCATACAACGATCCAAGTATGGGGACGGTACCCAGTGCCTTAGCTCAGGGGCACAATAGTAACAGCCCCAGGAAGCTGGCTTTCTCTAAAGTAGGCTACTGTTTTGGAAGACCTCATCACTGGTCTGGACTACAACCATCCAGTCAGGTTGGACATTGTCTTCCTTTTAGAAAAACCAAGTCCTCGTTTCATGTGACAGGCAAGCACAGTTAATTATGTACTAATGAGCATGGAAACTTGCAAGCATAACAACTAGCCATTTTATAATGGAGCATTTAACATAAACCTTTAATAGGCTTAGTCCACGCTTGCTCATTCAGACAGTATTGCGGCCTTATAAGGACACCCTTGTGCCCTCACTCTAGTGTTAACATTTTTTAAACATGTTTCCCCAAAAAACAAATACCTTTTTTGTAATTTGTGGAGGGAAACATTTTTTCCTTACACAACCTGGTGAATAAAGTCTACCAACACAAAGCCTAGGCAAACCATTTTATGATTTAAGATGTAGTTATCAGTTGGTGTTAGGTTATTAGTGTAACGTCTTGTCTTCTTGTTGATAAAGCAGGAAAACAGACTGAATAATCTGACTTTCCTATGTCCCATTGTCGTTTAAGCTTTTTTTGTGTACAGCTATAGAGCCTAAAACATCTGATTTATCCTGTTGTGTGTTGTGGAATATATTTATGTGAAAGCTTAGTAAGGCATTGTACTGTATGACCAAGCATCCGTTTCCTATAACCCTGAGCCACTAGTAGTTCATATAAACGATGTAACAAATGCTGAGTTATTGCGTGTTTGTAATGGTAGCGGGTTCCAAAGTAAATGTTTCGTGTTGGTTTCTCCACCATGCTATCGTATATTAGCATCTTCTTGTTTGTGGGTGAGATCATTGGTTGGGTGGGTGAGACGGTGTTTCCTGCATCCTGTGTTTATGTACTAAATAACATTTATTGAGCAAATAAGAGGTTTCTGATAGTCTTAAATTGCTACAAGACTCTTTAGAGCTGCCCTGACTATGCAATAATACCTGCTACTGCACACTGTATTGTACACGATCTAGTTCATGATAAACTACCTTGCATTAGTTGCATCACTTACTTTTATATTTTGCTCCACCCATGCATATCATGAATTTCATAAAATAATATTCCAATACATCATTAGCTTTTACAGTTTAAATTAAACTTAAGCCTGTTAGCTAGCTTAATGTAACAGCTAACTTTCTTCCATGAAATTGAAGCAATCACTTGCTAATTAGTTTGTGCTAACGTTAAGCATTTAGTAAAAGTGAAATGTTGTTCAAGCGGAATATCAGAACAATTTACAGTCAGTTATGAAACAAAATGAGATCTCGCTGTCTGACAAATTCATCTCTCCACCCTGGCAGCCATCTATCGCTCTGCCATCTGTGCTGTCTGATTGAAGTGAGAGGAGGTTGACCTGCAAGGTGAATTTCAGGAAACTCTGCAGAAGGGGGCGGGGGAGTGGGGAGGGTGTGGGTGGAGGCACGTATGGGTGCCAATGATGTGTGTGTAAATGAGTGAATTGTTCCATTTTTCTGTACATTTGGCAATTGCACAGCGTCTCTGCTTAATTCTGTGTTTAATGTGACTAGACAATGTCCTCCCCTTCATTAGTGAATGTCAGCATGTAAGTTCTGTTAACAAATAAGGTAAAGCATCTGCAAAGTGTAGTTTTCTTCTTGGCAATAAATATACTGAGTATCTCACTCACAATTATCAAATGCTTTGTCTTCTGTATCAGCTTTCCTTTGTCTCAATCAATGCCATGGGTAGGCTGCCAAAGAATCCTTAACTCCGCCTGTTGATAGAACACATACTTAAAAGTCCCAATCAAATTAAGAACTATTCCATTCTCACAGGGCTCCATTTGATATGGGCTCTAATGCATCCATGTTTCCTGCTCATCAATACTAACTGCCCTTGATGACAATAAGGAGTGTAGCTTAAGGACCTGCTCGGGAACCGAAGGCATTGATGTTCCAACACAGAACATGTTGTTAATGGAGTCACTGTTATATTAAGTACATGCGTTTTCAGATGCCGCCCACTTAATTGACTCTAAAAACAAAGCGAGGCAGTTTGAGTGAGCTGAGCGCTTGCAGTCCACTGCTGTGAATGTAAAGTGCCATGTGGCGGCCCCGCTGGTTTGGGCAGATGGCACAGACGTAGCTTATTTACTGCTGGGGAGCGTTCGTTCTCCCCCAAGTCTCAGAGCAGGACCGGAGGCACCAGACTCCCCACTTTCTTTGCTTACACACATTTTTTTTACACAAATAAACAAAAAGTGTGACGTTGTGGCTGTACTCGGTAGAGATGTTTGAGAAAAGTTTTCTTCACTAATAGGATTATTTAGCAAAGAAGTTGGAGACAACCAGGAGAAGTTTTAGGAAAGCACTATACTATGTGTCAGTTTAAACCATAATACTGAGGAGAACTTGCCATTTTATTAAGTGTACTGTAACAGTAGCCAGCTAATCACTGGCTGCGGAGCATGTATGTTGCGCAATTAACCTTCCTCTCAAAACCTTAACAAACATGTGACTGTAGCCAGCTAACCACTGGCTGTGTAGCATGTGCAACATGCATGTTGGTAAACCTTTCTCCCAATGCCTTCAGAGACGTGCTTCTAAGTAAAACTAGCACCTTGGGGTTTTAGCTCTCTAAAAGCTCTCTGGGCTAATGCAGGGCTGAACTGTGTTGGATGACACAGGATACAGAGGTGCTTTATTTACACAACATTTTGCAAAGCTCTATTTTTTTCTTCAATTGAATAATTAAGAACGTTGTGTCAGCCAATGATTTTTAAGTTGTAAGTTTATATGTGTGGGCGAACTGTAGTAATGTAAATAATCATGTTTCTGTGACCAAATGGATGATAGGCCAACTCCTTAACAAAGCAGAAGCGAATGTTTTTTTTCCACTTTAGCCATTGGGTGCATGCATTTTTGTGCACTCAATTAATCTTTACACACCACCATTCACTAGACAACTGATACAGTGTAGATCAAATTAAAAACCTGACATGCAGTCATGCACATACCCTGGCAGGCCAACCCTGTGACAGACATAAGGTGAAATGGCCATGTGCCCAACTCCTGCTTGGCCCATCTGCCTCAGCAACGTGACAAGCTCTCTGCACAGACGGCTTCACACACACACATCACACGACCTCTGATCATACAAACACAACACAGTGACTGCATGTCGTCCCGCTTTTGTAGAATCTGATGAAACAGTATAGTAACACATTGTTCTATAGTTCCATTGTTTCAGATGCCCCTAAACTGTGAATGTCGTATGCTACACTTACCATAATGTGCATATGGTGATACACATACAGTAGAATACTGCACATGTATATAGCCTACAAATCATAAAATATGTTATAAAATATAACAACATGACTGGATTTGACTTTGCACCCTGTTGGTTGAACTTTTTTTTTCACATCCTGGCTAGACTGTCAGTCTCTGTTGTTGCGTGTCTGTTTTCTAACAGTGCTGTTCACAGGGCAGACATGGCTTTAAGGCAGAAATGTAGCTCCTCTGGAGCACCTTGGGAGAGTTTGCAGCAGTGCGGAGGCAGTGTTTTTATTTTCATGGTTGGCCACATCATCCATATATAATATGCTTCTGCAACCTGCATCATACAGCACTGTAACAACATGCCTGTAGTAAAACCTGAAGTTGTGGTTTAAAAATTCAGGAAATAGAAGTTTGAATCATTAGCATGCGAGGACATATAATTCTACTTTAAGGTTAATTCGAAAAGTAAAATAAGATAGGAGGGGAAAAAGATCTAAACCATAATTTGATGATCCAATTTATTTTCCTACAAGAATTATATCATCTGTCATATCCTAAAAAAATAATTTTATTCTGAACTGGCAGGTCAAAGCAAGGTGCACTGACCAGTGCTGGCTCAGAAAGA
>CM059268.1:21153114-21168114 GCA_030347295.1 Setipinna tenuifilis | reverse complement strand
GAGTGCTGTCTTCCTTTCTTCCGTGTTTTTGACAAAATTCATCTGATGGGTTCTACACACCAGGCAAAACACTTTGTCATGAAGGCACAGGCGCTGGCTTTGTAGCGTCTCTGCTTTCAGTGTTAAAATGGCACTGCATAACTACTTTAACAAAAGACTACCACAACATTTGTACAAACAAAATGTACATCCTATCGTAAGCTTGACAGCCGGTGAAATATTTTTCTGTTTATTAGAGTCAAGTAGAAGGGGTTTGAAAGCTTGTGCTGTGATTTGCTTTTTGCTGTGCTCTCTGATCTACCCGTCATGCTGACTCAAACAAGTGGCTTCACGGGAAGTCTTTTGAGGACTGGCCATGAAGAGACCTGGGAGATTTCAGATTATCATTGATTTTACAGTCAGACATAAAGGATATTCTTGGACCCCCACGCGTCTGTCTGACAGTCGGGCGAAAAGGGGCTAGTTGGGGGTGCGCAAATCCAATAATTCATGCTGTTCCCATGGCTGCTATGAGAGCAAAAGATGCCAATTTGATGTGTGCAGGACTGAGGTGAGGAGGAGTCAGTGTGCGTGAATGCGCCCAGCAGGCTTGCAAAGTGTGTGATATTCTGAACCTTGACCTTCAGCTGAGATGGCAGACAGTCTGGGCAGATTCATGGGCGGGACTATGGAAAATAGCAGTGGCAGACACTGAAATTGCACGCTTGTCCCTATGTTTTCAGATGCCTTTACCATAAAATCAGCTCAAAGGGACCCATTTGTTGCTATTAACCTGTGCCCACTTGCAAGCATGGGTGATTGAGCATCATTGGCAGGGAACCTGACAGAAGTGTAAAACATTTGGGGCTTCGGCCTGGACATAGAGAGCCACCTGGGGGCATAGCCCTACGGCAATTTGATACATTCAGGCATAGCTATTATATGCACTACATTCATGCAGTTTGAGATGGCCACAGTAAACCCAAACAGAGGCCCTGACCTGTCTAGAAAACCTTTCATACTAAAATGCTGGTTGTGGGCATCACCAAAGGAAACATTTACAAAGTTTTTTTTATAGAAGTAGATTTAATTTAATTTAAACAGCATAAATGTCAGAACATCAAACAGTGTTTGGTAAAGTGGTGTTTAGAGAGCCTGGAGTCTAAATGCCACCCAACATTTAATTTTCTATGAGCTATCAGAGCTTCCCATCAGAGCTGAGGTAATACACAGATCTATTTGATGTTCAGGACTAGCCTAGCTATTGAGTGTTTTTTACAATGGGCATTACCTGCTAGCAGCCATCCTGATCCAGTAATTAGTTAGCATGGCCCATAAACATAATCTGTTTTTGCACGAGATGTTGGTGCAAGCATCAGGGCACTGTGATGTGATTGACCTGCAGATGCCAAAAGAAGTCCATTCAGCCCTTGTGCTTCAGATAGGCATGAGGCGCAGACTTGACTGGAAATAAAACCTCATTATGTTAGGAGATTACAGCTGATGGTATGGTCAGACACTGTGGCTTATGGAGTTTGCGTTTGTAATCAGCGTTGGCTTAGGTGTGTATGGACCTTTCATAACCTTCCTGGCAGAACAAATGTGCGAGACAAAAGAAAAGAAATCAGACTGAGGGAGAGGGGAGAACAAAACCCATTACAGCCCCTGATAAGGCACATGGCAAATGCAGCAAAGGTCTGGAAATGTCATACCAACCTGGCGTGCCATTTCCCTCTCAGCACCCCCCACCATCTTCATCTTTTCCCTCTCTCTCTCTATCCTTCTCTCTCTCTTATTCTTGTTCTCTCTCTCTCTCCCTCTCTCTATTTCCCTCTCTCACTCTCTCTTTCTCTCTCCGTCTCTCTCTCCATCTCTTCGTCCTGGAAGAGTGATTGTTGTAATCTGGGCCATAATGAAATTCCCCACAGAGAGACATTAAGATGCGCTGAAGGGGTGAGCTTCGTGGGGTCTGTGGAGTATAGAGTTGAAGGGGCTGGAGGAGAGGAAAAGAGAGGAGAGGAAAAGAGAGGAGGGGAGAGGGGGGTCTTTTAAACAATTTATGCGAAGATGGGACATCAGCCTGTGTACTTGTGCCATCTCTGGCCTGTGCCCGACACACGTACTCCTCTCTTTAAAGCAGGAAGTCTTCAGAGCCAAACTGCAGGCAGGCACGCTGCTCTGAGACAAACAGGCAGTGGAGTGAGTACAGGGCTGAAGTGGTTTTCACTTCTCCATCCTCCTGCATTAGTTCCTTAGGCCTCCAGAGAATGGTCAGGTATCAAAGAGCTGACACAGACTAGCAAATCCAAAAATAAAAAATATAAAAATATATATAAAAATATAAAATCGTGCCTGGTCATCATCCTAAAACATGCCCTAGCAAAAATATATCCAATATAGTACATGAAGTTAATCGCTGCGCAGGCTGGTTTACTCAGCAGTCGTTTAGAGTGTAAACCTAACTGTTTTGTTTCACCTCAGGCTGGATTGGAAAAAAAAGCAAATGTGTTACTTTCACCAGCGCCATGGGATCCGGTGTTTTTCTGCATTCGCTCTCAATCCCAATTGAGCGCTGGCTGGTTGAGTTGAGCCGGTGAAGGAGTACGACTGCATTAACAGTCTTCAGGCTCCATAGGTGCGTTTAATCAGCCATGTAATACTCGCAGTCTGGGACCTCGCCATTGATCCACAGCAGTTCCGGGTCAGTGGTCCATATGCGCAAGCGAGGAGATCTTAAACAGCTGGCTGCAGGGCTGCACTTCAGCCAAACTAATGGCTTCAGATTGCCTCGCATGCTGCCTAGTAGACAGACCTGCATGCGATCAGGCATGCTTCTCATTAAACGCAATGGCCCTGCGAGAGAAGAGCTATGGCCCCGGCCTCATGATGCCATCTTGGCATACAGCACGCAGGAATTTGTTGCACGCAGCGGCTAAGCTGGAGAAAAAAAAAAGAAAAATGAAATCATACCGGAAGGGTTTTACCACCACTGACAAGATGTGTAATTCTCTGGTGATGCAAGTGTAATCCTCTATCACTTAGAAGTCTATTACCAGGAGCTAATATAAAACCCCAGCACCAGGCCCGTAATTTAGTGCACTAATTTATTTTTACTAAGCCTGTTCACCTCTGATCTGATCAATAAGGAACACTAATGAATTTAGAACATGGCACTAAAACCTGTCATTACTGTATTTCTACCTTTCATTCTGGGCACTTGTAAGGCTTGCTTAGCCCTACCTTTTCTGGCGTCCTGTGTGAGAAAAAAAAAGAAACTGTGGTTAATTATACACTATGCGTTTGCACGTTTGGAAAGCAGCCTGTGGTTACCAGAGGGCAGGATAAGATTTCCTCCCACCATGAACATGGAAAAAAGTGGTCAATTATCCACTACAGGCAGATTTGACAGCAGTAATGTGGTGTAGCCCCCTCTTTTATGTCTGCTATCTGCTGGTGCAGTGGTGCCCCAAGCAAAAGGCAAAGTTTAAAGGAGTGTGTGTGTGTGTGTGTGTGTGTGTCTGTGTCTGTCTGAGTGAGTGGGTGAGTGAGTGAGAGAAAGAGAGAGAGAGAGAGAGAGAGAGAGAGAGACAGTCAGGAAACTCTGGCTGTGTGTAGACGTCAAGCCCATCGAAAAAGAGCAGACTGATGCTCTTATCTCCTGACTGGGGGGATGAGGGTCAGCACTTTCCCTTTTTAAATGTCTTTATGGTGTCACAGAGGAGGAACTAACGGCAGTTTGGACCAAATTAACTAAAGCAACTATTTCCATATACAATACCACTTTTAACTGAAAGCGATCATTAACTTTGGCTTTATGTTCGGTGTTTAAAACTCAATTAGTCTACTGACAGCTGCAGCAGCAAGCTGGAGTAATTGTTCTGTTTTTCTTTTTTTTTTTTTGTTTTTTTTTTTGTTTCGCTCACCTCTTCCCTGGCACCATCTGTCCATAGCTGTTTTACAGTAAGTGTGCAGGGGTCTGTGCCTTTGTTCTGCTGGCTCTGAGCAGAAGCACGTTGTTTATCTGTCAATATCTTCTACAGCAGAAGCAAGGGGCTCGGCAGTGCCAAATTGACAGCTGCTGCCACGCTCTGACAATGAAACAAATCTGAACAACTTGGCAGTTATCCCACTCTGAAAGGTTGAATCTGTGTATTAGAGGCAGTCTACACACAAGGAGTTGCTTAGTTTCTTTTGAACAGAATTTTAGACCTGTGACTCAGCTAGCTGGAGCACAACTTATGTGTCGTTAATGCCCCTGCTCAAACAGAGATGGGGCCCCGTTGCAGCAGCGAAGAAAACCGTGTGTTGTGCAAAACAGATACAGGCAAATGTCAATTACTGACTGACTGCAATTTTGCACAACAGCATGAGCAAGAGTGTTCTATTTTTACACATGCATGTCAATCTGAATTGCTGTCAGGAAATTATGGAAAATAATGATTTTCCTTTACCACGTGTTCCTCCAGACACAAAAACAACCCAAACTTGAGGCAAAGTACAAATTCGCCCTAACTTTTCTGCAAACCATTTACATTTAGCATATTTTTAAGTAAGTCATTGTTTGTAGGGGGAATTACCTGTATGCATTTGGTATAGCCTGGAAAGTTCATCTTGGAACATTCAGTCATAAATGAAAAGCCACAATGTGTAGAAAAACTATACAAAACAGGCAATCTCAGGTGCTATAGTTATCATTATCAGCACTGGGAAGAAGTTACAAGGCACTAGGGTTCCAAGTTACAACCCTTAAGTCCAAGAGTAGTTAAAAAACCCTCAAAATGTACTACAAAGTTTGCAAATGATAGTCATTGACACAAAGGTATACATACATGTCCACTCAGATTTTTGTAAACAGGCATTTGCATTTATATTATATTATTATTATACATTTAGGCTAATTGAGCAAGGGTGAAATGGACAATCACTTGGTGAGAGGAAACTATAATTCTTAACTTCAAGTGTAGCATCTATCAAATGCTAGACCTTGTTGGACTTGTCCTTTTGAGAAATTGATTTAAAATAAAGTTGACAAACATGAATTTACGCACGGACACAGAGACACATGCACACACATGCGCACACACAAACACACACACACACACTTGCAACTGTAGAAACACACACACACACACACACACACACACACACACACACACACACACATACATTAACAGCAGTTAGGGCAGTGATGGACAGGCAGCTGGAGCCTATCAGGGGGGTGTGTGTGTGGTGGCATGGCGGCGAGCTCTGACTTTGGCTCTAATGAGAAGAGACGGCTCAGCCGCTTGCATCGCACTCACTGGAAATGCCCCTGATGCTGCTGAGAAGCCCCATCAGCCCGGAGTGATTGTTTCATTGGCACTGGCAAGGACAGACAGTGAGTCCCTCTCACAAACAAGAGCAGCAGAAATAGAATGGCAGCATGGGTGCTTGTACAGCTGTCCCCGCTGATAAACATGACAAGCTACCTGCCACTCTCTCTTTCTGCATCTCTCAGTCTCTCATCTCTCTCTCTCTCTTTCCGACCTCTCCATCTCGCTCTCCGTGTCTTTCTTCATCTTTCAGGTTTTCTCTCTTTATTCATCTACCAGTCTCTCTCTCTCTCCCTCTCACTTTCTCTTTTTCTCATGATTCCTACAGTAATTCATGTCACTGACATAAAATGAAAGCACAGCCCTACAATTCTATGTCATAAAAACTGTATAAATGACTGCATCCAGGCAAGAGGATCTTTAAATGTTTGTTTCCAATCCATGTTTCTGGTCTTCCATTGGCCAACAATATGCCTCTGGTGCCTCTGGTCTCTGTGTGGCCATCCTTCAGCGAGTCCCCTTTCATGTCCACATGTCCGTGACACGGAGTGCAAGACACACCACAGGTGTGTGTGGGTGTCGCTCGTAATGGGTTTCCAAAAGTGCTCTGTTCTTCTCCATCCTTGTGTGGTATTATGCGATTATGAATGTCCAACTCCTCTGGACTCCCTGGTGTGTGTCTGCGTGCGAGAATGTGTTTGTGTGTGTGTGTATGCGTGTGTGTTTATGTGTGTGTGTGTGTGTGTGTGTCAGACAGCAGTTGAGAGAAACCCTCATTAGGGGAGGCAGTCGTGTGTTGCCAGTCCCCACCACAGCATGTCAATGAAGACTGGCTTACCCCTTTCTCTCTCTCTCTTTCTCTCTCTCTCTCTCCCCCATCCCTCTCACCATCTCCCTCCCTCTCCTATTCCCCCTCTACCCCCTGCCCCCCTCTCTCACACTTTTCTCTCCCTCCCCCTCCCTCTCACCATCTTCCTCTCTCTCTTTCCTTCTCTATCTCCCTCTCCTCCTCTTTCTTTCATACTCTCCTCTCTTTTTCTATCTCTCTCTCTCCCCCTCCCTCCCTCTCTATTCCCCTCTTCTCCTCTCTCTCATATACTCTCTCTTTTTATATCTTTATCTCCCCCCCCTCACCATTTCCCTCCCTCTTTCTCTTTTAATTTCGACCCCCCTCTCCCCCGCTCTCTCTCACTCTCCTCTTTTTCTCTATCTCTCCCTCCCCATCTCCCTCCCTCTCTTTCTTTCCCTCTCTTTCAATATCTACCCCCCCCCCCTCTCTCTCCCACTCTCCCCTCTCTATTTCTCTCTCCTTCTGCTTCCCTCAGGTGTGCTGCATCCTGACACCTCAGTCTAATTAGACAATCCATCCGTAAATAGGGAGCGTAGATTACAGGCCAGGGCGGAGGCACGTTCTGGGGAGGAAGACTTGTCAGTGAGTGCATGGAGGTCACCCACAAAAGACATTACGCCACACCTACACCGATCACGCTCAGGCACACTACATCACAGCGGGGCAGGTGAGCGTGCAGATTTCTCTGATGATGCACAAAAGAAGTGCACATCTACCTCTGTCTATGCATTTCTCTTCTCTTTCATCCTCATTTCATCACTCACTCAATGGCTAAGCTTTGCAGACCTTTACCTAGGCAGAGGGGAGAGGAGAGCAAAGCTGTGGGACCTGACAGATTTCCCCCAGACTGCACACGTGAGAAGGTTAGACTGGAGAGGAGAGAGCCGAGCAGTGAATGCAGTGAAGGTCATCTAGTCAGACTTCACTAGTTTAGACGCTGGCAGGGATGAAAGTACTTCTTTAATTCATGCTTACAACAGCTAAGCACAAAAGCTCAGTCTCTGCCAAGGCACTAAACACTGATCACAAGGCCTTGAGAAAATATTTTACAACATGTAGTTTTATCATATACAGTATGTATGTGTGAAGTATTAGATCCATGTTAATTTACAATAGTGTGTTGAAGATTGTGTCAGACTTGTTAGCATTCAGAAATCTAAGCCTGCGCAAGTTTCGTCAAGAAGACTGTAATATCACAAAAGCGCTTACTGGCCAATCAACGGCCACCACCCGCTTTAGAGTGACTTGTCTAACTTACCTCTTCCGCTGCTTCAGGTGCTGACGTAACCAAGTCTCCTCCTCCATCCCCACCAGCACCAGTTGGTCCCTAGCCTACTCATCTGCCCGGGGGAGATTCCGGCCATACGGCAATGGTAGGATCTGCCGGATCCATCAATGCAAGACCCGGGCTGATGACTGGACCTATGCCAAAGAATATCTTTCCTGCTGAACTATTGTTAAACTCGGTTTATATTAAATCCCTTAAATCATACTTCTCTCTCTAAGTCTTTCTGGCTGAACTGTTCTAGAAGCATTGTAGCACAGCAGGTTTGTGTTCCTCCCCAAAGGCAGTAACAGAAGGCAAAACAACTAATCATAGTGACACAGACGCTGAGGAATTCTTTTTTTTTTATTGTTGTGCAAATATGACTTGTAAAGATAAGAACTTTATTTTTCAGATCCTTAGTGGGCACTGTCCTACCCATGTGTGGACATTTAAAACAACTTTCTTCAAGTGTAACCACTGATACATGTGTCACTGCCACCAGGAGCTGTCTCGAAATCAGAGTATTCAGTATTCCAGGTTAAAAGGAGCCTACACATACTTCAGACTTCTGAGCCAGAAACTGTGGCAGGGATGATACTTTGAAAGTTAAATTTCATATACATTTGGAGAGAACATATTTGATCCAGATTTCCGTATTTGGGCAGGAATGATGTCTTAATGACACTGCGGCTTAGAACATTAGATCATAAAGCATAAAAGCTACACATGACACTTCAGGGCAAAAGGTAAGTGCTAAAGTTCTCAACAACTAAGTAAATGCAAAACAACATTTGTCTTTTTTATCTCTTTAAGAAAATGCATTACAAAAAAGTCTAAAAGTTTAAAATGCTACTTCTAACTACATAATATGTAGCATATATAATGTAAACATAATTCCATACAACACTACACTTTATCACATGGCATGGTATGGTATTTCCAGTTTCAAGTTATAAGCTGACCTGTACTTTTATATTTTATATGATGATGTATGTTGAGGGGTACATCTGCTTTAAGAAAAATGTACTTTTTAAGTTTTATCTTGTTACAAATGCATACCAGTAAACAGTTCAACCAGTTTAACTATGTGTACTGTTTGTACAATAAATATGCATAGTTTATCATTATGTAAGACAGCATATTTCATAACAGGTCTTGGTTAATCTCAGTCTTTAGCCAGCAAATGTTTTGGGGAATTTCATGTCATCTCTCAGACAGTTTAAGAGGTTATAATGGAGCTTAATACAAAACCTGGTGTTGTATTTGGCATGCTGATGTTCTCTGCTACTCAACTGCAAAACACTAGATATCAACTCAAACTCTCTGTGCCATGTCCAGCTATGGCAAGCACATGGTGTGCATTACTCTGCATGCCTCAACAGCACTTTATCTGCCATATCAACATTAGATGTAAACCAGTACTGGTGAAGAAGAACACCCCCACCCCCCACCCCCCAAAAATTGGCTGAGACTGTCTACATTATTATAAAAATGTGATTCATTCTTCTAATGAGAAGTACGAACTTCTGAATATTCTAATTAGAATTTTCTTCAGCGACATGGTCAGATTACACTTTTTTTTAAGTCTTTCATGATTGTCTTTTTTACTGGGGTGGAGTTGTGGTATAATTTTGCAAATGAAGATTCCAGGCTTAAGTATGTCACATCGAAGCTCATTTCTTCAGGATCATCTAGGATATTTCAAATTCTGGACAATGTGTCGCCGATCAAATCTGGGGCAAGAACATGGGCTGATAGTGTATAATCTGACCAGGCCATAAAAGAGGGCTTCTCTTTTACCCATTTTAATGCCAATTCCCTAGAAGTAGAACAGCTCAGCTCTATAGAAACCTTTAAGAAGGATTTTTGTGGAACATTTTGCTTTGTTTTTTAATAGAGAACCTTAGGGTTCTTTAGAAGAATCTTTAAAAGTTCTAGAATTCTAGAATTCTGTTCTTTGCCTAAGAGAGAGTATTGCTGACTCGCTCCACAACTGGACTGCTGGAGCCCGTAAGCACCATAGCTGTCCCAGTCATGCCTACAGCATCTCCAGAGAGTCTGGGCGACACAGTGGGGGGAAGTGGTGGGACTTGAGGTCGTTGGAGCGGTTCCTTCTGCACTGTGGCGACTGTTTGTCCCCGTCCTTGTCCTCGTCCTCGGCAGCACTGTACATGTTGGCGTCGACCTCGGAGTCCAGGTCCTTGCCAGGGGGGTCAGAGGTCAGGGGGGAATGGTACTCGATCTCCTCCACACAGGGCGGCTCGTCGTCAACAAAGCAGCTGCAAAAAGAAACACACACACACACACAAACATTAGCTTCAGTATGAAATACACCCACATGCAGGTATGCACACACAAACATACACACACACACGCACACACACACACACTCACACTCACACAAAGTCATACATAACCTCTTTACTTTTTGACAGTCAAGCACCAACTTTAGAAAACACTGAACTTGTTGACAGTATGCAGAGAGTGAGTGTGTGTGTGTGTGTGTGTGTATGTGTGTGTGTGTGTGTGTGTGTGTGTGTGTGTGTGTGTGTGTGTGTGTGTGTGTGTCTGTTTCTGTCTCTCTGTCTTTCTGTTTGTCTGTCTCTTTGTCTTCCTGTTTGTCTTTCTGCCTGTGTATCTTTCTGTGAGCGTGTGTATGCATGCCTGATTTATTCAAAACAGAAATGTGTGTCATTCCAGCATGACTGGGTGGTAAATAAAACACAACCCAGGTTCAATTAATTTCTCAGTGTTACAATTTTCTCTGGTACAACATTGCCAAATTCATTTGGTTTTCCTCTCTTCTCCTCAGCTTGAATTTGCTCATTTTTTTTTACATCTCTACCAAATTAGTCCTGAGTGGATATCCTCCTTCCTGGCTCTGACACCTCATTATCCACACACTCTAGTTCATCCTTACGGAGGAAAATACCTTCCTCTCTCTCCAGCTCCTCCCAGGCATAATGTAGTGACAGGTCAAGACTTTTTAGTGGCTGTAGTGACAATAGCTATCAGAGAAAAAGAGACACCGCAGCTAAATGGTCCTTTCTTTTCTTTTGCAGAGCAGTGCAATTAGCAGAGGCATTGTGGTTTTGTGATCTACTTTTCCACTTAGTGTAAGGATAATTAACATCACCTGAGGAAAAAAAACAAACTAATAAGTGTAAGTGTAGGAATGTCATAAAAGAAATGCTGTCGAAACTGCATGGTTTGAAGCCTAGAAAGTCAAATCTCTGTAGGTTTGGTAAGGCAGGGGAGATGGAGTGGGAGACTGAAGACGAATATTAAAATTCAAATGTCTAAACACCTTGTGCACTGTTTCACATGTATTCTAAACCCTCCAACAAGCAGATTGACAAGACAATAGAGAATGTCATTTATTTAGAACGGTCAGGATTTTCAATATTCACTGTGTGATCTTTTATTTTGCCAACAGAAACTTCAGACAAAAGTTTACTTGATAAATAAATGAATGAACACAAAGCAGCTGTTAAAAGGAGTGTCGACTTCAAGCTGCAATGCAACAGCCAGTTAAGAGTGTAAATAATTCACGGTCCCAAAATGGTCAATGGACAGCATTAATGTAGCACTTTCAAATACTCAGCAGACCACCTAAAGCGCTCTACATAGAATGCCTCACATGCCAACCAGCACACCAGGAGCAGTATGCTGGAGGTCTTGCTCAAGGTCACTTTGACCTCACAAAGTGTGGAATCAAATCTGGGACCCTTTAAACGCTGAGGAAACTATTCTGCCTCCTGAGGCAATGTCGGCCCAAACACAGAGACCTTAGTCCTTTACATCTTTAACCCTTTATTGTGCAAGTAACCATATTTGGTAACTTCCCCACATGTTTAAAACCCCCCTCCCATGCCTCTCTATAAGGCTGTACAACCATGTGGATTGCTCTCAGCCAATCAGTGGAAATCAGGCTCTGACTCAGACAGTGACATCATGACATTTGACCAATCAGCAGTGGCATGGAGCATTTCAAACTTCAGTGTTCACCCGGAAGTTGTGAATGAAGTCTTTTTGCCCCTGTCATCCTCCAAGGATGCAATTATAACTTAAAACATAAAAATGGTAAGTTGATGAAAATCACAGCAGTGTTGCAGTCGGGTCCTATACAGCTCATAGAGACATGTTGTGTGTGTGTGTGTGTGTGTGTGTGCGCGCGCACGTGTGTGTCTGGATGTGGTTGTGTTTTTGTGTGTGTGTGTGTGTGTGTGTGTGTGTGTGTGTGTGTGTGTGTGTGTGTGTGTACGTGTACGTGTGTGTGCATGCGTGTGTGTGTGTGTGTGTGTGTGTGTGTGTGTGCGCACGTGTGTGTCTGGATGTGGTTGTGTTTTTGTGTGTATGTGTGTGTGTGTGTGTGTGTGTATACGTGTGTGTGCATGCGTGTGTATGTGTGTGTGTGTGTGTGTGTGTGTGTGTGTGTATGTGTGTGTGCATGCGTGTGTATGTGTGTGTGTTAATGGGTTACAGCCCCGTCCTCCTATAATGATATTACTGGACAGCATATGCCATGAATGAAAATCCACTTGATAAGAAGAGCCATATGCTTTACCTTACGCTATCTCCGCCTGCTGTTCAGTTAATGGTTTATATAATTTCACACATTTTCCATTAAAGCTCACAGTTACACAGTCTCTACATGGGATCATTAATGTTCTTCTTCTTCTGACAAAAGAAATATGTTATCACCCATATAGCTCAGTAACTTTCATGCTATTAATCTCCTTCAGTTACAATTCAGTTACAGACATTTCAGTGTACAACAAGAAATAATGGCTGTTAGCAATGTCAGAATATATAAAAATAATAAAGGATATAATAAATTTATTTGACACATACACAGTTATAACATGTACAACTGGCGGTGACATGTAGTAGTTAACTCCATAACTGTCAGAGTCGGAGGTATTAAAGAAATCCTTAATATACACCACTTCAGTGTTTCTGCTGTCCATTATTCCTCTGTATTAGGAATCCTCCACCTCCTCGCTCTTGTGATATAATTACCATAGCCATGAGGTCCTCAAAAGACATTATGTTCACATTTCCCATTTTAGCACTGCACTTGCCTCTGATAGCACTTCCCATACATTAGCATAGCATCAAGCTGCCATTAATGCCCATGTCCTTCAGTAGTCATGATTATGGCTATCAAACATGCTGATTAAACTTCTCACAGCATCTTTTTTTGTTCGGCGTGCCAATCAGAGATGATTATTTGAGGCACACATGGAACAATCAGATGTATTTTCTCACAGCTCCACAAACAAATGGCAAAAGTATCAACATAGAAAAGTCAGTGTATAAGTTTGTATACATGTTATTTTGTTTACATTGGCACAATACACATATATTTAATATTTATTTTATATTGGACCTAATGTTTAGAATTACAACCTAGAAATGAAATCCCTACTTTTTCATTGGGTGTATGTATTTAGGTGTACCTTGTAGATTGAATATATAGCTTGGTTTTTGCAAATCTGCCTAATGAACCTATAATTCCAAATAATCATGAAACTGTATCTCATTTTGACTGTTTTGACATTTTGACTAGCTTATGTCCTCTTTTCGTAAGTCGCTTTGGATAATAGCGTCTGCTAAGGGTAGTGTAATGTAATATAATGTAATGTTTCTGCAAACAAGTAAAGTCTGACAAACTTGTTTTTTGAACGTAATATAATGTCTTTTGTCATCTGAGGGCATCTTAAAGCCTTTATATTACATGTCATTTAATTTAGTAGCGTATGCTATAAAAGTGGGTGGAAGTGAGCAAGTTGAAGGGTTAAAATGTGCGTTGTGAGAAGCCCATTAATTATGGCACTGACGGCTAGAGGAATGAGCGGGCCGGTCCAGCGTTCATTCATAATTAATGCAGTGCAGTGCCCTTCTCTTTGTGTCTCCTAATAATTAACCTCTTTTGCCAACTAATTAATTTACATAAAACGCTGACTGAGGATGAAACTTAAAAAACACGTCACTAATGAATCTTCTAAGATGAATGACTGGTGTAGCTACATGCGTTTCACGGAGCTCAGATCTGCTGAAATGAAGACGCCACGCATGTCTTTGGGTGGAATCTGATTAAAGTGTGCTCGTTGTCTGTTGTTGGCTTGTTGTCAGCTTTACATTCCTATCATGTCTATAAGCCGCCCTTACATCGCCACTGAACCAAGTGCAACGCTCTAGTTGCCATTGTTGCACTGTGTATTTCTCTTTTTTCCCCTTCCGCTAAGCTCTGCATAAATAAATAAATAAACAAATAAATAAATAAATAAATAAATAAATAAATAAATAAACGCGTGACTTGTCACACCCCATGGTGGCAAAACGAGGGTGACGTGAAATCCTTTCAGCGACTCTTGGAATTGTGACTAAGTGCAATCTTAATCCGATTATTTACGCGACCCATTCAGCACGGCCCCACTCCAGTTTTAGCAGTCAGATGGGGGCCGATAGTGGCGCCGCCGCTGCCATTGGGAGGGCCGGGGACACACACAATAAGGACGAGGGACATCGCAGGCACAATCTGCCTCGCCATCACCCATGACCCCCCCAGAGTCGGCAGCCCCAAGGTTGTTTCTTTGGGTCAAATAATGGATGGAGGCACTCTGAATTTGAACAGCCTCATTTCTCCACACAAAAACGAGGGAGGGCTGCAGGGCCACAAAAGGCCTTTTTCTGCCTCTCTTTTCGAATTAAGTGAAAGGCAGCATTGACCGAAGAACATTACAACAGAACAGAGGAACAGTGTGTATGTGTGTGCTCTTGTATGTGTGTGTGTGTGTGTGTGTGTGTCTGTGTCTGTGTTTGTGTGCGTGTTTAAGAGTGGGAGTGGGGGGGTGGGGGGCCGGGGTGTGCGAGTGTTTGACAGGGTGAGTATGTGTGAGCGTTTGTATTAAGTGGGTGTGTTTGGGAGTGTGAGTGTGTGTGTGTGTGTGTGTGTATGTGTGTGTGTGTGTGTGTGTGTGAGTATGCACTGTGTGGTGTATGGGCATGGGGGGGATTGCAGGGTAAGTGGTAAGGTGGGTGGTTGTTTAGCATAAAGAGATGCCCACAGACTTGGGTGTTACCATCGGCCCTTTTTAAAGGGTTTTGGAGGAAATCTCAATTTATGCCCCCTTCTTGCCAAAATCAGATATGCTACCTGATCTGTATCTCTCTCTTCTCTCCTCACCATTAAAACAAAGCACAAAACGCCCACTTGCATACCACACATCCATTTGCACAAGCATCAGCCCTGACTGTTCTCGCCTGTCACACTGAGAATGTCGGATTTCTGCAGATCCTCAAACCAGCATCTACAAGCAAGTGGGTCACATGATTGACATCCCACCCTCTGAGTGTGCCGTCGTACAGACGAACTGCCGTTTCTACTCATGCAAATCTCCCCACAGAGGACCATGCACGTGAGAGAGATGAGGGCTTCCTGGTAGGTAAGGTCTGTGTGTGTGTGTGTGTGGTAGGTAGGCAGGGAGAAGTGCAGTCAGAGGGCTCCCACCTCAGAGCTGCGTGTGTTTGTAAACACACCCCTCCCTGGGGAGAGAAACCCAATTGCAGGTGGCGCAAACGAATTA
>CM059268.1:21145614-21148114 GCA_030347295.1 Setipinna tenuifilis | reverse complement strand
ACACTGGCGTGTTGGTGAAGGTCATGAATACACCACGCATATTCTGCAGGCATATCTTTCCATCACTGGAACATTTGGCGGTGAATGCAGCGAAATTAATTGCTTTTTGCCGGCATAATTTTCAGTGTTTAACCCTCCTATTATCTTTGGGGTCAATTTGACCCCATTCAATGTTTAACACCTCAACAATACACCAAGAATATTTTTTTTTTGCTTCATCCTTGATGACTTTTCCTAATTAAGGGGGGAGAACTGGGTAAACATAAAATTAACAAGATAATATGTTTTCAATGTCCTGTATGCATGTTGTACGCATCCGTGTTCCTTGGGGTCAATTTGACCCCAAACTGTTTTAGCTGCATAAAACATAAACAAAATATCCACATTTTGCACATACATGTTTAAGTTGTTTTACATCACATTAAGGTGATCAAAACATGCAGTTTTATAGTCTTCAGACAGGTTTCCTCTGTTTATGGCCCTAACCTAACACTAATAATTTTGATGACATGGGAGAGGGGCAAAACAATTTCCACAAGAACCTTGAGGCAATGGTGGCCATGCGCTTAGGGTAATGGGTAACCAGCGGTAGTACCACTGAGGTACCTTGAGCATGGTACTGTCCCACACACTGCTCCCTGGACAGTGCTGTCATGGCCATACAGCCAATATACTAAATGAGGAAGTTCCTTCCCCATTCATTTCAATGGGAAATGGTAGGCTAGTCAATTCAGCCAAAATTGAGCAATTTTCTGATGTTTCAAAATGGAGATTCTGATTCTCATTCATCCAGGTCATAGTACTCAAAAGTTCTAAGTTGTAAGCAACTGTACTTCTTTTTGAAGCTTGAAATTGTGTCTGTTTTTCCCGGGGTCAAATTGACCCCGAAGACAATAGATGTTACTATTCTTGATGACCACAACCAAATTTATTTTCAAATGTTACAAATAACAGAAATTTGTATTAAGAGGTACTATGCATCAATTGAAATACCAAAAATATCTTTCTTTCCATTTTTAGATCAATCAGTAAGATTTTATGGCTATTTCCATATTTTTCCATAATCATGAAATACATCATGGATGTATGTGGTGTTTATGGGGGCTAAGTTATTTTTAAAGGGCTTTTTTTTTGGTCCTCAACAAAGAAATATAGTAGTACCTCACACACAAACCAATAACCAAGGCCAATATTTTGAATTATACACATTTTAAGGAGATTTCAATGGCTGGGGTCAAATCGACCCCAAGGATAAAGGATGTTAGAAAATTTGAGGGTAACAGGAGGGTTAAGCCTTTTTACGGCATTCATCACTTTCTTTTCTCTACCTGTGAAGTCTTTTGTGGTTCAACAAAAGGGCTCCTATTTTGTCCAATTTAATCGCTATTTGTTCTGCACATAGTTCAATTGTCCCTCCTGTGTCTAATAAATCTATTTTATGCACTCCTTTTGAGATCCGGGCGGTTTAATGCGTGTTTGCCGGAGGCCTTATGGTATCCTAATAGCTCCAGATAAGTCAAGAGTAAAGCAGATTAAGCTCAGTGTAACTAAGCACTTCTGTGCCTCTCTCTCTCTTATTCTCTCTCTCTCTCTCTCTTATTCTCTCTCTTATTCTAACTCTCTCTCTCTTATTCTCTCTCTCTCTCTCTCTTTCTCTCTCTCTCTCTCTCCTCTGTAGCAGGGTGCTGAGCAACCATTCCTCTCTGTATTTCTGCCTGCACTAAATGAGACCTGTGAATGTTGTAGCTCACTGTAAAATATTCCAGCTCACTAACCCTACGAGTGCTATGCTAGGGGCTATGCTGGGGAGTCATGCTGGGTGAAAGAGAGAAGGAGGATGATGGAGACTGTGGTCCGGCCTCTTGGACAGGAGGGTAATTGGTGACCCGCCATATAAGGTGGAGGCAAAAGGAACCCATAAGGGCTCAGGAGAGGGGTTTTGAGCATATGAAATTTCTGCCACAACCATTTGAATAACATCAAGCAGCCAAGCAATTTTACAGATCTTACAGAGTCTTTTTGCCTTTCTGTTCCCTGTTTAGGAATGCACATGTTTTTCCCCATCCGGTATTACTCTTTTGCGTACATGCTTGTGTATGTGTATGTGTATGTGTATGTGTATGTGTATGTGTATGTGTATGTGTATGTGTATGTGTATGTGTATGTGCATGTGCATGTGTATGTGTGTGTGTGTGTGTGTATGTGCATGTTTGGGTGTGTGTGTGTGCGTGTGTGTGTGTGTGTGTGTGTGTGTGTGTGTGTGTGTGTGTGTGTGTGTATGTGTGTGTAGGTTTGTGTGGAATAAAGGGAGCAGGACCACACAAATGGTGACCCCTCCTCTCCTCTGCAGTCACCTATTCTGCACCCTACTGATATGTGGAAGTGGCTCTGGAATCACCAATGTGTGTGTATGTGTGTGTGTGTGTGTGTGTGTGTGTGTGTGTGTGTGTGTGTGTGTGTGTGTGTGTGTGTGTGTGTCTGCGTGTGTGTGTGTTCGTGC
>CM059268.1:21120614-21140614 GCA_030347295.1 Setipinna tenuifilis | reverse complement strand
AAACGCTATATAAATGCAGTCAATTTGCCATTATAATCATTACCCTCACAGTCCCTGAAAAACAGACAAGAGGATGATGAGGATGACTGCGGAAAGACGCTTGACGACATTTAGCCTCACATCTATTCAGGGTGCCGTAGCAAATTGTTTCTGCAAAGTAAATGTGCAGCAAATGGAGCAAATCAAGCAAAATTGGAGGCAAAGTTGAAAACAGTACATGCTTCGCCTAGAGGTCTGTCTGAGAGCCCATCACTTAAAACCTCGCTTAAGCATGTGACCCGGGATGTTCCCTGGAGGGGCGGGATTAACAAAAACGTCTAGCCCTGAAAATAAGGGGCTAACGGCAACATGCAGAATTTGAATATCTATAATAATTCAGTGTTATTAATAAACAGATGAAAACACTGAATTAATAATGAGACAAAGAAGGGAAATTAAAATATTTATTACCATCATGAAACCGCTGTAAAGTCATAAAGTGTAAAGTAGCCTTTGCATTAACACTGATTGTTGTGTGTGTCACATGAACTCAGTCAAGACAAGCACTTTGTTTTGCACGTACATGTTTTGTGTGTGTGTGTGTGTGTGTGTGTGTGGGGGGGGGGTCTGTTAACCACTGGTGTTACTGGCTGCCATAATGATACTATGTAATTGCTCCAAGATTGTCAAATATGATTGCTGCTCTTCCAAATACACTTCCAGAATAAAAATTCATATGAAAATACTTGCTTAATAGAAGAAATTCATATTATTCCTAAGATAAGAAATACTTTTGTTTGTTCTGATGTGCAACCTTTATTCAATACAAAAAAGCAGCTGAAGAGCAGAGTTTCAGGTAATAGGCCATTGGATCATCTCAGATGTCAGCCGAAGATATATAAAGAAAAGAAGATGAAAATCGAACAAACATAATCAACGGGACATACATCAAACATTAAAATACTGAATTAATAAAGAATAAAACAAAATGAAATATGCATTACCATAATGGAATCCTTGTAATGTCAAAATATCTAAACTACTTTTTGAGATACAGTAGGTAAACAAGTGCAGGGTGAGTCAGCACAGCATTAGTCAGTTTAGTTAATTTACCTCTCTGCTTGTTGGCCTGAGTAATAACTGCTTTTTTATTTGAGCGTACTCATCATGCACAAAACAAGGCTGTGACTGAGTTTACTCCTGTTTTAGATAAATCACACTTTTTCACGAGCCTGCCTGCAATACGGAATTAAATGCTCTGAGAGAAGTTTACAGCAGGGGGAATATCAGTAACAGAAAAGCCTGTAACTTTTTTGTGCAAAAAAGTACATGGACTCAAATGGGAGAGCACAACTAAACTCCAAACTAATTGTGAGATTTTCCAAAATCACATCCCCTCCAGCAGCTCAATACTCGTCTCCTCATCATTGCCACTCAAGCACTTTTCTGAATTATCTCTTTCTCTTTCTCATCCTCTCTCATCTCATCCTTTCCCTCTTTTTATATGCTTTTCAGCCCACTCTCCCCTCTTTGTTTATCTCAGTCTAATATCAATTTCTCCTTCTCTTCTCCACCTCTTTCCTCTCTCTACCTCCTCTTTTCTAATCTTATCTATCTCTTTTTTCTTTTTCTTCTCCACACCACACACACTCTCTCTCTGTCTCTCTCGCTCCTTTTATTCTGCTTCCATTTTCTCTGCACTTCCTAGCTGTGCTACTCAACTCCTCTCTCCTCTTCCTCCAAACTCATTCCAACTTCCCTCTCTCACTAGTCTCTTATATCTCCTTTTATTCCTCTGTCCTCAATCACATCACTTCTCTATTCACATTCATTCTTCTTCTACCTGTTTTGTCCTTAATCGAGTGTCTTCCTCTCACAGCCCGCCCCCCCCCCACTGCCCCCCCTCGTCTTTATCCTTCTCTCTTTTCTTGTTTTCTCTTTTTTTCCTCAGCTCTTACCCCACTGCCCGTGACTCACTCTCACTCCCTTTTTTTCTCCTCCTGCTTTCATCCCCCTGTCTTTTAGCTTGTCTCTCTTCCCCTCTCTTCTCTCTCTGCTCCTTGGCTCCTCTGTTTTTTCTCGGCTCTGACCCTTGCCTGTGACTCACCGACCGTCTGAGGGGATAATGAACTGTGTCCGGCCAAATCCTGAAGCCAATTCCACGATTCAGCACCGCCACTAATTGGCATAAATGGACTCCAAGCAGAAGGAGGTTCCTCTCTCTCTCTCTCTCTGTTTCTCTCTCTCTTTCCTCTCCTCTCCCTCTTAACTGGGTTTCCACTGGTGCCAATGACGCAGGCCCATTGGAGAAGCCCCATCAGGGGCCGGGCGGCTGAGATTTTGCCCACACTTGGTGCAGTCCACCGGTCTGCCAGCCGTCTGACATCCTGGGCGAATATCAGTACAGACTTTTTAATCAGAGACTCGCTCAGGCTTCTGCCAAACCTTTAAGAGTACATGTGAGCAAACATCTGCCCTGCCACCTGCCTCGCCGCCTCTCCCTTAATGAAACGCCTGATTTTCTGATTCATTAGGCCAAATCCCCACGTTTACCGACTAATGCAGTCTCTGAATGTGTGTGTGTGAGTGTTTGTGTAAATGTGTGTGTGTGTGTGTGTGTTTGTGTGTGTGTGTGTGTGTGTGTGTGTGTGTGTGTGTGTGTGTGTGTGTGTGTGTGTGTGTGGGCATGTGTGTGAAGCACCTGGCACTACCACCACCCTATCATTCCCTGGCCAAGCAAGCACCCCGTGGCAGAGATGCATGCAGGGCTTAAAGGTTGTCATTGACAGAGCACTGAGCACACACACTACCTGATTACTCCCCTTGCTGCCTGACATGACCACTCTCATGGGATGGGTGCTGTGTGTGTGTGTGTGTGTGTGTGTGTGTGTGTGTGTGTGTGTGTGTGTGTGTGTGTGTGTGTGTATGCGAGTATGTGTGTGTGTATGTGTGTGTGTGTGTGTGTGTGTGTGTGTGTGTGTGTGTGTGTGTGTGTGTGTGTGTGCGTGCGCATGCGTGCGTACGTGTGTGTGTGTGGAGGGGGGGACTCCTGGCGTTTTGATATCAGCTAGAAACCCAAGGCTAGTGGGGCATTCTATGAGCCAATCAAAGCAAGGTCAGATATAATGGGCGGTGTTCCCCACCACAGCCCTCTGCTTTATGAAGTGGAGATAAGGTGGTAGTGAGCGGTGGGTCCCTGTAGAGATGGCTACTGCTAGCAGAGAACAAGGACCAAGCTGTTTATTTTGTAGGCTAAAGACAGGCTGTTTGCAGTTTTTATATTTTGCCAAGTAGACTGTCACCGGACGATAAAAATAGAAGAAGTAAAAATGTGTTGAACTTTGAGCCTTTCACCAGCCTCTATAACTTGCACGGTTATATCGACTATAGACAACTATACTGTAACAAATACACAGTTTTTAGTGTGACCAATTAAGATGGTTTAGCATGTGAACTCCTTACAGCTTTTACTTCCAAACATTCATTGGATGGGATGTATTACCTGATATTGTGTGTGTGTGTGTGTGTGTGTGTGTGTGTGTGTGTGTGTGTGTCTGTGTGTGTCTGTGTCTGTGTGTGTGTGTGTGTGTCTGTGTGTGTGTGTGTGTGTGTGTGTGTGTGTGTGTGTGTATGTGTGTGTGTGTGTGTGTGTGTGTGTGT
The DNA here is from genome assembly GCA_030347295.1 of Setipinna tenuifilis. Lineage (NCBI taxonomy): Eukaryota > Metazoa > Chordata > Actinopteri > Clupeiformes > Engraulidae > Setipinna > Setipinna tenuifilis. Next base: position 21,136,975 of record CM059268.1, on the reverse strand, counting down.
GTGTGTCTAGGGTTGTGAGATTAGAGATGCAGTAGTACTCCATGGCTGAAGAACATGATGGTTCAGTCAGGCAAAACTTCACTCTGCTCACTTTTCACATATTCATATATTCACCCTGAGTAATTTAACATGGTCCACAAGCACTGATGGCACAGTGGTATAACATGATCTGAGGAAGAATATGAATCATTCAATCTTTAATTTTTTTTTTCCTTCTGTGTGACAGCGAGGTTGGGTTCCTATTTTTTGGGAAAAATAGCCTAACAGATATTTCTGGGCAAAAAAAGGCAGGAATTTCAGAATTTCCTGGAGCAAAGAAGCATGGCCGGCTTCATATCCAGGGAGGACAGAAGGCAGAGACCCCTGTGTGGTATTGTTGGGCCCTGCTAATGCCTTCGGAGAAGTGCCAGACAGTCTGTTGTGGAAGGCATTCAGTTGCTTCTCAGGCTCCTGAGGAGATTTCAGTGTCAGTCAAAAAATATTTTGAGGCTGTTCAGCTGTGCTCCAACAAAAAGTAACAACAACAGATCCTGGTAGCGTAGGCACTGCTGCCATCATGGCTGGATGGACCTTTTCACTGTTGGCTTCCACTATGGCAGCGGGGGTGGTTATGAGGGCCTCTAATTGGGGTGGTGGTGGTAAAAGCCTGGCCCCCAGTCATCTCCCATTCAAGCTCATATGGGACCAGATCTAGTCAAAACTTATAGTCTCCTATTTAAAAAATATATGGGCCAATTACACCAAACTCTGATGAATTTAATACTGAGGAAAAGTTATTTAACAATCATCTCTCAGACTCTCATAACCAAGATATATCAAATTCCAAACATTTTAAAGCTTAATATTGTCTCTTTTTTAAACTGATATTGATGTATCAGTTTTTTTTACTATACACCCATCAGCAGTTAGCAATAGGCAGGGACAAAAGTAGTATGTAGATGAAGTAAATGTAGATGTGTCCCTCTTACAGGGAAACTGCTGAAAACAAATAGTCATGTCAATGATGAGGTAACTTCTACTATTATATAGAAACTGAAAAAAAAGTGTAGGAGGTGTCTCAAACTCACATTGATTGACCTAGGACAGGTTACAGGGCATAAGCAGTCATTGTTCAGACTATCAATATCACTGATGTGGGCAGGTGCAAGAGTAAGTGTAAGAGCAGGGCTTCAGTTTGGTGACAGTTGCAAAGGTCAAAGTAAGTCTAAATTGCCAAAGAGAGAATGTGCATGGCAACAAGACTTGTCCTCGGGCAAGAGGAAAGTAGCTGAGTGGTGGCAGCTCTGCAGGCAAGGCAAGGCAAGGACAATGGATGAACTTAGACAGAAAGAGAAATTGAGGAAGGAGGGCCTGGTGTGAAATGAGAGATTTGGATGCTAACCGCATTAAATTTATTGTTGGGCAATTTCTGATGTCCTTGTGACTCTGCCGAATGTTAATGAGTGGGTGGCAGCAGATAGACGCTACAAGCTGTGAATGTTTCACATCCTGTCTGATTGTAAAGCTTGACTCACGGTCACTCCAATAAAGAGACACGAAAATGTTAGAAAAAAAATCATTAGCATGTCTGTTTTATTCTTGACAAACTGAGATTCCCAGTTGATGAAAGGACCAGTGGAATGTATCCTGTACAATACGGTTCTGGGACACCAGACACCAATGTTAAGCTGCTTTTGATCCCTCTAAAAATGTGGCCGAGGCAACAACTCACTGGCAAAAGAAAGTTCCTTCTTGAATACCACAGTGATAAGATGTTGGTGTTAAGATGAGATGCTGTCATTATGGTGTGCCATTATGAGGTGCCAGTATAAAGTTATAATGCATCAATTAGGCTGTTAGGTATAATACTGCAAGTAGGGTATTAGGTATTAGGAGTGTTTTTATGTGACAGTGAGAGGTCTAGCTGCTGTAGGTAGTCTTTTCACTCACCGTTCCTGTATGTAACAAAAATCACTGCATTTGTGTTTGCTATGGTGTTGTTGTTTTGTGCTCTATTCATAAGCACTAATGCTGACAAAGAAAATACTGAAATGACATAATTGCGCAGACTACTATATGTACAGTATGCCATCTTACACAAAAACTGTTTTCCAGAGAGACATAAACATGAATTAATAAAACAGTTCCTAGAAATCGTAGGCTTGCAGGTTTATAATGTATATATGTATATACTATATCATTTGGTATTTTTCTATTTCTGCTTAATTCCCACCTTGAATGAAGGGCTGCAGACAAGCAACCTTCAATCTTGATTTGATAAATGACCTCTTTCAGCCTGTAGTACATGTACTGTTTATGCAATCCAGCTGAACAAGCACGTAGTATCATGCAAACAAAGCTTCCATGAACAGAGAAAGAAAGAAATAGAGAGAGAGAGAGAGAGAGAGAGAGTTCTGGGTGTGCAGCCAACTAAGGAAGTGCATTTACAATCTAAGATAAAGAATATAAATGTGCTTTGCAAAGCAAACAGTATAATTTAATATCTGATTTTGCATGGTTACACTACTTTCGCTGAAATGTGATCAAATCTATTCTCAAATACTCTGTTTGCTGCTTATGTATACACAGGACCATGGAACATTATGATAATATTTTAGCCATACACCAGTTTTTATACATTACTGATGCAAGGAAAGGGGAAAAACTCTGTATGTGTTTAGTATACCATGCACGTGTTCACCACTCCACACATGTTCTAGTTTTTTGGTTTTCATGGCCATCTGCAATCACAAATCTCAAATACATGAGGTCATGCCTGAGTACACTCGCCTTCCAAACAATGTCACTGTTGGTGCATAACCAAGCAGACTATTTTACAAAATGCTAATTCTCAGAAAACAGAGTGCTGCTGTAGAAATGACTAGGTATTTCTCTCTCTCCCTGTCTCTCTCTCTCTCTCTCTCTCTCTATCTCGTACTGATGAGAGGGAAACCTAGCAGTCTGAGACTAATGCCAGATCCTCATCTGTATTCTTGCACGGTCACATTTTGCATTCTTGCCAGTCACTGTTTTATTTAACATGTTCTGCACGTTGAGTCCAGCTGACACAGAGAGAGTAAGGAGGGACACAGGAAGAGACAAGCGATGTGTATGAATGAGTGGGAAAAAACTCTTTCGGAGTGAGGAAACTTGTTGGAGACGGGCAGTGTTTGTGAGTGAATGTGTGCAAATGCAACCTGACATCACAGCAACAGCAAGTCAGGCATGAAGGTCTTCCAACCAACTCGACACATTTCCCACCGAACGGAAATGAGTCAAGCAGTGTAGCAGCACTTTTGTGAGTCTCAGGTAACTGTGACATTCCTAGGGATGAACTACAGGGGTGAATACGGAACTATTTTATCAGAAAGTGCCCTGCTACCGTCATTGGCCTGTCATATTCAGTCTCTGCCTCATGTACACTCTCATCAACAATTTTTCATAAATATAAAAGCGTGCACCAAAATTGAAGATATTTAAACTGTCAGTGTGAGAAAATGTGTGAGAATGTAGTGAGAGTATACATGTGTGATTGTTTGTGATTGTGATTTCAATGATATGAAAGATGACTGATTTAGGCGATTTGAGTGCTTGGTGAGTGACTGACGGACTGACCTGATAGATGCCCTGGTCACAGCCGTTGTAGGTGCTCTCCATGGTGTAGGCCCGAAGCACCCCTATCTCCCTCCACACCACCACCCTCGCCGTGGATGCGCGGGACTTCTCCACCAGGTAGTTGCAGCTGTTGAAGGAGAAGGCTGGTGCGATACGATCCAGCGTCTTGGGAATCGTCTGAGGGTAGTGAGATTTTGTCTCAACAAGAAACTAGTAGTGTTACAGTTAATCAAAATGTGTGGGCAGGCAGCACCTGAGCACTGGTGTCATTCAATGAAGTGCATTAATTATCATGTGATTATGTGATGTACAACTGTGTTCTAATATGTTAAAAAAAATAACATGTCATGAACAAAGCTGTGTTTGACAACTGCAGAACCATACTCTTCAGTGTCACAGCAGTGATAAGTAACCATACCCGGTATCCTGGGTCTTCCTTGAGGCCTGACGTGTCGACTGAAGAGCCAGACTGCCAGAGTGTCTCCTTGACACTGCAGCCGTACAGGAACACGTTCTTCTTCCTGGAGTGACCATGGTAGTCACAGAACACCTGCCAGAAAGCAAAGCAGACAAGTACATCTAAGTCTCATTTATTTGTTTAGTTATAACTTTGTTCACACATCAGGTAGTTATTACTTATTATTTTCTCCCCTTACCTGCCCCTGTACCCCCTCTCTTTATCTCTTCCTCTCTCTCTTTCTCTCTCACTAAAAAATATCAAGATTGACTCTTTCTCTCTTTGTTCAGTCTGAGCAGCTACTGTGGTGTCACAGACACAATTGGGTCATGGGGAATGTGCTGTCAGGGATGAACTGAACTGCTTTGTGATAGTGACTTTATGCAGACAGAGGTGTTGTTGATGCAGTGTTACCATGTCGACAGTGGTGTTAGACACAGAGATGCTGGAATATCAGAGAGATTATGGATGCACTGGTGTCACACATCAATGTAAACACAGTGATACCATGGATATCATGCTTTTTAGAGCAGACACTAGTGTTATGGGTTTTGATTTATCATTGACACAATGGTGTCAAGAAGCTGACTATCATCAAAATGCTGTCTGACAGGGGGTTACTAATTGGAGGTACTTCATTAATGCACAAGATTGACTGCTCCTTTTTTTACATGGCAATCTGCATTTGTTAATTGCTTGTTCCAGGCAATCAAAATGGAGCTTCATAACAGCACAATTTTTGCCAGGTAAGTGCTGTAATTACAGACGTGATGAATTGAATGCACTTATTACCTATTAGCACATCTGTAATTTCGCTCAATTTCAGATGGGAGAATACATCGCATGGCCATTGAAAGCCATTGGACCCCTAAGACAAGGACTGGTTGGAGTGTTGTATTCAATGTGTTGCTGTGTGTGGAGGTGGGGGTGGGGGTGGTTGTGGGTGGTGGAGGTGGAGGTTTTAAAGGCAGAACACACAGGCCCAGGCCTGTTGCCTTGTAAATGCAAATGGCTTGGCTGGACTGCGATGCACCTCTGGTACGCTGCCTGATCCAATACATTATCTCCACTGTGAAGTGGTGGTGGTGGCGGAGGGTCGACAGTGTGTCATCTCTGGTGTATAAACAATCAGAGATATGCATGTGAATAAAAATGAAAAATGATCAAATAAAATATTCTCTCCTGCCTCACAGTCGAGTTGCAAATGCAAAATGAGGTCATTGAGGCACACACAGTATTAATGTTAACTTAAATATGGCTTGACAGACTGAAGAGGCAACATTTTAATGAAGGCGTATTTTTTACCATGTGCTGGATGGCTCCAATATCTGTTTATTGTCTAATGACGTATTTTATTACTGAGAATTTGGTTGTTTATAGGCATTGTTATGTCTGCTGTGTCCTCAAATTTAATATTTTCCTCTTTTCTATTTCATTTTTAGAAGATTGCACTGAATTCTGCTGAACTTTTTTACTGAGCCAAGCTTTATAAGACAGTGATTGGCATGTTATTAATAAGTTATGACACCCATCATAACCACTAATGTCCACTTTTTTGACAAAATGACTTATCATCACAACTTTCAAACTTTATACAATAACAACTCCAGTCAACAATTGACCAATAAATCACTAGACATGGCATGTGGAATGTGCCGTGCTGGGATCAAGAGAGTATCTTGGTACTATGTAACAAGGTTGAATAAAATGTTAGCAAACTCTGGAATATGTGTCCAACTTCCCCGCTTTTTGCTCCTTTTTCATTACTTAAGGATTTACAGCTTAATTTCTGAACCACACCATTTAATTGCATGTTCAGGAAGACATTTGGAAACCCCTTCAACTACTCCCCAAACACCACTAACTATGACTAATGGTGGTTGTCAACCTTGATTGGTAAACAGCTTCCTTTAAAGCAGATGATGAGGGACATTATCCAACTGGTTAACCGCAAAATAAACAGTTGATTTACCCCAATGACATTATCTAACAAGTCAAATGACCAGTTAAACATAATTTGCCAGGCTAAATGGTCCTATAAATGAAAATCAGACAACAAGATAAAACATTAATGTTTGTATGAAGTTTTTATGCTTCCTGCCTTTAATACTTAGATGGATCTGTTATGTCAGTCACATCTACAGTTGTTAGCGAGAGAGAAAAATTGGACTGTCCTCAAAACTATCAGACAACTGGCAGCTGCCATGAAGATATCGAAACCAACAAGGCCGAGTAATTAATTGCATCCTCCCCCCAAGTCTGTGCATGTGTTTATCAAATTGCTCCTGGCAATCAGTCCGCGTTTTGCTCGGTTTCTAATTTACTGTCACATTATAGAGGAAAACATTTGGAAAATTGGGGGCACTCAGACAAACCGATCAGCCAAGCTGCTGGATGCTTCTGGTTGCCTGCCTGATCCGATATATTATCTCCCCAGTGAAGGGACGGCAGTGGAGGGGTGCCAGCGTGCTGCTGCTGCTGCTGATGTTGATGCTGGTGATGCTGCCAGCGCAGCCCTGAAACCTCAAGGCAAGCTGCTCACCTAAACCCACATCATTACTTTACATTGCATTTAGCCAACGCTCTTAACCAGAGCCATTTACAGTAAATGAGGTATGGGGACAGACCCCATGGAGCAACTTGGGGGTTAGATGCCTTGCTTGAAGGCACTTTAGCCAAGGATGTGGGTGCAGAAGAGGAGTAGTTTCTCACTCCCCAACCCACAGTCTGTTCCTACTGGTAGAGGAACTGAACCTGCGCCCCTCTAATCACATCCTCGCCATCAAGCTCCCACACTTCAATAGGTCACCTCACTGAACTAAACTTTTGTGTTTTGGAGGTGTGGGATTTAGCCAGACTGCAGAGGTGATGCAGATAGGGGGAACACTGTGACACCTGGACTGTTTTTTAAAAGAATGTCTTGTGCCTTGACCCACAACAAATTATCCCCATTTAAGGTCAACAGTAAAGAAAGAGTCAAGCGGGGGAGATAATTAAATCTTCAGCATACACAGACCAGAAAAAAAAACTTAGAGAACTTAGAGCTCCCAAATGGTACAAGACGAACCGTTTGTATAGCTGGTGCTTGTCAATTGTTAATACTGGTCAGAGACTGAAATAGACTTGAGTGAGCCAGTGGACAGTACAATGACGGTTAGGACAATTTAAACTTTAAAAATAAAAAAAGTAATACTGCAAAATTAACATATTAGGACAAGACATGGCCATGCCATCTGTTATAAGACTAAAATAACTATGTTGTAAGCATGTTATAACTGATACCATAATCCTGTAATTATCTTCACCACAGCATATGTTCTGTATTTCTGACTAAATGTTATAAATATCCTCCCATCAGACTATTTCAAGGACAGGTTGTGCTGCCTACATTGTCATTCCCTGAACAAACTGTCCGTTCCGCCACAAAAGCCGACAGCGGTAATGGGGCACTTATTGGTCGATAATGGGCTATAGTGTCTGAATATGTGAACGGTAGTAGCACGGTACATGAGCACATCCTGGCCAGCAAATCAGTGAGGACACACCAATGTCCAATTTTGCACAACTGGGGCATGTTTAAAAACGACAGGCTAATTATTAGCAGGTTGTCATGGTAAGCTAATGTGCCATGCTTTCACACCGTCTTTATCGACTGACAATAACTACAGTATGTGCCTTCCAGTTGTGTGCATGTTGTGCTCTGGACAGTGTGATGATGCAGATTTTAAAATGTGCATGCATTGTGAGTGTTTGTGTGTGTGTGTTTGTGTGTGTGAGTGTGAGTGTGAGTGTGAGTGTGAGTGTGTGTGTGTGTGTGTGTGTGTGTGTGTGTGTGTGTGTGTGTGTGTGTGTGTGTGTTTGTGTGTGTGTGTGTGTATGTGATGCTCACCAGTGGTGTCCTGCCAATGCTGTTAAGGTAGTAGAGGAAGCCTTTGGTGTGGTAGATGGTGGGGCTCAGGGCTGGGTCTGGCTTTTTCCACTGTCTGTTTAGATCTTCACCACTCAGCGAGCAGCGATGACTGTAACCAGACACACACACACACACACACACACACACACAAGGCAAGGCACGTCAATATGACAGTCAGCAAATTTTACCTTATATCCTAAAGAAACTGCCATTTTATATGCATATGTTTTATTTTAATATAATGCAAATCTGCATTTACATTACACTGCATTTACCAGACAATTACCAACACAGATCAGGCCAGAACAGAATGTCATCAGTCTGTGACCTTATTGCACTAATACTGCATGTAGCAGCAAGTCTTTCACTGCTCTTGAGATAAGGTTCAAATGAAAAAAAAAATCTAAATATAGAGTAATTAATCAGTGCTGACTAGTTTGTGCACAGTACTGAGGTAGGGTAGGAAGCCTTTGGCACAAAGGCCTTAAACTAAATTCCTGTGCTTTACAAGGGCTTGTTTTTACAAGGGGAGGAAAGATCTCATTTAGATGCTTTGAAAGTACACATTAGGGTTGTTGTCCTCAACAGTCAACCCAGGAAGGAGGGAAATGGGGAAATCAGTAAATGAGAGAGTAGGACAACTCCTATTCAGGACAGGACCAGTCAGGGGCAGCATAGACGCACAGTGCCCACATGTGCACATGGTGTAGACTCAGTGTAAACAAACACAGACACACACACACCCACACACACACACACACACACACATACATACATACACACACATGCGCACACACACACACACACACACACACACACACACAAAACAAACAAAAAGTACACATACCCAAGCAATATCTCACAAAGACATTTTGAGACACAAGTATATCATTGTAACTCAAGTAGATAAACATACCACAAAGCACAAAACAATCCTAAGTGTTCTGCCGTCAGCACTGTTCAGCCACGAATTTTTCTGCCATGTTGAGTGAGGAGCAAATTAGGGACACAGTGAAAAGAGGTGCTGCAGATTACTGTGGTGGAATTCATTTTGTCAAAAACTTCAGATGGATGTCAGAATTGTGGTTGGTTTTGCATTTGTGACTGAAAAGAGATAATCCAGTCTGCCGGGACCATATGGCCACTGCCTCAGACCATGTCCCTGATACAACACAGCAGGTTGACTGGCATGACTGAGGACACAGCAAATCGGCCATTCTTTGTCTTTGGACATAATCTCATTGGCATTTAGCTCTCTGAGACACACACACACACACACACACACACACACACACACACACACACACACACACAGACACACACACATATGCACAGACACGCAAAAACACACACACACACACACTCTCTCTTTCTCTCTCTGTCTCTCTCATACACACACACACACACACACACACACACACACACACACACACACACAGAAATCTCAACCGCAATTAAAATTGACAATAGACTACCTTTGTTTGGGCTTTGCTTAGTATAATTAGGGTGGAATTTCAGCCTGCTTTCTGACAATGGGCAGGGTTATCTCAATCGGAACATAACGACATTGGTGTTGGATGAGTATGTGTGTGTGTGTGTTTCTGAGGAAATGTCCTGTAAAACATGGCAGCAAACCAGATAACTGGACTTCCTGACCCATACAGCAACAGAAGCCACACTACTGCACACAGTATACAAAGATCACTTTGAAAGAAAGAAACAAACAAGCACAAAAACAAACAAAAGAAAAGGGAAAGGCACTAAAGGAACAAAACAGGGCATTATTGGAGTTGAAATAATTAAATTCAGTGCTGAATAGTTTGTAAGGGCCCAGGGGGGATTGAAAGTTGAGAAACAGCAAATGAACAACAACACTTCTTTGTCGATTTCCTACCAAAAAAGTATAATTACACAGTTTATCTCTGCCTTTCTCCGTCAGAGAAACAGTGGCGGTAATTAGCAGATTGCAACTCAGAATAACAAATTATGAATCATGGGACAATTTATGGATTGTTATGAGTCCAGTGTAAACACTAGGCCCTCTGCTGCATCCCTATTTGGTGTAAGGTGATGCTGATGGTTATGGACACAATACATTAAATACCCTCTCAGTATTTCTACTGCCACTGTGTGTGTGTGTGTGTGTGTGTGTGTGCGCGTGTGTGTTTGTGTGTGTGGTTGACTGTATGTATGCTATTTTAAACAAGATTTAAAGTTTTTTTAACTCATTCTTTTATTTAATTTTAATTAAATTTGTTTTTAACTATTACTTTTTTACTCTGCTTAAGGAACATAATTTTATTCTTGTTCGTATGAAAGTACAGGTGACAATGATAATAAAATTCCCAAACACCTTTTTTTTAAACAGAACACAAGCCGTCACCTCATGGCATATCTATAGCCTGTAGGTGTTGTAATTACACTGCGCCATTTGCAACCACTCCAAAGGATCAAAGAATGGTTCACATGTGCGTCTATATTACATGGCTCTGGGAAGTATTAATGCAAATCTAGTTTTTCATCAAAATTAATATCACTAGCCAGAGGATACCACACTCCTCACTACTAGAACTTAAAAAGACACAGGCCCGTTATGCATCAAACGAATGTTAAAACCAGCGCAAATTTAAAGCGGGGGAATCAATTTATGTAAGAATGAATGACTGTTGATAAATACTGCACTTAAAACGAGTGTAACTTAAACATTACCCCCAAATATATTATCAATTTACAGGCCTTGTCCATAGAATTTAAGGCATAATGGTGCATCTGACGTGCAAAAACAGACTTTTCTCTGTTGCAGGTTCAGCTGATCCAGCTGATTCATTTTGACATGCTGCAAGAAGAAAGTGGGAAATTCAAAACTTGGACTTTATTTCTAAGACAAACCAAAATATTTGCTGACATAGGCCTACAAGGCAATGCAATCCTGACCTGACGTGAGATTTCATTACAGCCTATTCAAACTAATAATTACCACACTGCGTAAAAAACAATATATACCTCTTTTACGCTCTTTTTCTATCATATGCACGTTTCATACATGAGGGTCACTGTGTCACTGTGTCAATGACTCAGGAACAACAAACCCTTGCATTGTGGGAAGAAGGAAAGTCATCATGAATGGAAAGCTAGTGTTGCATTCCAGCAAGGAAAAGTCTGTTTGATTTAGCTTTAAATCAGTCAAGTACACCCTTATTTCTATTTTGCATGACCTTTTAAGTCTGCTGAGCTCCATTTTTCATATAGCCTGGAATTTTTTAACATGAATATTTGATCGTCCAAAGCTTGGCAAAAACTAACATGGGGGATTTTTTTCCTCCTTTATGGGTAAGTGCCATTTTGTTGACAGTAATAATTGATGAAGTCTCTGAAAATCACTCCCTCTGAGGAAGGGGACACCACTCATTCTTACTCACTTCCCAACAGTGTGTAAGATGCAATCTCCAGCGTGAAGTACATTAAAACCCTTCTTTTCACTTTGTGTCCATTAATTACTGTATACATGTTCATTCCATCCATCCATCTATCTATCCATCCATCAATCCATCTGTCTTTCCATGCATTTACAGTGTCTCGCTGTCTGTCCATGTATCCAGTGTCTGTTTGTCCTTGTGTCTACAGTGTCCGTCCATCTGTCTGTCCGTCCGTCCGTCCGTCCGCCTATCTATCTATCTATCTATCTATCTATCTATCTATCTATCTATCTGAGGAAAAAATGTATTTAAGTACATTTCTGAAGCCTCTTCTGAAAGATAAATGGTATTTTTGTCTCTACATTTTCTTTGTCTACAGTTATATCTTGTTTTACCACAGCCACTGATATGTCTGCAACACTGAACTCCAAACACATTAGTGCCACAGCACGAGAGAGATTGTTCTAGATTTAATTAAGAATACTGTTGTTGAAGTGTAAAGCATTATGACACAATCATCATTTACAAGTTATATGAACCAAAAAGACATAATGAATCCATTAATGGCAGCCTGAAGCCGCTTAGCAAATTACATCAGGCAGACACGGCACTTGCGACTTCCCACATAGCACACTACACTGTATGCCTCTGTTCTGTCTGCCTTGGTTTGGGGCCCTATTGGTCTGTGTAAAGTTAGTCTATGTGAGCTTTACCTGAGGGGTCAAGGATGCAGACCTATTTGTAAGCTGCCTGGAAGTTATGACTGGTGATAAAGCTTACTGCCATAGCGCTTACTTTTCATGTAGCTTCTCTTTCAAGAACTTGTCGGTCCCCATGCCCCAATGTTCGGAAGATCAGACCCTATGCACTACGATATGTTATGCTGTATCTTGTACAAGCTCTGGTTATGTCAAAACTAGACTAGCGATGCAAATGTAGGCTAGCCTTCCCACATTTATAGTGAAACTGTTGACGATGATGCAAGACTCTGCAGTGACACATGTAACTCCTCGGCTTTCACTGACTCAATATTGCTCCTAGAATTTAATTTCAAACTTTTAATCTGTCGTATACAGCAGCCACTAAAATGACACCAGTTTATATGAAAGCAATGACTCAGCTCCACTCCCAAACAGACAGATGTGGGTGTTACCCATAAGGCCACTGAACACATTTTGTCAGGGCGTGGCATGCATATGGGAGCAGGTTAACTACAGGTTTGAGCAGGTGAGGTCGCCCATATGGAACAAGCCTGAATGATGACAGGTGTGATCGTTCATGCGGTAACAGGTGTGGGCCCACATGTATCTCTGTGAGATTACAGCATACTGACAGCAAGTACACTGCATGTAAAACAATATAAACAATTCACACACAAAACAGCAATGAAGATATCCTCTATGTTTGGATTGGTGTAATATTAAGCGTAATGTACAGACTCAGTCAGCAAAGGGTGACGGCAAATGTTTTCTCACAGTGTGGCATGACAAATGGCATTTCCACTGTGGGTACAGGTACACACTATAGGCTTTGTCAAACACAACAGCCTGGACCTAACCGGTTGGTTCCTCCAAACCCAATCATGTTTATGGTCCACTCACAAGGGTAGTGCTGCTTTGTGTGCCATGATAAGTAGGAGGCCTTATAATCCGCTTTCAATTGATTGGGCCGGTATGAAGAAATGGGCTCAATCGATGGTCGTCAGTCACCTGCGTGCATGTATGTGTGGAGAGAGAAAGAGACAGAGAGAGAGACAGAGAGAAAGACAGGGAGACAGAGACAGAGAGAGAGACCAACAGACAGACAGACATAGAGAAAGAGAAAGAGAGAGAGAGAGAGAGAAGAGAGGGAGAGGGAGAGAGAAGGTGGATATATAAGGGCTGCTCCACTGCAGAGGCAAGTTCTAATATATATCCAGAATATGGCTGAGTCTGCAAATGATACGGCCTCAATCATTCCAGAGCCCGTCAATGTCAGAAAAAAAAAAAAATGTATGGCTATCTACACAGCATTGTCACGATAAGCAAAAGCCTTCCATTACAGGTGCAACTTTTAATACATTTCAAGTTACGGCGTGAGATATTCTTGTGCAACACTTTAGTATTAAAAAACCTTTTAGAGGCTGACCAAAATGTACTAACCTTGTTTATGCATACACTCAAAGGAAGCAGAACTGCCTTCAAGCTACTTTTAGATTCAAGCTGGCACAACACCTTTTCATGCCTTGGTTTACTGCTTTTTCTTTGTGCGTTCAATATCCCCCTGCCACTTCACTTTATTACACATAACGTTATTTATTAAACTTCTGACTTATTTACAAATTGATGCTTCTTGCGTTAATATCAATGTCTGATCAAACTTTCCTTTACTAAATGAAATGTTGACGTTCAATACTTATTCTCCCTGATGTATATTTTGGGCATAAAATCATTCACATACTTCACTTCTAAAGATGCAGTAAACAGTTTGGGTCCAAAGCTGACTACATACCTGTTAAAATAGCATATAAAATATTTACCATTAATTGTGTAATTGGCAGTAAAAAAGTAGGTACCAAAGTATTGCATAGTGCACAGTGCAAAGTAAGGTAGTTAGAAGGACAGATGTGTTTATCTGTACAGATGTGTGTATCTGTATGTGTGTTATTATTCGTAAGATGGCAGTAGTGGCCTAATTCACTGCAAAAAGTGCCAAATTATTTTATCCTGCCCTTATCTGTACCTAGCTTTTCCATCTTGCTTCCTTTCCTACTCTGCCTGTGTCCTGCTCATTGTGTGTGTAGGTGTGCGTGCATGTGCGTGTTTGTGTGTGTGTGTGTGTGTGTGTGTGTGTGTGTGTGTGTGTGTGTGTGTGTGTGTGTGTGTATGTGTGTGCGTGTGTGTGTGTGTCTGTGTGTTTTTGTGTGTGTTTGTGTGTGTGTGTGTGTTTGTCCTGGACACTGGCCATATCCCCCACCAAATCACTTGCTCTATCTGCATGCCTTCACACTCACAGCCGTGCCCACTGACAGAGTTTCAGTCATGCCAGGGTGCCAACCGTGCGTTTGGTTCCTGGCCAAAAGATGGTACACCCGCTAACAGGGCAGCGTTTCACTCACTGCCGATGTGCCAAGACCATATGTTGCTTGTCCACATGCTGACCTTACAGTATGGGATTTCACACCCCTACCTCCACCTTACACAGACTTCTCTGACCTCAAGAAGCTGACATCTGACTCACGGGAAGAGGCACATCACTAGTGTCCTCAGCCTACTTTAACTGTGGGCCATCAGTGGCCACCTCCTCTGTCAGTGCCTAATAAAGAATGAGAGGGATGTGTGTAAATCTGTACCAGCTGTTGTGCCCAAAAGAGGTGTGTTTGTACAGGAAGGGGGGTTGGGTGGGGTGGGGGGTGGTACAATGGGGTGGTACAAAAGCATTAGGCAGAGAGTAGAATGGGGAATCAGTACCACTGTATCAGAGAGTTTATCATTTCAGACAAATGGAAAACACAAACGCGATATTGGAGTCTTATCTACCTTTGGGAAATGCAAGGGAGGGGAGGGTTAGGGAGTGTGTGTTTGTGTGTGTGTGTTGGGGGGGGGGGGGGTGGGTGGGTGCCATCCATCAGCACATAGAAGCAGAGCCATTAAGCGGAGAAATTGGAAAGTGGAAATTCGTTTTGCTCTTGTGTTTGGAGAGGAGTGATGGCAGCGGAGATAGACACACACACGGATGCTACACCCACACACACGCACACACACACACACACACACATATCGTGGGGACATCTGAAGTTATCAATTTGCCAGTCAAGAACACATTTCACCATGCACATATGCATACACACACAGCTGTCTTGCCTATGTCAGACATATAGATATACAAACACAGAAACACACAAACATAGACAGGCATGTGTTAAGACACTAACAATCTATCCACATACATCATACACACTACTGTACACACAATGGCAGGTACTGTATTCTTATTGTATTGTAACAGGCATGCCCTTTGACATGGGGATGGGCAGCAAGAAAGTAGAGCAGAGGTGTATGCAAGAGGTTTACATGCACCAAAACATACAAACTGCTCATAAGCCATACAGAATGGGTATTACGGCACTGTCGAACTAAACCACAATTTGTCTTCTGTTATATATACACAAACATATACTGAGTTTAAGCATATAATCTGGCTTTGCAGAACTACTGATCATGTTCAGTAGTTTCCTCTGCCCACAACTGTTTCAAACTCTCCAGCCATTCAAACTGTTGTCATCAACTGTCTCCAGCCAACTGTTTCCTCTGTCTACAACAGTATAAAAATAAACAGTTCAAAGTAATCACTACAAGAATTCACTATTCAATTATTTAACTATTTGAACTATTAAACTATTGAACTTTTCAGGCATGCCAAACTGTCAACAGTCATCAATCATATCTTCAGCCAACTATATTAAACTTTTAACATACCAAGCAACCATTCAAATTAACTATGACAGTTTCCATAGCACCCACTTTAGTTTGATTTAGTTTTTCATTCTGTTCTGTAACAGTAGCAGTGAGATTTTGACAGTACATGTATCCCTCCTAGCAGGGCTGGGTGAATAATCGATCGCAAATCGAGATGGTGATAAAATTCAGATCAATCACGATGACCAGCCTTGGACATATTTAATCGATCACATGGGTGCCAATGGTTCAGGTATGACATGGAGCAAATAAAGCCAGTATGTGAGATATGCCGATGCCTTGAAAGACAGGTTTCAATACAGCTGCTCTCAAATTGTCAGTATTAGGAGAAAAAAATCATGATAAAAATCAACATTGGATAATTTGAGAAAATATATTGTGATCATTTTTCATAAAGCCCAGCCCTACCTTTTAGCCCTAACACACAAGTACCCTGTCCAATTCCTAACAAGCACTTCTGTGACATCCTGTTTACCTTAGCAACCAGTGTAGCAACCACAGAAACTATAGTAACCACAAGAGGAATT
>CM059268.1:21105614-21115614 GCA_030347295.1 Setipinna tenuifilis | reverse complement strand
GTTATTTCCCTAAAGCAGATTTAGAGAACTCCCAGTGAGTTAGCAAATAACAATCTCTAATTGGCCCATATTTCCAAGTGCTGTATGGGGGTGATTGTAGGGTTCAGAGGTTTGCTCCCTAGTTGTAGTATTATAGCATATGTTTGTGTGTGTGTGTTTGTTTGTGTGTGTGTGTGTGTGTGTGTGTGTGTGTGTGTGTGTGTGTCTGTTTGTTTGTCTGTGTACTGTCTGTGCAATAACCCTTGTACAGATTCTGTGTCCGAGTCATCCCCATCCCTATCCTTCCCAATGGTTACAACACCTTCATGACCACAAACACACACATGCCCAACTGCAGTCTTCCCACTCCAGCAAAAAAGACATCATCCATTTCTTATGTATATATACATATATAGTACACAAACACACACATACACACAAATAATAAGCAGTTTATAATAAGGTGAGGCATATGCTTTTTTGTATAGTTATGACACAAGGATACAACGATAGTTTATTGTCACATGCATAGACATATTGGGTTGAGTAGGACATGCAGTAAAATTGGTGATTGGTGATGGTAATGGTAATACACGATGGAGTCTGTGAGTCGGTGAGTCTGTGAGTATTTGTGATGTACCATGACCATGAGATGATGGCAATGGTGTGAATATAATATCTGTATTCGACTGTGTCTGGATAGGACACACTAATGTTATCGGAATTCAACAGCACCATACTTTTAGCTTTCTTCACCTCATCATTATGTTGGCCAGGCCGTCTGGGTACTGCTCTCTCCAAGGGCAGTGCTGGACTCCCACTTGCTGAAGTCTCCCTCTGTCTGTTGCATACAAACACTGAGCGAACAGCAGAATCGCCATGGCAACACCGGAGTGACGCTGGCGCGGGGCCCATGTCCGTGCCACCCCGCCATCCGACACGAGCGACATGCCAACGCGAGACTTCCTGTGCCAAAGCACTCCACTTCCTGCGCTGGGGTGCGTGAGGCACATCAGGCCCCCCTTTCACGTCCGCGGACAGAGTGCAACAGGCTGCCCGCCAGTGCCAGGGTGCCCGTGCCAACTGTGGCACCGTCCTGTGCCAAAAGCCTAAAAAGATGGCACTAAAAGAAATGGCACTCAAAGGGACTGGCGGAACAAACATCAGACCATGCTCAAAGAGGACACCGGGATCTTGCAGGGACCAGTGGCACAGTACTGTTTCAAAGCGACTTACACTGCATCACACAAGGCATGTCTTCTCCAATTTGACATGACACGGTGGACATGGACCTCCAGGAGTCCTGCTTCAAGCCAGAAGAACAAATGGTGGGCACTTTTAGGCAATCCCTGCAGCATTTAGTAGTAGAGCTCCACTTGTCACAGGGAGAGTGGGGAGCTTGGATGCTCTACATGGCAGGAAAGGGTAGTCATCTCATTTCTTATTTAAAAAAAAATGAGCTCATAAAAGGAAAGAAGACATTTTACAGTCAAGATGAAGAGAGGGGGAGGATATTGAACCCTCTAGCCTACCAGCATTTCAGGCCTGGAGCTAAAGCTTGTTAAGAAACCACACCACATGCAACTTTGTTTTTCAGTGATTCCATTGTCTTGCCAAGTGTACTGTACATTGAAATGTACACCCCTGTCAGAATTATCCAAGGAAAGAAATGTTCTCTCGATATTCCCTGAAAAGTTCAGATGGGGATGTTCTATACACCAGGTGCTTTTGATTCACGAGTTCCCATATCAGAGTCCACTGCACTCGTCCTTGTGACTGCAAAAAGGAAATGGCATTTCCCCTTAAAGGCGAATCAAACCAGAAAAGATATGACTGTGATCGCGATATATGACGGCGGCGTGTTAAGCATGAAAAACGGTCTGGTTTCCGACACTGTGCTTAATATCTTTTAATGATCTCATTACTCTTGCTGGCTAAAGCTTGGAAAGAAGGCCGTGGACCAGATAATACCATAGAGCACATCCAACAGCCCTTGACCAGCCCCTCCAATTACTCTCCCCGAGGCCATGGTTGGGAAAACATAATCGACTGCTCCGCAAAAGACATATGGCACCGCCAAGCCCTGGCAGACTGGGAGCGACTACAGAAACCGCAGTCTCCTCAAAGCCAGATTGAGAACAGATGAAAAATAGCGGTTCTCACAAAACACAAAGCGGGACTGTGACTGTGACTGGGAGAGGACCGTCCCCTCCTCATCCCTGGTCATAAAGGCAGCGTAGCAGAGAGCCATCTTGTCCACCCACCGTCACCAAGCTGTCTGGGTGGAAACTATCCTCTCCCAGTCACCGAGCCGTGCTCTAAAGCACCATTCACTCCCCATCAGCAAGCTGCCTGGCTCAGACGTAGCGCCCCCTCACCACACACACACACACACTCACACACACACACACACAAACACACATCTCCGATGCTCAATTCACTTGACATGTACTCTGCAGGAAGAGACCCACTCTTCTCTTTTCATCTATACAATTCCTCTTTTGTAAAAAAGACAAAACAAAAAGTATACATCTGTTTACAATATGTAGATGTTACAGTAGATGGTAATGCTGGAAACATTATAACATTGCTGTTAGTATTGAAGGAAAATGCATGTTTGAAGTTATAGGCACCTAAATGACTAAAATGTATTCCAATGTGTATGTCAACAGTCTTAAATACTGTAATATTACTACAGCTGACAGTAATTTAATATACTGTAACAAGAGCTTGCAACCTGTCATACATGCAATGATAAACATCTAACAGTCCTATACGCCCTGTATAATCCGAGCAAAGATGACAAGAGGAGCTCATTTTCACACAGACAGGCATGTCAGCCATGGTGCGTAAAGCCGATTCTACATGTCTGATCTTCACAGGCTAATTTGATGAGAGTGGCCACTGAAGACCCTATAGGCGGCTAAATGAGATCCTGCATGTAATTCTGAAAACTCATCGTCACATTTGCTCCCCTCCAATGCACTTATCTTATCCACTTAACTCTAACAGTGGAAACAAAAGATGCTACGGTGTGTGTGTGTGTGTGTGTGTGTGGGGGGGGGGGGTGTTCTACACTATGCCATGTATGTACTGGGTTTTGCCTGTTTCGGATGAGCAAGGTATGACTGTAGCTAGTCCATGTAATCCTAAAGTCTTATCCCCATAATCTTTCCTTATCAGCCTGTCCATGTGTATGTACTATGTGTTGGTATTGGTGTGCGTGAATGTGTGTGTTGTTTGTGCAATGTGTGTGGGTGGACTGCTATAAATCTCTATTACAGACTAGCAAGTTTGTGGGGACTCGGCTCTAACGATGTGCCTATATCGACTCCATCAGAAATAAGGGCTGGACCTAGACCTTCAACACAGTGTGTGTGTGTGTGTGTGTGTGTGTGTGTGTGTGTGTGTGTGTGTGTGTGTGTGTGTGTGTGTGTGTGTGTGTGTGTGTGTTTGTGTCTGTGTGTCTGTGTGTGTGTGCATGTGAAAGACAGAGTGGGTGTCTTTGTGTCTGCCTTAGTTGTCTCCCCCTAAAACGAGAGGCCAGAATACAACTCCATTTCCTTTTCCTGCTGCCCATCTATGTCCATGCTGTCAGACCTGGCAGTGACCCCTGAGGTTTAATTGGCCCATTCCCCAGTGAGAGATACACAACCGCATTTAAACGCAATTTCGGCTGCATCGCATTTGGACCGAGGGGAGGGGCAGACAGCACGATAACGAAAAGACACAAAGGTTCAGTAAACAGCCCAGAGGATCAATGAGGCCTCATTCAGCTGGAGAGGGGAGATGTCTGTGCCACAAGATTATGGTTAAATTGGCGGTAGGGTGTGCAGTTTGCAGACTGAAGGCCTGACATTACCATGCGGTGTGTGAAAACAACACCACTGGTGAGGCCAGCATCGAACCAGTCGCAGCACGCCACTCAACACAGAGCCTGGGGCTCCACCACACTGGGCCTCGGACTGGGATAAAGTAAAAGGTGGACACAGAGAAAGCACAGCTAGACCTCAAAGACAATACATGATAGAGAGAGAGAGAGAAAAAGTGAGAGAGAATGACAGAGAGAGAGAGAGAGAAAGAGGGGGAGAGAAAGCAAGAGAGAGAAAGACAGAGAGAGATGAGTCTCCTGTAAAATGTGAGAATGCCACAGAAAGTAAGGGTGATAGATGAAGTGGGATGCAGAGAGAAAGAAAGAAACGTTTGTCAACAACAATAGGTTCAGGGCAGATAAGAGTTGGCTAAAAAAAATCAATATAAAAAAGACCATGGATTTATGAGTCAAAATCCCTATTAGAGTCAAAAACTCTGAACTCTGGCTGTTCTGCCCTTTTTTCTACTGTTTTTCTGCCCTTGTACACTTTCTATCCACATATCTTTGTGTTTATGCTCACTTACAAGCCTGAATAAGCCTTGAAGAGAGCCTGCTCGTCCATTAGCATCACGTGCTAGCATCAGCCACTCAGCTCTGCTCTGTCTATCTGCGGCTTGCAAACAGCCTGAAGGGTGTAGGCACTAAGCTCACAGCCAAGGCTATCATTAATCAATGACAGTGTGTCCAGAGGTAAACATGGGCGCACTTTCCCGTGAGTGATTCCACTCAGGCCTCATCAGTGGGTGGGTCCGGCGTCAACGCTGCTCAGAACTGCCCACCCGCTGGTGTAAAGTGATCGTGATCTGCCAGTTTCGGTATACTTTGTTAGAATAGCCATAGACAATGTATTGTACATGTGTGCAGTCATTTGTTTTTGTAAGTGAACCAAACACGTTTTCAAGCTAAAATTATATACCTCATATTGTTGTCAATATTTTGTATTGTTGTTTTTGTTTTCAAGTTGTAACTATGTGCTAACTAAGAATTTAATCCGGTAACACTTTTTATAAAGCTTGTATTCATAAGACTCTATAAACCCATTCATAAATGGTTCTAATGCCTTCATAAAGTTTAATAACAGTTGAAATTAGTATTCATAATTATTTATACATACGTATGACTGCACTCCTAAGGCAGGTAAAGCTTTAGAACCAAGAATGCACTGTGTCACTTGAAGCTGGAATAGGGCTTATGACATAGCATTATAATGCCTAAGGAGTATGTAAGGAGTGTATAAATAGTTATGAACACTTAACATACTTTATGAATGCCTTTATGAATGTGCAAATAGAGTCTTGTGAATATGAGCGTCATAGAAAGTATTGCGTTTATTCCTTATCAGTATGCAACTGGTCAACGAGAAGCGTGCAAATTAGGCAAAGGTATGCCATTGTGATGGGTGTGCTTAAATGTCAGAACACCAAATTCCAAAGACAAAACTGCTGCAATAAATTGCATTTATCTGTGCATATAAAAGAGGAGAGTTCACTAATTAGCTCCTCTACCTGGCTAAAGAGTCATGTTCATTAGAGTCACTGGGTTTAGTAAATGGCATGAACAAATATACAGGATAATGTTTTAATCTCTGAAGCGTGGTATTGCATCTTCACAGCTGACTGGGGCTCATGTGTGGCCGTCTCTGAAGCAACATTGACCTGTTAAGTTCTGGTTCATTTAGGATTCTGTTTTAAGATATGTGTTAGAGCCACTGACACTAAACTAAGTCCTCTGACAGTTTGTTTTACTGTAATATACAGCACTGCTTCCAGGGCTAACTTCTTTGTAAGAACGTGACAGGAGAACGGTTTACATGCCTACAAAGAAATGTGAAAACTAGAAAGCACTCAGACATTCACTCAGACACTCAGAAGTCTTGCCCTATCTCCCAATAATAAAAGATCCTTTAAAAAAAAAAATCTGGATCCAGACAGCGATCCAGAAGGTCATTCATTTCCAGCCTTCAAAGAAAATGTCATGCAAATCCATGCATGTATAACTTGTGTTTTTTTGCATGCAGTTGCTAACTAACAAGCAGGCAAACTAGCAAACAAACCAACTCTGGCAAACAAACTAACTCCTAACAAACAAACTAATAAAAGAAAACAAACAAACATTGGCAGAGGCAATCACATCTTCAAGGTTGCCAAGGCACCGTTCTGCTGTATTTTGCCATGTTTCTCAGCATTAGGACTTGTACGTCTCACTTTCGAAGCAAGTGCCACACAACATCGCTCAGATTTATTGGGCTATACAAATACACCGGGTAACCATGGCCCTGAATGCTGCAATCTGAACAGCATTCTGGTAGCCATTAAGCCTGCCCTTCAGAAACAGTCAATAAAGGCCTTCATGGGTCAAAAAAAAAACTATTTGACTCATACTGGTCTATAAAAATAATCATATTTTCACAAGATAGATACCCGGTCTGAGGCTGGTCCAAACATGTCTCAGATAGTGCTGTGCAATGTGATGTTTTATGCTTTTACGTGATTATTTTCTAATCTTACATTTTGTGAAAAAACTGCAAAAGCGTGGCTGATGGTTAACCATAGTGAGATGGAAATCGAGTCTATAGGAAAAACCATTTATATTGTTGTATGAGCTGGTTTAAATGGCACAAGGGCTTGACTCTTACTTTTTTCTGTGAACAAGCCTGCTGTAGTTCAGCTTTAACATGCTGTGGGTGAATGGAGCCAGAGGACTAACATAAAAAGGAATAAAGACAGAGAGAGAGAGAGGGAGAGAGAGAGAGAAAAAGAGAGAGAGAGGGAGGGAGAGGGGGGAGAAAGAGAAACTGTGTGTGTATATGTGTGTGTATGTGTATGTAAGAGAGAAAGACAGCGGTAGATAGGTATGTGTGTGTATGCGTGTGTGCGTGCATGCGAGCGTGCATGCGTATGTGTGTGCATACATGTGTGTGTGTGTGTCTGCACGCCTGTGTGTGTGTGTGTGCGTGCGTGGTGGTCACTGCTCCTTCAGTGCCATGATGAACAGCGTGAGCTGGTGCTCATCCATCTTCCCCCCGTCGGCCGCCTGCTCACCGGGAGCCCCTAAATACGTCACTGTCACACACACACACCACACCACGCCACGCCGTCACCGCGCACACCACACCTATGGATCACAACGTTTTAATACAGCACACATAGCACACTGCTGTTTCATGGCCCCTCTCTTGCACACACACACACACACACACACACACACACACACACACACACACACACACACACACCACACACACACACCACACACACACACACACACGCATTGTCACACATCCACACACACACACCGAGTCTTTCTTTCTCTCTCACATAGACACACACTCACATACATAGTCAAACATGCATGCACACCCAGTCACACACACACACACAGTCAGAAATGTACATGCACACACTCTCATACACACATACTCTCACACATACACACTCTCATATACACACCCATACACACAGTGCATACATACGGGTAGTCATGGGTGCATGCACAGACATACACAAAATGTGCAACACACACACACACACACACACACACACACACACACACACACACACACACACACACACACACACACACACACCTACACACACACACACACAATCATGGATCATGTTTTAATACAGCTCACACAAACTAGTAATGTTTCATACTCTCCATTCAGAAACTCCCACACAAACTGATATATATGTGCACACACATGCACACACACAATATACAGTCTACACACACACACACAGTCACAGTCATACACACACATACACACACACACACACAAACACACACACACACACACACACACACCAGACGCAATCGCTTCTCCCTTTTTCTTCGCATTCTTATTCTTCCTTGTTGTCTCTCCCTCCCTTATCTGTGATGCTACCTCTCAGAGGTTTATCTGTGCTATCTGCCAGATGCAGTATGACTGATGCAGCTAATCAGCTCACGGTCTGCCACAGCATTACTTACATCTCTTTCATCTGAGGGTATTTCTTTTAAAGGAGAAGAATTATGAAAAAGGTGTTTCTTTAAAAAAAAACAGCCATAAAGTATCATAACAGCAAGAAAAAAAATATGATGAAATTTAGCTGTAGCTTAAAGTTCTGACAGGACAATAAAAAACAACTAGAAGTAAGATATCTATAAATAGAGACTGAGAGGACCTGAGAGTGAAGCCAGTGGCTTTGGCTGGGGGGCTGTTCACTATGCAGAGATCATACTCAGGGACCAAGGGTGCTGCTGGGTATCTTGCCTGTGGTTTGAGAGGTCAAGGCTTTTTTTCCTCCTATGAGTTCCCCTGGCGTTAACGGGGCTAAAAGCAGTCACGCAGCAGAAGCCCCATTGGCTCCCTGCAGGGCTGACACCTCCGCACGACACCCCGAGACTGTTTTCCGCCGAAACTAACGTTCTTCTTTTACCTTCCGGGCCAAGGCCCTGACTCTCTATTCCTGACCAGGGCAAGGTGTAGTGGGGGTGGGTTGGTGGGGTTAAGTACATCCCCCGCTGGGCACATGCCACACCCCCGGCAACCCTTCACCGCTCTGAGGGAGACGTGGGAAAAGAGCACAGGTACCGAAATGCACTGCTTCCTGCAGTGACACCTGGCCATGCTGAGCTGCATTGCGTCTGGACTTCCTGTTTCTGTGGGCCTAAGTGGCAGCCGGTGTGGACTGTGTGGGTGGGCTGCAGATAGCATTGGCTAAGGGCCTAATTATGGGCTATACCAAGGGCTGATGGCCACAGTCTCCGACGAGACACGGGTCAAATCCCCCTGCTGCGGCTGCTGCTGCTGCTGCAGTCCTTTGGACAGTGGCACAGTGACACTAACAGCCTGCAGTGTATGTGCTGGTCAGAGCAGAACCAAACTTCATTTAAGTTTTCATTAACACTTGAAGCTAAAAAAGTGCATTTCCTATTCCATTTCCTGGTATCAAGGTATAGATATATATTTAACGTACAAGGTGTAATAAAAAGATTGTCCCCACATTAAGCTTTTTCTTTCTCTTTCTATCTCTGTCTCTGTCTCTCTGTCTGTCTCCCTCACACACACACACCACGCACACACATATGCAGACACACACATACACACACACACACACACACACACACACACACACACACACACACACACACACACACTTGTACAGATGACATGATTATCCAGCGTGTCAGGGGAAAGTGATTAGGCTGCAGGAGGTCCCTCCTCCTCTCCTGGGGGGCTCCTAATGCCCTGCTCCCCCCTTGCCTCTTTACACTGCTCCACCCTGTCACTCCCAAGGTCAACCTCATAAATTACACACCACTTCTCCACACACTCACCTGGCCACTGACACGTGTCTGTGTGTGTATGTGTGTGTGTGTGTGTGTGTGTGTGTGCATGCATGTGTGTGTGCATGCATGTGTGTGTGTGTGTGTGTGTGTAAGAGTGTGTGTTGTGTGTGTATTTGTGTGTGTGTGTGTGTGTGTGTGTGTGTGTGTATGTAAATGTGTGTCTGTGTGTTCATGTAATATTCATGCACATACCTCATATTATGCTCATGAAGCACAAAAGTACTATTGTCAACCTATAGAAAAATGTTTCTCTGTTAAAAGGAGTGCCATTTTTGCCTTTAACTAGAGTACATACTAAAAATGGTTATCGTATAGGTAGGTACAAGGACGAAAGGCAAAGTGGGTGGCTCACAGATACTGTACATACCAACATAGTCATCAGAGGTGGGCGGAAAGACCACAACCAAAATGGATGGTTCAAGGGACACCATATTTCTTTTGCATGATTGGACCCATTCTGATAAGGATTATATTTACACGCATGAGATTTATGGTAAAAATAAATAAATAAATAAATAAAAAATCTGATGAAAATGATAGAGGTAAAAAGTGACCTTTCCAACCCCCAAATCACAATTTTCAATCCAGAGGGGCTGAACCCCAGCGTTTACATGTGTGCTGCGCACATTAACATATAAATGAATCTGGGGAACCCATTCAGATTTAGACCACACTGTCCGCCCCAAGGGGCCGAAGTTCAGTGGCATTTTAGGGTGCCGAGCCCGTGAGATGCAAATTGCCGTGTGTGGACAATATCAGAAACCATAAAATCGGCCAACTCTAACCTGTTTGGAGGGGGAAATGCAGTGAAAA
>CM059268.1:21083114-21095614 GCA_030347295.1 Setipinna tenuifilis | reverse complement strand
ATCATTTAGAAGCAAAATAAGGCAGCATGTACAACATTAATGGTAAACGATTTTTATTCATTTATGTATATCTTTTAAAGAATAACTAAATCATCTGCTATTCCACGATCACATAGCATACCTAACTTGATAATAGACACAGCGTTTTACCCCTAGCTTTACTCCCAGGCTATGTCTACAAATGCTTACTTATGAAGACCATTTGAAAAGTGTGATGCAGACATGGACACTTTGACACGAAGTGACAGGGTTAGTCTGTATGTGTGATGTGTGTGTGCGGGAGGGGGTAAGGGGGCAGTACCTGACGCAGAGCTGACAAAAGCTCGTGGTGTCCGCGTCTCACCTGTAGTAGCAGATCTCACTGCCGGTGCGGAGCCAGCGGGGACGGCCCTCCAGAGCCTCACGCACGGAGTACAGCACCGGCTGCATCCCTGCCAACACAACACACACGCCATGCTTTACTAACCACGTGTGTGTGTGTGTGTGTGTGTGTGTGTGTGTGAGCAAGAGAGAAAGAGAGAGAAAGAGAAAGTGTGTGTGTGTGTGTGAGAGAAAGAGTGTTTGTGTGTGTGTGAGTGTGTGTGTGAGTGTGTGTGTGTGTGTGTGTGTAAGTGAGTGAGCGAGAGAGAGAGAGAGAGAGAAAGTGTGTGTGTGTGTGTGTATGTGTGTGTGTGTGTGTGTGTGTACTGTATGTGTGTGTGTGCATTAACCACAAGACAAGTGCCAGCATTGGCAAAAAGAGATGAAAACAAAGAAAAAATACTGCAAGACATATTTTTAGACTTTAAGAAAGGGATGTGTGATACTGTGAATGCCACAAACATCCCACTGAGACAAAAACAGTAAGCACTGACATAACAGTTGCACGATCGATAAGGCAAGGGAGAATAGTATTAGTTTGGAAAGTGCATACACCAGCGACACTCAAATGATGTCAGACTTGTACTATGCGATCCTGTGTAGAATAGAAAATGAGATTAAAAGTCCACACATCTGAAAATGTTCCCAAGAAACCTTTTATAAAGGCTACTACCTCAAAGCAACGTTTTAGGCTACTTGCCCTTTTATCAGACACCCTTTTATGTACTCTTGCTTGATCCAAAGTTTAAACTTCTGCACATGAATACCGTTATACTTTATTTGATCCTGTGGTAAAATGCCTACTGTCTTACCTGCCTTTTTTAGCTGTGGATGTGCCATTCTGCTCACTCTAACTCCTACAGTATCTCAACAGCACTTTTAAAGGTGCTATATATAGGATTGTGGCCAACACTGGTATTGTAATCAAACTCCCCTCCAAACCCCACCACAGGCAAAATCAAAACATTTGATTTTTTGACCATTTGTGTGCTGGATTTTAACTTTTAAAATGTAAATACTCTGGCTTACTATTGTTGTCAGTGAAATTAGTATTCTGTTTTAATATGTTTCTGTAGTATCCAGGTGCATATCAGGACCATTTTATGATTGTTTGCTGTAAATTTGTTACATATAGCACTTTTAAGGATAAAATATAAACCTTGCATCAGGTTCACACTAACATACGGAGCTTTCTGAAGACTTGGGTATGGCCTGGTTCATGACAGGTTTATGAAGCCGTCATTTTACTCTTTAGTGACCCATGCGACCACAAAGGTGTGAAATAGAAATGTGCGACCACTGTGGCCTTACCATAGTTGAACTGACTGTTGGACTTCTCACAGTTGATGATGTTGAAGCGATAGGGGACATTGGCCATCATGCCACTCACCTCGAAGTAGAACCACTGGTGGTGCTGCGACGTGTTCACGTCGGCGTTCAAGATCAGATCGTACTCGAATCTGTGGGAGCACAGACAGGCCGGGCAAAGCCCCGAAACATGCATTGGTTTACCTTGCCTCACTCCAAAGTGGCTAAGGGGTCTTGGGACTTCAAAAGGAGAAGTGTCAGTGGTCAGTCCTTTACCTGCGCACTTGAACAGCCTTTCTGAGGTTCCCACACTCAAACTTAGAGAAGAAACGCAGGGAGTCTTTGTGGTCAGATGAGCACTGAGGACTAAAGAAATAAGAATGAATAGTAAGTGTAAGAGAAAGTAAAAGCGAGTGGAAGAGTGAGAGGGAGGGAGGGATAAAAGACAGATGAAAAATTCCTTAAATCACAGACTCTCTGCAGATAGCGCTCGCCTCATTTTTTTTTAAACTGTAAGCCTTTGCGCTTCTCTTCTTCATACTACCCCAACCACAACGCCCCAATCACACAAACACACACACACACACACACACACAGCGCGCACACACACATTCTCTCTCCAAATACTTTCTGCCTGTGTGAGATTTCCTTGATCCTAAAGTGGGGTGGAAATGCAGCTTGATCAGTGTGTGACTGCACATGCTGATGTGACAGCGTGACATCAGACGGACAGACAGGCAGACTTTAAAGGAACAGTTTACCTGGGATCCTCCATGTCAAAGACAACTTTATTAATGATGTCTTCAGGGCAAAGAAAGCGCTGAATGTCCTCAAGCACTTTCTTTCTGAAATGAAATGGGAAAAAAACACAATGTGTTATTCATGGGGTTTGTGCAGACTGTTTGCATGTGTGTGTGTGTGTGTGTGTGTGTGTGTGTGTGTGTGTGTGTGTGTGTGTGTAGGAAATGACATACAACAACAGCTTCTCCCCTCTGTCCTCCTCATCACACCACTGACTAGTGATGTTGTTCACTGTCAGTTGTTCACTGACATTTTCACTAACCCTCCATACGCTGGCTCTCTCATCCACTCCCTTTGGATCATTAGGGCATTACATTCACTTGTGTTGTATTTAATTTTCAAATTTAATTTGCCCATGTTACATTTTATGTAAGTCTATGTCATTTGTCTCAGAGTAGTAACAATATCTTCATTATATACCACAGTGTTACATCATGTTCCCTATATCTTGTGTGCCCTGCCTTTGCTAGATGCGTATGACATATGTGCATGCTAGTTATAAATATTCTTCAACATGCCAGTAGCACTTTCTAGACAACCAAATTGTTTCCATCCATCCTGACACTTCACTTATTAATTTTATTTTTTGTTGTAGTGGAGATAAACGGGGATGCTGTGAGCTTACTCCCCATGCCACTGCATCCAAACACATAACAGCAGCTTGAGTATTCTCTTTATGGATGCATTGTGCCTTGCTGCCTTATCCATCCATACATGTTATTCACTCTTAAGTAGATTGCTTAACTATTCACATGCCAGGCTGACTGATTTCCACTGCTAATCAGAGTACCAGAAAAACATTTGCGTGAAACTAGCAATACAGTATGTGCTGTTGATGTATTGAGATACACT
This sequence comes from Setipinna tenuifilis, assembly GCA_030347295.1. Lineage (NCBI taxonomy): Eukaryota > Metazoa > Chordata > Actinopteri > Clupeiformes > Engraulidae > Setipinna > Setipinna tenuifilis. Next base: position 21,092,293 of record CM059268.1, on the reverse strand, counting down.
GGTATATACATCATACTGACAGAAAGAATGTTAATGGTAAAATGATTAATTAGTGAGTTTGCGTTTAGTTCCAGCCAAAAGTCAACACTTTCCTTTCTTACTTTGTGCAGCAAACTCATTAGGTTTTTGTTCTCGTAAGGCAAACAGCTAGGTCAATAGCACAACAAGGCATCAGGGTAGCTTCTGTTACACGACTGTGTTTGCCCCTCTTCAATAAGGTCATGAATCAACTTAGCTAGAGTTGCCAGTGATAGAGTTTTTTTTCTTTTCATTTCCTTAGAGATGTCCTTTCAGATTTCACTTTACAGTCTCTGTAAAGTAGGCTATACAGTAGGCTCTGACACTGTATCTGCTTGCTCACAGATGCCTATGGAAAGACTGTCATGTGATGTGTGTGTGAAGGGGAAGAGCAGAGAGTCATTTTCTAATCAGGCCCAGTCAGTATCTATAATGCCACACAATTGCATGCATCTTGTTTTTCCAGACAGACTCTTGAGGAGCACAGGATCCCAACGGTGATTATATTCAGACAGGTTTTAAAAAGCTTACGTAACACCATCAACTTGTACCTTTCCGGGAAAAAAAATAGCTTAATGTGCACAGTGATTGAGACAGAAGGAATTTACTTGGGCCACCACAATGCTACTGGCTGTCTGTCGTGCGTGTTATTTCTGAGTCAGAAAACCTTTTTTGCTGCTGGAATGACACTAAATAGACCCATCACGGACTTATCTTGGCTCTGAGCGGGCACACTGAACTGTGAAATAAAATAAATGACTGAAATAAATGTCTGCTCTATCCCAATCTCACTTCTGCACATGGCAGAGTTCTTCGAGGGGGAAGAGAGCAAGACAGAAAAGGAGAAAAAGTTTTTTTTTATTATTTTTCAAGCAAAGAGTCAGCTGCATAATTAGAGACGCTGTTTGAAAGTGTGTTTAATAAGCAAGGAGCTCTCGGAGTGCCTCTGGTTGCTCGACGAAATAAAAAAAAGAAAAAAAAGAAGGAGAGGAGAGGGATGATGAGAGGCCTGCAGAAGATCACAGGCCTTGTGCAGCTTGCATGCACCCATGAGAGCCCAGGGTCTGTGATTTTAAGAGAACAACATGACCCTTGGAGATCCAACTTTGCTGAAACCCCTGCAACAAAGCTCTCTCGGCTCAGGCTTCATTTTGATGTTTAGTCTAAGTCCACATGACTTGCATGTTATGAGCTTACACACAAAAACATGCAAAATTGTAGTGAGCCTCAACACACACTCGCTGAATGCTTTCTGTGACAACTTGTACAGCGATGGTTGTTTCTTCCTGAGTGTATTAGTAATAGTATTTTTGGTTTAATATCCAGTTTGTGTTAAGTACTACACAGCATATTTCTCTCTAAACTGTAGTCCCCATAAAAAAATAGAGATTTCGGTCAAACAACCGTCAATTGCTTTTTGTCTTGCGCGCTGCTCTGGCCGTCGCCATGACGACAACAGGCTGATAGGATTCACACTGCTACCTGCTACACTGTTGGACATAACATGACTAACAACATAACTACAATGTTGGACATAACACGAGTGGACATTTGCCCATAGCAAGGGTGCTACGCAGGTAAGATATGCAACACCAAACTACAGCACTACACACATAAGCCTACAGTGCATACAAACAACACGTAGAGGAGACGGAACTTTTTGCGTCTAAATTACAGTTATCCCACATTGCAAAACTGAAAAATTACAATCTCACAAGTCATTCAGTGCAAATGTACAGTATTTATATAGGCCTCCTCCTTTCACCTGATATCACCTACTTAAACAATAAGGTAACCCACACAAAAAAACATAATACTCTGCCACATCTTTTGCGGGCTCTGCACTAGTTACCAGCAATGGTAGGTTTTTGTACCAGTCTTTAACTGCCAAAAGAGCATGACTACAAAAGGATTTTATCTACCAGTCAGTGTAGCACAACATTGGATGTGGCAGCTGTGTTTCGGTGAAACACTTCTTAACTCATGTATGAAGACAGCAGGGGAACTGAAAGGGACATTCATCTCATTCAACTAACTGTCTCAAAACATGTGTTGCAAGCACATTTATGCTTTGTGAAATTCTCATGTGAGATGGATCTTTCCATGCACCATGGCAGTACGATGAAACATCTTTTTTTGTCAACAGCAATCTGCATCATGTTAAACTGAGCTAAAATGTAGACAGTTTCTTTAGTTAATTGCTTCTTGTTTCAGAAGGCATCTCACAGACCTGTTTAACATAAAACTCAAACTGACATATCCCTTATGATTGTTTGAGGGGGCTGAATTATGACTGCGTATCCATTGAAATAATGATAGAAAATAGAAAATAGAAACAAAAACGAAGAGGAAGAAAACCAGACCACAGTGCTCTTGTACCTATAGACATTGGGCCTTCTGACTGTATATACTCTGAACCTCGTGTTTGTAGGATAAATTATGGATATGATATTTAATACTTATTTATTTAAGAATTGCCCAGGTCATCAGACTCAGTCAACATGGACATGTTTGTCAGTTTGAAAGCTACACATCCTGTTATCTTTCACTGCCCAGCTTTGCAACATTAGTTGTGTATAGGCCTACATAATCATGTATTTATGTTAATATGAATTTTATTTTTAACGTCAGTATTCTTTTAATCTATCTTTTCTTTCTGCACAGTTATGGAGTTAACCAGTCTACATTTCACTGTGAGTTGTACATGTTATAACTGTGAATGTGTAAATAAATATAAATAAATATATCTTGTATGTTGCAATAGACGCTTTTCTCAAAAGCAACATACAGTACAACACTAATAGGACCGAATATCTTTTTGAAAATAATGAAAGAAATTAAAAACAAAAAGTTAAAGGAAGAAAACGAGACCACAGTGGTCGTGTACCTCTGCACATTGGGTCTTCGGACAGCCATGCACTCTGACCCCTTTGTGGGCAGGTGTCCCCAGAAGTCGGGGAAGGCGAGGATGGAGTAGTTGCCGATGGATCTGGTGTTGGCAGCCGCGGCGGCGTACAGGCGGGCGTCATGATGCGGGATGCTGACGCCGAACCTCTCCAGCAGCCGGTCCACCATACTGCGATGGCCCTCTTCATGAGACCTACAGCAGACCACACCATTACAATACTCACAAACACACACTCACAAACATCAAATGACCTGCAGGAGACTGCACCATTACAATATACACAAACACACACTCACAAACATCTAATGACCACAATGAAAAAACTAAAACTAAACTGCAACTACATGACCATTTAATTGTTTGCTTAGAAAGTCATTTGATGTCACTGCAATTGGTCAATGATGTGTTTGTATGCAGACAACTCTGATATTAAAACAAATTGTCTGACATTAACAGCTGCACCATCATGATATTGTTTGCCAAGCATGCATTAGCATTTTACGGCATAACTCTTCTTTTGACAACAGTGAATACACACATACCTAAGGCACTGGCTGTGGAGGTCCTTGGCCTTCATGTTATGCTCCTCTTCCTCTTCCTCCTCAGGTGTGGTGTGACCCCCACCATTAGAGGGGGAGGAGGTGTGGCCTTTGCGAGTAGTGCGGGATGGGGGGGTTTGGGGGGAGCCCCTGTGTGTCCGTGAAGAGCGCCGTCTCGATGTCCTCAACCTGTCATCTTTGTCCCCATTTAGCAGACTGTCCTCGTCAGAGCTCTCGTCAGACTCCGAGCACGAGTCTAGCTCCTGTAAGACATCACCATGCCGTTACTTCTCAGCCTAGACCCCAGTACATTCTCACCTATCTCTGAAGACCAGGGTTTATTTTTATTTTTTTTAATTGGCAGTGGTGACCTGGTGGGTAAAGTAACGGACCTGTAACCAGAGGGTTGCAGGTTTGATTTCACACAGAAGTGGATTTCAAATAGCATCCCCACACACTGCTCACTGTGTGCTGTCATGGCTGCTCACAGGTGTGCTGCGTTAAGTGCAGAGTTGCACATTTCCACATTAAGGAACTAATAAAGGAATTAAACTTTACAAACATCAACTTTAAACTTTAGTCACGTAACAGGGTATGATAAGTAAATAATAAACCTCCTAATAGAGAAAGTCCATGGCTTTTGTTGCACTAGGAGAATGAAGTCATATGACACATTTTACCACTGGCTCTTTTTAAACCTATAATGGTAGTCACCAAAGTAGCTACTTGGAATACCCCCCAGTTTAGACCCTAAAACAGATATGATCTCCATCTTGTATAATCCACACTGCAGTGTTTGCTAATATCATTTCTCTATGCAGAGAGTGGCTTGGATTTCTGTTTGAAATGCAACTCTGTGTGCATCCCAATGCGCCTCAGCCACAGCTAGTGGATCTATATCCTTTTGTCATCTTGCCTTTCACAGTATTGGACTTTCTTGTCTTTGTCTCTCTTTACTTTTGACATGGGTGAAATACACACCTACAGTATCACATGATTGTTGTTCATTTTATGTGTTACAGATATAAACAGGTCTCAATTTCAATTCAGAATGCATGCAGCTGTATCTAATTCAATAGGGTCTATATTGTGGCCAATGCTAGATCGCTACTGATACATCCAGTTAAAAACTGAACAAATCTACAATTAACTATCTAAAGAAATTAGTCAGGTTTTATTTAGCTCATTCACATCAGTTATGCACTTCAACTTGTGCATTTCAACCGTTTCCAAATATGGGTTTCTTATTTGAATAACTAAATTGCGCATTAGCAAGTTGGACAGAGACCCAGTTAATAATCAGTTGTTCCAGCATCAGCTGATGTTCAAGACTATAACAGCAGAATTAAATCAAAGGTTAAAATTCCTGTTGCTGTTGGAAATAGCACGAGCAGTCTTTGGGAAGTACCAATCAAAGCCGGAGAAGCTTTGACGAGCTGTTCCCAGGAACGGGGCTGTGTTTTCTCTTATCAGGGCATGAGAGTAACTGGAGGGAGTCGGAAACGAAATTGCCACCAAACATCAGTCAAACGCATCCAATTTCTCTTCCCAAACATCACTACTTCACTTCTTCCAAGATCCAGACAGAAGTAAGTGCCCAGTTTTGCCCACATTCTAGCAACATCAAACAGGTGATGGTGCCTTTGATATTGAAAGCAGATTATGTCCTCCAATTACTGGCGTCTGACAGACTGAACATGCAGGGACATCAGAGGCCCAGTGGAGACCGCAGCCTCTGCAGCTTTGCAACATCAATTTAGCTGCAGGCTGGGGGAGACTGCTGGACCTGAAGGTCAAAGCAGATAGAGGCGGGACGGCCTTCTGAGGCAGCGGGGTTTGATGCGAGGAGAATGCGCTCCACCCCAAGATATGGCACAGAGGGATGGGATGGTGAGAATAGCCACCCCGCACCATCCCCCCCACCAATGCATTTTTTTAGGTCTCCCACATTAACATCCATGACAACATCAGTGGCCATCTGTGTGTACACACCTAGGTGATTCAGCACAAGATCGCACAAACACACCACGGAAACACAGACCTGGACCACCATGCAAATTTTTAGCATAGAGATAACACGGTAACATCAACACAGGCATAGGACTACACAGCAGTGACACCAGCTGCACCTTAGATAACAGACAGAGCCAGGTTGCCAACAACCAACCAGCATGAACAACACTGGGTGAACTGCTGTTGTTTTCAGATGTGCTATACAAATAAATGTGACTTGACTTGACTTAACCTAACCCACATCAACTAATATAGATCTGTACTAACACTCCAAGTTCTGCACTAACCCTCCAAGTACTGACAAACACACCACAACTGAACCACAGTGCACAAATGATAAAACATCCTGACGTGTGTAAAATGAATTATCAACACCACTCATCCATTAAGACCTGCACATTGTCAGTCCTGATTCCCATCCATCAACATCAGACAGAACTCACAATCATGCGTAAGCAAAAGTTCCTGAAAAAATGCCAATGCAGACTTCTCAGTAGCAAACTAAAAAAAAGTTTCTGTTTTCAAAGCACCACTTTATCAAAGTGAATTTGTAATAGCATTTAACTAAGTTGCAGCGCATGTTTTTTCTTTCTCCTCCGTAGCATTTGATATTCACATTTTGGACAGAAAAAAGTACATATAAGTCTGAAAATTGTCTAAAAATATCACTTCATAAAAATGCAGTGAGCCCCACAGCTTATGCAATTTAAGAAGACCATAATTTTCAAACCAGATTTTTGAAAAAAGTCCCTGAAGTTTTTCTTTTTTTAAAGAAAAGAAAATCATGCTAAATAATGAAGCAACAACTGAAGAACGCATTACAAAGACGAGCGCAGTTTTATACTAACAGCAGTGAACTGCCTCTGTGAGAACTGAATCCAATTGGGTTAGTCTAGCTGTAAGAATCCAAGGTCAGACAGACAGAACAAAACCCTAGACCAGATCAGTGAGACAATGTTAGCAAATACCACGACTTTAATTAGCGTGAGCAACACATACACTTCTGTGTGGCATACACATACACACACACACACACACACACACACACACACACACACACACGCACACACACGCACACACACGGACACACACACACACTCACACACACACACACACACACACACACAAAGACAGACTTTGACATATACATTTAATGACAGTGTGTGGCAAATGATGAAAAAGGACCACACAAATACTAACACTTTAGTTCTGTATGAATATCAATCACCAGCCAAAATGGCCCACATGAACCTATCCCATCAGATGAGGGTCAGTATGAAGGCTGAGATGAATCACATTACCCAGCCTCAGCCAACAATGCCATTAGCACTGGGCCAAAACACTCCTCTGTCTCGAACAAAGATACCAGTAGCACTCTGTTTGGAAAAAAAAACAATATATATAAAAAGGCTTTTAATCAAGCATAGCATGAAGTAAAAGGCACATGGGTCCACCTCAGTCTGCTTCTGCTTGGAGCCTGCTGTGCTTTACAGGTTTGGGTGAAGGTTCTGAAGTAAAGCAGCATTAACTGGTCCCTCTGTATCTTCCATTTCTCCTTCACTCTTTTTTTTCTTTTTTTTTTCTTCCTTTTTTTGCCCATCTTCCCCAAAGCGAGGCTGTAATGTGCAGAGCAAAGCCTGCGATCAAAGGAAGGACCTAACGAGTCTGCAGGCTCGTGTCCTCGAGGGAGGAGAGGGAGAGGAGCACCACCACCCACCCACCCACCTACCCTCCCTCCCCTTCCACATGCATCCACATTCTTCACCTCTGTCTTCATCCTCCTCTTTCTCTTCCTCCTACACACACCCCCGCACTCCCCCACCTCCCACCTCCCACCTCCCCCACGTCCCCAGGCAGTTTGGGCCCTCCAATGGGCAGAGCACGTATCAAATCTCCCCGTCTTCTTATGGCTTATGGCACTCATAGGAGCTGAATCATAACACACACGTTCCGATGTGTGTGACCGTCACGGCAGATGCACTTCAGCACCGTTTAGCACGGGCCCTGAATACTGAAGAGGTTTTTTTCTTCCCCCCCTCTTGCAGCCAGTGATGTGCAGCTAGGACAGGATGAAATTATCATGTGTGATTTGTCAGGTCATGGCAGTTCATGCACTGCCTCCTCTGCTCCTTTCCTCTCTCTTCCAGAAAATGGAGTGGTAATGTCACAAGAGCACTCGGAGTATAAAGGCTCTGTTATACTCACCGTGTCGTGCCGCGTGAGTGAGTAAGTGACGTCACCGATGCGCCAGACTTGCGCCTTTACACTCGACACACACATCAATCTGCTTCTCATCAGAGGTGTCAAATGACAATAGTTAAACAGAAAACCTTACATGTCAGAGGAGTCAAACAAGACTGAATTGCAGTTTTACATCTTTATTTGGGATTTAAACTGGATAAATTCGAGAAGTTTCTGGTCAGTTTGTATATTTCTTGTGTTTTCAGCTGTATAAGATGTTATGAGTGATGGTAGGATGATAGAATAAGGCAAAATAAGTTAGCGTAATAAACAAATTGCAGGCTTGTTGGTTTTCTGGATAAAACTGAACAAAATCCTAAAAGTTTTTGATCAGTGTTTGTATTTCTTGTGAGTTTCCAGCAATATTAGCCTGTTTATACTGCCTGCTCAGCTCCTTTCCTCTCTCTTCCTCAAAATGGAGTGATAATATCACAGGAACCCTTAGAGTATAACCAGGATGCATACCCGAAATGCCCACTCATTCACTATAGGGTGCACTATGCAGGGTGTAAGTTACATTGCTTTGTTGCCTACATAGTACACGAGTGGGTATAGTAAACGAGTGAACATTTTGGATTTGGCCATAATATCACAGCAGTCCTTGGAGTATACTCAAAACACCAATACTTCAAGCGCTGCACAGTCAAGATTCTCCAGCGATACTCATCTAAAGCAGTCATTATCAATATGGAGGAGCTGAAAGTTTTGGCATATGTGCTGAAGCTTTGCATCACAGCCAGTGAAAAAGATGAAAACAAAAAAAGAACAAGCCTTCCCGAGGTCACTAGATGATCTGTGGTTTGCTTTGAAGAGTTAGAAACTACAGTAGTCTGTCCATTTCACTTCCTGCTTGGGACGGCTGGCTTGTCAGACATCAGAAAGACAGAGGACCAGGCAACTAGACCATGGACACTTTTGTACCCTCCCTCCCTTTTTGTCTTTTATTCTTTCATTCATTTCTTTCATTCTCTTGACCACGCTTCGCTGTTAGGAGCGGTTAGGAGTGGCTGGAAGTCTGAAGTAAAAATTGCTCAATTTACTGGCTGTGGCGTACCCAAATCACCGGATCAATGGGGACTGGCAGTAAATTAATTGGGGGAAGGAGGTATTTTTTCAGGGGTCTGTTCATCTTGTGATGCTATTTAAATTAAAAGAGAGACTGAGAAGGGAAAAGGATAGAAAGGAGTGAGGTGTGTGTGTGTGTGTGTGTGTGTGTGTGTGTGTGTGTGTGTGTGTGTGTGTGTGTGTGTGTGTGTGTGCGTGCGTGCATGCTTGTGTGTGTGTGTGTGTGTGTGTGTTTTGGGGGTGCAGAAGAAAGATAGAGAGAGCTGAAGGAAAGACTGTGCTGGCTGACATATTCATTCCATTCCCCTAATCAGGGTAAAGGCCTTGGAGTGGGTTTGACTGCAGAGCCTCTTAAAGCAGCTCTCACTGCCAGCCATTCCACAAGGGCCGCCATT
>CM059268.1:21070614-21078114 GCA_030347295.1 Setipinna tenuifilis | reverse complement strand
AACATGCAGGTCTACGCCAGAGAAATAGAAAAATAAAATACACAAATGTTTAGTGAACTGGAGAGTGAGGAAGAGAGAATACAGCATTAGGGTCCACAGAATAGACTAAAATAATATTAAAAAATGCAAACAGTAACAGCACTCAAGTTTTCCATGCAACCTCTGTACAAATTCATATTAGTTATATGTGAAAGTATAGTAAGTTGGCTAAATGAGATGCCCATTAGGGGACATTTTAGGCCATAAAAATGAAAGTGCATTTCATGTTTTTTTTCAACTGACGTGTTTTTATTTGACTACACTAAAATATGTATGTTGTATGTTGTATGATGAACCCAGCTAATGTGTGTTTTTTTGCCTCACTGCTAAGAGCAGCAATGCACCTGTGTGGTTTGAAAGAGGAGTTCAATACCGCCCTCGGCCACCAGGGAGCTCCTGCCCACGCTGGTGTTGGTGGCGTGGTCAAGGCAGTGCAGCAGGGCTCTCTGAATGGGGAGGTGCTCCCGCTCAGTGTCATTGCTGTGCCAGTCTGCAAACAGCTTCAGCAGGCCTGAGATGTAGCCTTTAGACACAGCTGTCCTGCAGTTCGCCTCTGAGAGGGAAGGAGGGAGAAGATGGAGAGATTACAGTTTTTCACGAATGCTAAAACTCAATTTCCAAAAACCTTACACGATTTTCTCAACACTGTCAATACAAACTCCAACTGTTCACATGCATTTCCCTGTTTTACGTGTGCTCAATACCAAACTCTATCCTCAAAACAGAAACAACACTGTCAAAATGAAATCACAACGAAGCAGTTTAGAAACACTACCATAAAAAGAAAACCACAATGTTCAGATGCAAACAATAGGATAAGTTATTTTTTGCACCCCTTAAAAAAAGTATTTTCAAATGAAAAAAGCAAAATTCAAGCTGTATATGTACTATACAAAGACTAACATAAAGTGCTAGTATTACAATACTTACTAAAATACTTTGAACAAAAATACATTTTGGGAATACAGTGCAAATTAAAACTACAAGTGCTGTATACAGTGTTGCAAACAAGAGATGACTGGGCTTTAACATGCTTTTGGGTTGGGTCAGACCACAGCACCTCATCCACATCACAAGCAATGATGTCTCCTGCCAGGCTACAGGAAAAGAATGCCCTGGCATGTCATATCCACCCTTGACACTGTTCCTTGCCTATGTCACAGACCATGGCCTCTAATAGATTTTGTAGATTGTTGTCAACCCATGGATGTAAACATGATCTATAATGGTGGCTCTAATTCGGTTCGGTTCGGTTAGTAAAAAAAATCACTCTTCCTTTCGATCATCCTCTACCTCCTCTTCTTTGCAATGCCCCTCGCACTCAGATTCTCTGTCCTCTTTGTCTCTGACTGCCAGCCATTTTCAAGCTGCAACCTTCAACAATTTGGTGGCTCTCTCAAAGCTTACATTGGTGGTGTCAGTTCACTTGAAACGTAGTAGATTTAATTCTGACTTGTTGTGCTTAACTTATGCCATTTGTGTTCTATTTGTGATGAAATGTTGAGAAGAACGTTTACCATTTTGTATCACGTGTCAAATAATGCAAAATGTGTTTTAAGAATCAGAATGTGTTTAGAGTTTTGCAAAGAGGAGTCAGTGAGTTTTGCAAATTGTGTTCTACTATGTGAAAATTGTTTAAGGTATTGAGCAGTTGTGAGAAATAGTTTAAGCAATTTAGTTGTTCAGCCAATAGTTTTTTGTGCTTTAACAATTGAGACAAACTGTAAAAACAAAGGCTGTTTCACTGAGGCTGTTATTTAGCCCAACAAGCAGGGCACAAATTGAGAGTTTTTCCTGGTGCAGATACACTCACTGCTGAAGTGAACAGATACAGAAAGAGATCTAAAGTTTGGATGGACTTGAAAGTTCTGCTACAAGAAAAGAAAATGTCACTGTGTGACAAAAGGTTAAAGCACATGGGCAAAGCAAACAGCTGCTTGATGGGAACATTTTTCAATGTTGGGTTTTTGTCAAAGTTTTGTTGCTGTCATTGCCTACAAAGTGTGTCTACTCTTGTGTTACCAATGTGATGAATTTATGGCAGCAGCTTTTATGCTGTTATTGATATCCAGTGTTTTATATATGTCCTACTTTTTTCCCTTTGAATGTGAACAGCTAGACTAAAGTGTTGTTTTTGTTTGGGAGTCAAGACTTAAAGAACAATAGTGATACTGCACTATAGGGCAGGTCTGTGAGGCATTCCCATTCAAACAAGGCTCCCTCCTAATTTGCATGTCATGCATCGGAGGGTGTTTAAAGAAAGAGCAATGTAATAAGTGCACGCATCAGCCCCTGCAAACAAACAGCAGAGAGGAGCAGAGGAGAGAGATTAAAATAGCACTGGGGAGGCCGCCTGCAGGGCATGATGAATTAACTGTGTGAGGCGTGCAGTAGAGCCATTGTCAATATGGCGTCCAGAGAGATTGGACCTTCTGTTCGGAGCACCTGAGAATGTCATGTTCACCTGAGACATGGACCTCTCCAGTCAAAATGGCCCCTGGCCGCTGGGTCAATCTAAAACTGGAGCCATATTTACCATCAGCATCACTGAGGTACAGCCATGGCAACTGCAAAAGTGTTTAAAATTGGCCTATATCTTATGGGGCCAGACGGCATGTAATTTAGTTGGAAATGATTAGTGCATATTTTAAAGGTGACTGCTGAGTTCAAAAATCATCTCTTTCTCCTGATATGCTGTGCATTTTAACTGACGGACCTACACGCGTCTCGGAAATAGCCTTCTCCTCATACGGTACTTCCTGGTCCCAATGGCTCAGAGAAGTCATGTCAACCCAAGGTCAGGTCATCTCCTCCCTTATTAGTTCTCCCTGTCATAACCATGTGGGATCACAGCTGCTACAGTCAGCCTGCTTCAGCTGAGTTATCATGACACTCCGATTGCACATCTGTTCTTGCAGCCATATTTACTGAGCGAGCGTCCACATTATATGATACCGTTAGTCGTCATTAACGTAATGGGATTCAGATAAACTTTGCACATGACATAACAGAACACATATTTGATACACTGCTCCCACATTTAAGACGCCCCTTGAGATTTACTGGTATTGGCATAAGCACAATGTGTAATGTTCAAACACTGGTACAAGCAGAAGGTATCCAATCCTCAATGTATATAGTGCTGTGTGCAATAAAACAAGTTTATTGCGTTGGAAGGGTATGGTGAAGATCTAAGGTTTGTTACAGCCTGACTGTCAACACTGACCAAACCAGTGTTGGCCTTGTTTATAATACAAACAGCCAACCACAGGCCACACCAGGTAGATGGAGGATTGAATGTCATTACAATGGCACAAATATTGGTGTTCTGAGAATCACATTTACAGTGGGTGTCAGTAGGACGTCAAATTGTGTATTTTTAGTAAGTGTTCTTGGGCCTTTTCACTGTTTTGAAGTATATTTTGAAGAGGATGTGAAAACAGATAATTTACTGTGGTCCCTGTGCCTTCGTCTTGAGAGCTTTTGATATATGATCCAGCAGACTGTCAGATGTGTACTGTAAAGTTCCTGCAGTTAAACAACAACCACGACAGCAACAGCAGCAAAAAAAAAAGAATATCTCTTCTTGGCTCAGCAGGCAGCAGGAGGGGCTGAGTTGCTGCATTCAATTTGAAATAGTTCTGTTTAATCTCTGAGCACAAAAAAGTTTCTTGTTATCAGATGAAGCAATGTGGAGGCTAGCCAGAAATGGCAAACACTGCAGCTATGGCAGAGGGAGGAGGTGACGCAGGGTTAGGGGAAGGAGATAGGATGGGGGCTATCCTGGGGTTATAGAACTCTGCAGAGGTGGGGCAAATACAACCAGCAGAGAAAGAGAGAGCACCCCAACAAATCGAGAAGGGGCAACAAAACGGTGGTTAGAAATCGTATTGTGGAGCAGAGCGGATTTGGGGTTATAGGGCTCGGGAACGCTGAGGGGCATTTCTGGAGTGCTAAAACTTTGGAGAAGAATGGGGCAACTTTGAGACTACAAAACTTTACACAGCACGGGGGAAAGTGCTGGATACTGGAGAACTTAGGAAGATCCGAGGTCCCACCTATGGTAGCCTTTAGAGAGAAGCAGGGAAGGCTAAAGCCTGGAGGGATGCAGAGGTGGAGAAAGATGGGAAACACTTCAAAGAGCGGTTTTTGTTACACAGCTTAAGGTGCTGTGGGCACACATCGGAGAACTGAATAGACAGCATGTAGCCTACATGATATAAAGAAATTGTGTCTGTCTTCGTTTCCACTGCATACAGTACATGGCTATATTTTCATGTTCCTAACATAATGGCTGTAAAATAGGTTCAAATGGCCATGTTTAGCTGAGAGGCTTGTGATGATTGTGGTTCTTGGATTCTGGAACTCCAAGTAAAGCAAAGGAACATGTACAGAGTACAGGGTAATTTTAGGGGTATGCCAGGCCTTGGGAAGGTGTGGAGGTATACCACGAGCTTCAGATGCTGCTTGCAGGTATTTGGCCAGACATTTTGGTGGCATAACACTAGTACTGACACTGTGATTGAGGCTGGTACTGTGATTGTAGTTGGTACTTAAATCCACTGGAGACCTGGTAGGGCGCAGAGCTTGAGCTGATGGGTCTCTGTTGTGATTCTGGTGCTGCCATTGTAGTTGCAAAATCAGGACTCCGGCTGACCGGAATGTAAGGATGGACCTTTGGGACGTGGAAATCAGTGAGTCTCCGCAGGGAGGCAGTAGTGTGTGTGTGTGTGTGCGTGTGTGTGTGTGTGTGTGTGTGTGTGTGTGTGTGTGTGTGTGTGTGTGTTGCGAGAGGTTGTGAGTGTGAGAGTGGGTTGGGCTCCCTGTGAAGGTTGAGTATTCTATTTCTGGGTCCACATTTAACCCCACTCCAACTCAGCACTCTCATAATTCTCTGTACTATCTCCCTCTTCCCCACTCACTCTCTGCACATCTATTCCCCTGCTCTTCTCCATTTTCCTCCCCTCTCACTTGCTGTCTTCCCTACATCTAAGCGTGTAGATGGAAAGCAGAGAGAACTGAAGCCTGGATTCCTTATACAAATACAGATCTCTGAAATATTAATGACAGCAAAGGGTTTTATCATGTTTCCAGGGGGAACCCACTTTTAGAGGGGTGTGTGTGTGTGTGTGTGTGTGTGTGTGTGTGTGTGTGTGTGTGTGTGTGTGTGTGTGTGTGTGTGTGTGTGTCTTTGCAATCACCCCTGGTTCTCAGCTCTGCACTTTGACAGGCAGGATTTTGTTGACATGCCAGAGAAACAGCAGGGAACTAACTAAGCTCATCCTTCCTCTCTTTCTCTTTCTCTCTCTCTCTCTCTCTCTCTACTCTCTGTCTCTGTCAGTCTATACTCTATAGCCTCACAGTATGGTTAGTGGAGTGTGATATATGCGAGCCATTACAGTCTAAGCTTTTTCAACATTAATCAAAACACATCCCACCAAAAATAACTTTTCTACAATTTAAAGGACAGAAAACGCTTGATATGTGTGTGTTTACTGTTTGTCATATTTGTGTGTGTTATTCATATACATTCCATTATTCATCCATTCCCTCATCTTCCCTGTGTGTGTGTTATTTTCTCTATGTTCCTTTCTTTATGTTAAAAGTGCTGAATATCCTGCTGTGTATCGTGCTGAATATCATGCTGTGTATCTGGTTCTCAGAAGGGTTGGAGGGGGATAGCTCCCCGTCCCCGACCCTGTGAAATCTCCACATGCTCAGTAAGGAGTGACACCAGCTCAGTCCTGAGACGGAGACTCTGAGACTCAGCCCACGTCCAGCACCGTGACAAAGCAAGACCGATCAGGTCATGTCTGTGTAAGCAAGCACGACTGACTGGCCCCTCGGCTCAACCTCACTGAAAGCGATGCTGGGGAAAACAGGAGGGAGTAGGCAGTGAGGAGTGAGTAGAGGTGGACAGGGAAAATGAGCATATGTTTGTGTGTATGTGCAAGACAGAGAGAGAGAGAAAGAGAGAGCAAGAAAGAGAGAGAAAGCGAGACCGAGAGAAAGAGAGAGAGAGAAAGAGGAAGGGGAGGGGGAGAGGTTAGAGAGGGAGTAAACAGAAAAACAGCTCCAGCTGAGTGGGTAGAGAGGTTAAGCGAACACTGCCATGGCGGCTGCAAGCTCAGTGCTACCACGGCGCGAAGCTGAGTGAGGCGGAACTAACTGCTTTGGCTCCACTTTTTCTGCCCGTGCCTTATCTTCCCTATATGTGTATAGATGAGGATGGCCCTAAGACAAGCTGGCAGACATGATGCTATCCACAGGCTACGCTGGGCTCGGCAGCCGCAGTGCAGCAACAGGTGCCCAGCCAGGAGTCAAGTAGGGGGGTGGGCGATGTGGGGATGGGAGGGGCACCCAAAGAACCACAGTGCCACCAACTGCACAGCCTGTGTGTGCCACAAACAATGACATAGAAACGAGGGGGGGGGGGATCAGTCAGAAAGAGTGAGAGAAAAAAGGAGTGAAAAAGAAGAAATAGAGAGAAGAGGAGGAAAAAGAAAGAAATACAGAGCAGAGCAGAGAGAAAGAAAGAGAGATGGTGAGAAAGGGAGAGAGAGAGTGGGGAAGGGAGGGAGGAGGGACAGAGGGAGGGAGGGGAAGGATGAGAGCAAGAACAGAGCCACACTGCCACCTGCAGGATATCTGTAGCACTACATGTTACAGAGCAGCACAGCAGTCTAACTGCCCTGCTACTGGATCTCCTCCTCTCCCATCAGCTGTCCTCTCACCAATCCTGCGTGACAGCTGACTAAGACATAATCTGTCACTAAGACACAGCATCCTATCCACACTGTTGCAGGTAATGGCGAATGCAGTAACAGCATGGGATTACATTCTTATTACAGTTTTTTTTCCAGTGGCTTAGACATATTTTCTGGGGGAAAAGAAAACCATTACCAAAAACTAGGAACAATGATTAAACTGGTAGTATACAGCCAGCATCCAATCTCCACATTAAATTTAAACTTTAAGCTGCCAGATGACATGATAGCGTATAGGGGGGCCAAATATACACTCTCTGGGTATTTGGCAGAGCACATTGTCGAGCTCTATCATTGTCAGATGCCTGAGCACATAATGAATTATGCTGGTCCATTTAATCTAAAGCTGTGTGTTTGATTGAGTGGTCTCTCTCTTTGTTGCCCTTGTCCTCCGCGTGCCTCTCATCCAGCACTTCCTCCATCTGATGTCTTTGCAACGTCTGCACTGTAGGATGCCTCGCACGACAGCACATTGGCATGTCCCTGTATTTACTCACATTGTACTTTAGCACATATTGATGGATGCGCTAAACATGATGTGGTTTGGTGTTTGTACCATGAATAAAAGCTGTGCTCAGCTGAGTTCAAACAGCCATACCATCAGTATGTTAAACTGAGAACTTATTTCTGCTAAATGGGCATAATGTTTACAGACTGAAAAATGAATGTGAATAGTATTAACAGCTGCAAGAAA
>CM059268.1:20990614-21065614 GCA_030347295.1 Setipinna tenuifilis | reverse complement strand
TGGTGACATATGAGGACAAACTTATGATTACTTGCTTTAAATTTCTTTAATATATTCCCTTTAACAAATCTAGTTAGAAAAAAATAAAGTTGCTGTTTTTTAGGGGATTCATCTTTATTTGCATTATCCTCCCTATGTCCCTGAGGGAACACTGTAAGGACTTCCACTCACAACAACACTGCTATGTCAGGGCTTGTCCTGTTTACAACGGACCGAATTGGCTGCAACCGAGGCAAGCTATCAGGCAAGAGCATGTATTTTGGCGGGGTTTATTTGCAAAGTCAAAACAAACACAGACGAACCACAGGCACACCATTTTCCACTCGATAGTCTATCTCTCTAAGGTTGATTGCCTGCTGCGAGAGAGAAAAAAAGTGTGTGTGTTGGAAAGGCTGTACATCAAAATTCAAATGATCAACAGAAACTTGTTGCTTCAAAGTGTTAGCCTCTGGTGGCCTGCCTGCCTTAGCTCTGCGCATACTGATTATGTGTGTGTGTGTGTGTGTGTGTTTTTCAGTTTCACCCTAGATATTGCGAGGTGATATTTAGGCAATACAGCAGGATAAAAGTGCTTATCTGCCTGACAGAGTTGCAAGCTTTCACCTTGTTTTTTCTCTATTTCATCAAAATGATATTACATCTTGACCACATCCAGATATCTTTTTTTTTCTTTCTTTTTAAATTAGGATTTCAGAGAGCCATCTTACAGCAGAATGTAATTTTCATTATGTTAGAGGTGAGTGGGAAAGACACATAGATGATAACTGTTAGCTAAAATAAAGTATGTGTCAATTACAATTGCAAAACAATCTTACAAAGTGCTGTCCACTGAATACTACCAAAGCTTAGGTACAATGAGCAGGGACAATACTGAAAAGTACTGAATATGTAAAAAAAAAATCTAATTAAGGTATTTTCAATTGGACTAACCAGATAGTGATATTAACCCAATAAATCCACTCATGTAAAGAAATTAGAAGCCCATATAAAAGCTATGTGTAATATAGTGATGTAGCAGTGAAAGGAGTATTGAACACACCAAGAAAAAGCAGTAAACCAAGGGCCAGAAAGGTAAGGAATTACATGAAGAACTTGTATACTATCTGAGTGACAGATAATCACTTCCTTTGGGGGAGATATGCCATAAGACAGGCAAGTATGTTGCAGGTGTGGTGCAGGTATGTTGCAGGTGTGGTGCATGTATGTTACGGCATATATGTTACCTGAGGTGCAGAATACCTGGATCACCCAGAGACAGGCGGCAGCTCTCCTGGCATCCTTCAGGTTCTGACGGAGCAACCCAAGCATCACCAGCACGGCCTCTGCCTTCTCCGCCTTCACACCAATCCTGCGGTCTGGTAGACAGAGAGAGAGCGAGAGAGAGAGAGAGAGAGAGAGAGAGAGAGAGAGAGAGAGAGAGAGAGAGAGAGAGAGAAAGAGAGAGAGAGAAAATGAATGCTAAATGGAGAGAGAAAGTCAGCATGCATGTGACAGTGTAAACCATCTTGAGGAAATCAGCAGGGAATGATAAGTGCAAACTAGAAAAACATTAAAAAAAATGTTGAGTCAGTGTTGCAGACTGAGAAGAAGCTAAGATGGCATATCTTGATTATTGCATCTTGACGATGATATCAGAGGACCCCCTAGGTTAGCCTTTGGGCACCTCATTCCTAATTCATAGGCTTGGAATTGAGCAAATATTACAATGAGTCCAGGTGGGCAGACACTAGTGGATTCAGCCAAAAGAAATAAAGGGTTCACTGTTGCCAGTTGATAACTATTACATGCGCATGGTGTTTAGTGCTGTGCGTGAGAGGAAATATTTATTACACATCACAATGAGGACCTTATTTCAATGCAGAGAGCAGCACCATCTGGCAACTATGAAACAAAGCACTACTCCACTGAAACAAACCTGGTGAAGAATAAACAATCTGAGCCACTAGTGAGGATGATAGGTAAAGGTAAGGTAAAGTGGTTGTACACCTTGCCCTTTTACAAGGCCCCAAAATGTGGTGCGATGGCTCGTGAAGAAAAAAAAATTACTAACCATTAGCGATATTACTGTAAATTAAAGAGGCTAAAATGGTCAGTGCCTCACACCGAACAGGTTCAGCAGTATACATTGTGGGCAGAGTGAGTTAGGGCATTTCAACACATCTGTTACCACTGACAGAGCTAGTGACAAGGCATTTGCCTCTGCACTACAAATATAGCAGAGGAGTCAGATGCAGAGAGGGGGTTAAATGGAGGAGATGACTGTGGCAATCCAAATGACACATGAGTCATTTTATAGACAACTCCCTCTCCCTCTCTCTCTCTCTCTCTCTCTCTTCTCTGTCTTTCTCTGCCCACTGTCTCTCTCTATCTCTCTCTGTCTTCCTCTGTCTCTCTTTCTTTTTCACTCTGCCCCCTGACTTTCTCTATCTATTTCTCTCTCTCTCTCCCTCTCTCTCTCTTTCTCTCTCTCTCTCTCTCTGCGCTCTGATTACAATCCCAGTGAGACTCTGCCAGGACGTGTGAGTGGATGCCACCAGCGACGTGCTTTGTTAACGACCTGTCGAACTCAGAGCTTCAGAGCTCCAGGGTTTTCTCCTGGCCTGGCCTGGCCTGGCTGCAGCCCCAGAACCTTCCAGAAATAGCCCATCCTGACTGACACGTACCTTTTACGCAAGAATGCTCATTAGATGATTATCTAATACTGTCACATATGATTACTTAACAGACAAGGACATGTATCGCCATGGCCAAAAAACTGAACAGATAACTCAGAAAGCAGCTTGTTAGATCGTTAACTAATGTACTTGAAGAACAATTTATATTTGTGTGTGGGTGTGTGTATGTTTGTGTGTGTGTGTTTGTGTATGTGTTTGTGTGTGTGTGTGTGTGTTTGTGTGTGTGTCATACCTTGAATAGCACGGACAGAATATGGCCCAATTGTAACACATGACAAAGGTCCAGCAGCCTCCAATAATATGGTGGTGCTTTGTGTCTTACTTACCTCTGTGTCCGACCTTGGCCAGTAGGTGGAGGATGGGCAAGAGCAGAGTGTAGTTGGGGGGGACGGTTTGAACGGTGTTCAGCAGAGCCATTAAAAGAGACTCACTGCCCCCTTTAGAGATCATGTAGTGGATCCGTCTGTCAGTTCCTACAGCACATACACACACACACACACACACACACACAGAACAGAGAGAAAAGAGGGAGGAAAATGGGAAGATAAACAGAGACACAGATAAAGAAAGAGATGAAAATACAGAGATACAGGAAAAGGGAGAGGACAGTCAGACAGCCAGGAAAAACAAAAAATGTCCATGTAAACAGAAAACTATGTGTTATTTGTTCGTTTCTCCCTTCCTTTCTTTTTTGAGTGATGGCTAATAACTAGAGCAAACATTTCGTTTGTTGTGTGTTGATGCTTTCAGGGGAGTTTACCACACATATTGGCTTTGCAGTCATACAAGTTCTTTGAAAGTTTTAAAATGAAAACAAAGTCGATGCCGAGGGCTTGAGTCTGGAGCGGCTAACTAGTTCAGAGTGAGTTATGACAGAGCCTCTGTAAAGGAAGTCTTCTGATTTCATTTCATTCTTCTCTCGTCTTGTCTTTTTTTTCCTCTCCTTTGCTGCTTGTGTTTTTTTTTTCGCTTTTATTCTTTTTCTTTGATTTGTGGGAGTGCTCACAGGGACTCACCGGCTGAGAGCAGCTCATCCAGCACGTTGAGGATATTGAGAGTGCTCTCAATGTCACCGGCATCCTAGAACAAAGCAGCCAAGGTACAGAATTACCAAAACAAAAGACAACAAACGTAAAGACTGTATTATACTCAGGAAAAAAGAAAGACCAGGATCCAAGAGTGCATAACCAAGAGCCCTGGAGAATCCACTTTGTATAACTCTTTTCAGGCTCTCCATTTCTTCTTGTCTTTTGTCCTTACCTCTTTGTCTACCCTTAACTCAACCTCTCACTGCCATTTTCCCCTATTCTCTTTCCCCCTTCCTTCATATCTCAGCCCACCCCTCCCCACTATTACCATCAGCATATCTAGAGGACATTTAGACTGCAGTGTGTACAGTATGTTGATATGAAGAAATACTAGTTATGTTGCATATGTGTAATCTGAAGCAGCCTGACCGGTCTGCTAATGCTTGAGGCTTAATCTTAGTTATGACCTAATAATAAGAAAAGGAAGGAAGGAACTAGACCAATAAAGCACTATTCTACTGCAGAGAAGTGCATGGGTATTTAGCCCTTTTCTAACTCTGAAAATGTCAAAGCCCTCCAGCTATTCTTTGATGTGTTTTATAATTAATGTTTTCAAAACACTTCTAGTGTTTCAATCCATTTAAATCCATTCGATCACCATCCAACTGTGTTTCTCTGCACAGAATGCAACACTGGTGCCCAGAACACAGCACTGCTGTCAGCACCACTCTGTGTTTGTTGCCATGGAAATAGGGGGTGACTGTGGGCATCTGTTGGACGTGGCCTGTGCCAGCGAGATGCCAGGCACCCCATTAGAGGCATGGCGGAGCTCTGAAGTGGCAGCAGCAATCTAAAGGCTAGAGGGGCGGGGAGGGGAGGGGAGGGGAGGGGTGACTGTTTCCATGTGTTCAAGCACTGTGGTGCAAAGTCTTTTTCTTTCCCAGTTTGCTACTGACAGACCAACAACCCAGTGTACTGAAGGATTCTGTTAGTCTTATACCCGTGGTTGTACAACTGGGGTATGGGTACCCCTGGGGGATCAATTCTATGGTGCAAATCTATGGCAGTTGTATGAGGGGTATGCAAAATAAATCTGTAAAGGGGCTCTCAGTTGTTTGGCAGCATAAGGATAATGTTCAGTTACAGACTAAATGTGGAAAAGATCTTGCATCCACTGTCTATACAATTATGTGCCATGTAGTATGAGCTCATATCTTATTTATATAGCAATAATTGGGCAAAAATACTCATAGCACGCTATTCATTGTCCAGTGCTTAGTAGAGAGACATAAGAGTGTCTCAGGGGGTACACAGCAGTTTAAACTTGGGAAGGTTTACATTTACTCTTAAATTCTCAGTTAATGGTCTAGTGATTCATAATGGCTAACACATGGCTAGTAAGTTACTAATTAATAAGTATGTTAGTAGGCAGCTAATTAAAGGTGAATATATGTGTCGTAATCTAAAGTGTTACCGATACCTTTAGGGAGAAGTAGTTCAATAGAAATAAGACAGTGACTGAGTAGTAAAGAGCTATTTTTGTTTGTTTGTTTTTTTGTTTGTTTGTTTGTCTTTTGCAGCAAAGACGGTGCTGTTGTTATTTTCAATCGTAACTCATCTCATTCTGTGCGCCAAACAGGACAGGACTAAATCTTCGTACTGTAAAACAATTTAGAATGCTAACAGCATTGTTATCATTGTCAAATAATTATTGATTACTAAATGTACTCTGGACTACATATATACTGGTAGGTACAGTATATATTAGTACATACTATATTTAGTGTACAAATAACGATGTGTTACAATACACATTATAATGATGATGCAGCAGCATGCATGAGATGGATGTATGCATGGCTAGCTGTATGGGTAAATAGATGCTTAGACAGACAGACAGACAGACAGACAGACAGACAGACAGACAGATAGACAGACAGATAGATAGATAGATAGATAGATAGATAGATAGATAGATAGATAGATAGATAGATAGATAGATAGATAATCCATGCAGCAGTGAAACCCATACAGTTCCAAAGCAAGTGTCTGATGCAGGTGCTGTGTTAGCATCTACCCTCATCATACCTGTAAAACACAAGAGCCAACACTCAGAAAACTAAGAGGTTCACTGAAGCAGGCAGATCACTATCACTACAACTGCCTTGTTTCACTCACCTACTACTGCTGCACACACACACACACACACACACACACACACACACACAAATGAACCACTACACACACAAATGAACCACTGCACACATACTATTCACACGGGAACACACACAGCAAACAATCATAGAACATGAGGGGCTATATTCAAAAACTTTGCTAAGAGATTGGCTAAAGCAAATTAGCATCACTAGAACTGCCCTTTTTTTACTCACTCGGCTACTATTGCTAGTGCTATTGCGTGCACACACACACACGCACACAAAGGCACACAAGTAAACCTACGCACACATCACTTTCACACACAGGCGTACAATCATACACAAGCAAACTGTCTTAAAGCATAAGGAGCAATATACAAAAACTTTGCTAAGAGATTCACTAAAGCAGGCAGATCAGCATCACTAGAACTGCCCTTTTTTAACCCACTCAGCTAATACTACTTTTAACAGTACTACTGAGCACACTCAAATAAAGCTGTACACAAATACCTTTTAACATGTACACCGACGTACAATTACACACAACAAACAGTCATAAAACATAATAGCCAATATCCAAAAGCCTTAGAGATTCACTAAAACAGGCAGAACAGCATCACTACAACTGCCTTTTTTACTAACTCAGCTACTATCACTGGTAATACTAATACTGCACATGCACACACACACACATACACAGACACACACACACAAATAAACCTGTGGACACATACTTTTGATACAGAGGCATACAATTCCACAAAGCAAACAGTCATAAGGGGCAATATACAGTACAAAAACTTTGCTGCAAGATTGGCTAAAGCAGGGAGATCGGCATCACTAGAACTGCCCTTTTTTACTCGGCTATAATTACTATTGCCACTGCACACAGACACACACACAAGCACCCACAAATAAACCTTCTACTCCTTCTATCAGACACGAGTAAACCTATGCACACACACATTTCACACACAGATATACACAGACGTACAAGTCACACAGACAACCGACAGCTGAGAGACTAGGTCCAGGCTGCTCACGCTTGGCCGCTGCAAGGCCGCACTAGAGAGCGTCTGCGCTGTGCCTGCGCAAAAAGCATGATGGGAATGAAGCGCCCCTCCCGGGCAGAGCATGATGGGAAAAGCAGCTGCAGCGCGTATACACCTGTAGCCTCACCTGAGGGCCAGAGAGCCGTTGCAGGAAACAGAAGACCGTCACGCAACAGAGATGATCGACTAAACACACCGCCACCATCGAGGACGGCGGTCCACGTCTGTCATGCTCTCTAATCATCTTATGAAACACACAAACATAGAAAGAGATGTGGGGGGGGTGGAGGGGTAGGGGCACATGGAGGGGTAGAGAAGCACGAAGGGAGAGGGGAAACTGATGCACCACTTCCCCTCTCTTTCCGAAGTCATGGCCTCGCAAGCCGGCAGAGAGCGTGACACATCTGCTGCTTACCGCAGTGTGCAAACAAGAGTCTTGCGTTTTAGCCACTTTCTGTACCCTCACTCATAGGGGGGGGATGCGGGGCTGGGGCAACAAACTCAGTGCCAACCCCCTCCTGTAGAGATGTCAGATGGGGTAAAGTGCGGAAAGTCCTTTGCTGGGTGCAGACCCACAACAACTGCATGGCTGAGCCAAAGAGGAACTCAGCGATGACAGGTGGCGACCACCTGCTGTGAGAGCTAGTACCTACCGCAGTAGCACTCCAATGCTGCTGTTGTCACTGATGACGATGACGATGATGATAATGATCTGGGTGTACCAGTAAGCACACCATGCTGAACTGCTGTGCCGTGAAAAAAGAGAGAGAGGCCTCTACAGTAAGCCTGCTGCAGTGAAAGGGAAGATTAGCTGTTCCTGGGGGTAGATAAGGAGCATCTGCCCCAGTTTGCTCTCTCAGTAACATCCACACGCGTCAGCAGCACAGCCAACAGATGGAACTAAGAGTGTCCAGGGGGACAGCTATCCTCTAAATATTTGCACAACACAGAAAAAGACCTTGCAGAAGACACCACCCGGCTGTTTTCTTAGAGATATTCTGTGGAAAAGTGTAACACACACACACACAGGCAATCTACTCCTGCAATGTAGAGGTAAATCACAGTTACGCACACTCACTCACACATGACTCCACATCATAGTGTAAGAAAATACTGTCCATGGCACTATCTTTAATGCAAAACTCTCATTTTGTTAAAATACTGTAGATGTAAATAAAATGCTATTACAGTTTTACTAATGGAAGGAGCCTGATCAGCTGGATCGGCCATTTTTCACTTGTGGCTTAATAAATAACACTTCACTTTAATTTCTGAGTTTTCCATTGTGTATTTAACAATCCTCTTCCAATACCATCGATCAATCCTGTAACTCTAATATTTGCATAGTAGAACAGCAGCACCAACACTACTAACATTTTAGTCACAACACACACACACACACACACATTATCTAACATGATAGATAATGATACAGCCAGTATTATTATTAAAGTCTAAACTCTTCCAGGTTATCCACGCTGTTTTTTTTCCTAATGTAGCTGTTGCATGGGGTGTGGCATGCTTCTGTAAAACAAAATATACATATGTACAGGTTACAGAAATGGCATATGCATATGTACAGGTTACAGAAAAACACTAATTATTAGAAGAACTAATAGATGTCAATGCCAACCAAATTAGAATTTACTACAAATCCTACTACAGCACAGACATCCACATGGATTTATGCCTTATGTGTTTTTGTCTTTTTGTTGCCAGTGAGATTTTCAGGTACTAAATGTATGTTTAGTTATGAGAGAAAATGAAATCACAGAAGGTGAGCTAGCTAACCTTTCAGCACATAGTGTGAAGCCCCCTTAATGTTCGTGTTCACTCTATGGCAACTCTCAGTTTACACATGCTCTATACTTGATAATATCACAAAACTGGAATGCTCGCACACAGATATACACACCCTGCATCAGTACAGTCCAGCAGTCCAACTGCTGACCTATGTGCTTAGGAAAAAAAACAGCTTATAACAGAAACCTGCCTGTCACACACACACACACAAACACACCCCCAGGAACAGCATGCTTTTTTCCTGTTTATTTTTCTTCATGTTAGACTTTTATTTGCTTGTGAGCTTGTGAGCCCAAAAGATCTGACCTTCTGCTATTGTTGTTTTGCTTCTTAAATGTCTCTGTCCTGCTGTTCAGAGGCTCTTACAAACACACATGTGAACACTTAGCCGCAGCTCGAGAGAGTGTCGGCATTAGCGTCGACGCTAGTGGGGCGCCTACCTGCAGTGTAGAGAGCAGCACCTCCAGTCCGCTGGAGCTCGGGGCTGCCATGCTGGGCCTGTACCGCTCTACAGAGGAGAAGAGAGGGATAGACGGAAAGAAGAGAAGGGAAGGAGAAGGAGAAGTAGGGGGTGAGAGGAAGGGGACAGAGTGGGAGAGGGGAGAGGTGGGAGAGGGAGAGAGAGAGAGAGACAGACAGACAGAGAGGGAGAAACAGAGTGAAAAGTGGTGAGGGGAGAGAGAGGGGATACAACCGCTTAAGCAGAGTGACGCCAAGTGCCGTATGTGACACACAATACAGCGTGTCCAGCCCCACCTCTTCCAACACACACACACACACACACACACATGTACACGCACACATATGCACTTACTGTAGTTTGACACGAAAGCCAGTCAGAGGCGGTGGTGGCAGCGGGGTGCATGTGTGTGTGTGTGTGTGTGTGTGTGTGTGTGTGTGTGTGTGTGTGTGTGTGTGTCTATGTGTCTGTGTCTGTGTGTCTGTGTGTGTCTGTGTGTGCGAGTGTGTGTATAATAGTATGCATGTCTGTATTAGTGTATGAATGTGTGTGTGTGTGTGTGTGTGTGTGTGTGTGTGTGAGGGGAGGGAGGGAGGGAGCTGTTTGAGCTGGCGTGCTGTAACTCTATCACTGCTGATAAATCCCTCCGGGGCATTTGTCCCTCAGGCTGCCGATGAGTTTCCTATAAAAAGGTCTGATGAGGCAGCGGGATTAAGAGGCCGGCCTGGACAACTTATGGCACAGGACACGGCACGGAGCGGTGTGGGGGCACATGTGTGTACATGTGTACAGTATGTTTGTTTCCTGTAAATGTGTGTGTGCAACTGGGCACAGAGTTGTGGACATGTGTGAGCAGTGTTTGTGTGTGCAGTGTATGTGTGTGTGTGTGTGTGTGTGTGTGTGTGTGTGTGTGTGTGTGTGTGTGTGTGTGTGTGTGTGTGTGTGTGTGTAAAGAGAGAGAGAGAGAGACAGACCAACAAACAGACAGACAGAAAGTGAAAGAGAGAGAGAAAGAGAGAGAGTGAGAGAGACTGTGTGTGTGTGTGTGACTGTGGAATGGGAGTGTGTGTGGCTGTGTATGTTCTGGAAGCAGGAGTTTAGTGGGTGTGAGCGAGCGGGTCGTGCTTAAGAGAGAGCACTCCTGCGGAGGGTGATTGAGAATGAAAACATAACAAAGGCTAAAGCCTGGGCTTCCACCGACAGCTGGCCCCCCACTCATGTTTCATCCAGGGCGCACACACACACACACACACACCTCAACCTTTAACAAGTAACAGCTACAATACAACAGGAATGAAAGCAGACCAGCCGCAGAGACAAAATCATCAACATGGGGTTTCCCTACTGTACCGTAAATGTAGATAGAAAAAGGTTGCTTCCTGTGATATTGGGAACAAAACCTGCACCTTCCTTGTGTGCTTGGAAGTGTGGGACTGAATGGCTGAATGGTACTACTGTATGTCATACTTCACAAATCTTTTTTTTTTAACTTAAAAGAATCATTATGATCTTAACCATTTAACCCTTTTAAAACTGTTCCCTCAACCATTTAACATTTTAAAAAACACTGAGACCGACATTTAATGTAAATGATGCCTCTTGAAAGCATAAGTATAGCCACAGCACATATATTGGGAGTCAGCTATAAACGAGAGGGAGAGGCAGCCTGAGCAGCCACACAATAGCGGGAGTGCATATCCCTTCAGAGAGAGAGAGAGAGAGAGAGAGTGCATATTCCTTCTCATGAACAGAGAGAGAGAGAGAGTGAATACCCCCTTCCATAAACGGGGGGACAGAGTGCATATTCCTTTCCATGAATAAAGGGACAGAGTGCATATTCCGTTCCGTGAATAAAGGGAGAGAGTGCATATCCCATGAACAGCGTCCAGCGTGCAGCTTGGACAGCATCCAGTCTATCTGGGATACATTTGCTGCACTGATCCATCACACATAGCAACACCCCCGTCATGGAGAGGGCTGGAAAGTAGGATCCCGGCCCACAGAGATAAGCACACACACAGACTCACACGCATACACACAGACACACACACACACATACACATACACACATTTGTGTGCACACACACACCTGCACACACACACACTCATGCACACACACACACACAAAACACACACATGCACACGCGTGCACACACACGCACACACACACACATGCACACACACACGCACACAAATACTCACATGCACAAATTACCAGAAGAAAAGCTGACAGTATGAACTTGCACAGCTGAGCTATCTAAAAGAGAAAAGGCTAAATCCATTTCACGGTTTGATCCATTCAGAGTTTTTCTCCTGACATGTTCATTATGTCTGCTTTCATCTTAGTTCTTCAGTTAAGGAAAGATGGGAAGATAAGTAAAAAAAGTTCAGCCTGAACATGTTCTTGGGGATTGTGAGAAAGAAAGAAAGAAAGAAAGAAAGAAAGAAAGAAAGAAAGAAGGAAGAAAAAACAGAAAAAAAGAAAGGAAGATAGGATGGCAGAAAGGACATTCTCAAAGGTTTATATTCCTCGCTGAGCAATTTACCCCCAGAAAATCTCACCGGTGTCCTTGGTAGTAAAAAAAGTAAAAAATTGGTCTTGAAAAAAGTGTGGTGATAGTGTAAAGCAACAAAATTACCCATGCCCCACTGAAGCAGTGTAGTCAAGCCCAACAATTAAAAACCCACTCGCAATAAACTGAAGCAATTCGCTCTGTTCATAGCAGAGGTAAAATATAAAACTAAAATTAGTGGTGAACAATTAACTACAGTTGTCATAGGAAGCATATATAGAGGAATATAAATAAAAGAGGAAAATGAGTCTCAGTAGTAAAGTTTAAAGGGGTAAAATACCAGTCAGGGTCATTTTAAGTTTATGAAAATAGGGGTGACTAAAATGGGGTTCATACATTCACCAGTGCCAGCTGCAAGTGGCGTCATGGCCCAACTCTTCTTTACCACTATGTCCCGCTATGGCTACAGCTGAAAGGCTGCTGAAATGCATACATTACATTTACAATAAATTGTAATTACACACACCCACACTGTACACTGTTCGCCTACTCTGCACTTAGAATTAAAACACTAAAGTCTTTTAAGTGTTTTAAACAGCACAGGTAGCCACTTTTGGCAGTGAGGTCTGATTTTTTTTGCAAAAATATTAAACTATTTTTTGAATACATGTATGTCAATAAAAGAAGGATAAATGTGTGCTTTACATGACATTTTAAAGATACTGAATATCCTATTTCATATTTTTTATGATTTTAAACCACTGTTTATGACTGCTAGAACAACAAGAAAGGGATTGTGTGTTCTGTGCGGACAGGCCTCATGAAAGTGTGGTTTTGCCTGTCTCCTGTTTCAGCTTAAGACGGGCCCGTGCCCATCCATCCCCAGCTCACCACCTCGTCAGCCCCACAGACGTCCCGACGACACACTGACCCTTACTCATCGGAGAGGCCCTCTTTGCATGAAGGCAGGAGCCTCCGGACACAAACATGTGGGGGGGACCCGGCCCACTCTGCCACAATTACGACAGACACCATTAAAACCAACAAAGCTGACTTAAGCCAGGGCTCCTGGAGGACACAGGATGTGTCATACCCATCACAATGAGGGAAACGCCTGTATAAACACCATTGAAGGCCTCCCTATTTTGGTAACGTAAGAGGAAAGGGAATCGGCAAAGAGTGTGTACTGTAAGTGCATGTGTGAGTGTGTATGTATGTGTGCGTGTGTGCGTGTGTGCGTGTGTGCGTGTGTGCGTGTGTGCGTGTGTGTGTGTGTGTGTGTGCGTGTGTGTGCGTGTGTGTGCGTGTGTGTGGTGGGGGGCATGGCTATTTTTACTGCTGGGGATTAGACAGGGGATGAACGCATGGACTGTTTATTAGTAGCGATGACAGGTAGATATGCCAGGAGGAGGGAGAGAGTAATGAGAGGAACATAATGTCCACTCAAACGCATGCGAGGGATGAGCCGAACAGAGACATTCTCATTCCCACAATCCTTTGCAGCAGGCACCCCCTCAGTACAAATGTAAGGGAGTCCTCGTAGATATAACACTTAGACAGAGGAAGAGGCAAAAAGAAAGACTTTATGTAGGTGCTAGAGGGAATTATCTGGAACCATGCGGGCTTGGCTTGTGAGGAGTTTAGCCCCAAGCATAAGCTTGCTAACTCTTTTTGTTTATTTTCCCCTTTTTGAAAGTTTGCTTCCCCTCCGCTGTTCCTCTGTGAATGTTTGGCAGTAACAAATTTCACATGGTATTCTCAGCCAGAACCGACCAGATCTGCAATACAAGCCGTTAATAAACAACCCATAAATCTATTTTTTTCTTTCGGCTTTGAGAGAACATCACGTACACTCTAAGATGAGTGAAATTCAGACTATGGATCTTTCATTCGCTGCCGTGCCAAGTGGTCCTAGACCAAACCACAAAACTGCAGTGGTAAATCAGTGGAAGCCCAGGTCATGCCTGTGAGAGTCAGCCCACAGCTCCCTCGTATCATGCTGAAAGCCAAGGGTCAGTCTAGAGAAGACTGCATCAAACTCTATCCCTCCTCTCTTCTGATGGGTTAAAATAAACCCTGGCAAAACAACATTCAAACCACAAATGCACAACACTATAATCAGGAAGAAAAATTATTCACAGAGCCGATTATTAAGCCAGGGTAAGCTAAACAAAATGTGGCATTGTTATCGCAAACATAAATGATTGGTATGCCAACCAAATATAATTTCATTGGTAACTGAGATCATTCTATTCTGTTCTGAATAAGTGGTAGGTGTTTTTTGGCATAATTTACTCTCCAGCTTTCCGAAGTTATAACATTTCCATGTCATCTCCAGACATACATGAGGGGGAAGCTGCCATCTGTTCTCGGTGGTTTAGACTGCCTTCGTGACAGAAACACACTGCCTCTTGATTCCAGGGGCCACCTTTTTTTTTGTCTGTTTCCACTGTCGCTGTGTCCCCATGCCTGTGGCTGCCACAGCCCAGAGTCACGGAGAGGAACACGGACACATAATCATCCCCCGCGTCTATGAAGCTCCACCAGCTCCGCTGTGCCTGATATAGCCAGGAGTCAGGCCGAATCCAAAATATTCATGTTCACTCATTTACTAAATAGCACATCTATTGGCGAATAAGCCAATATAACGGATTCACTATATCGTGCAATATGCATTGAACGAGTGAAAAATTTCAGGCAAAGCCCCCATCTCAGCTTCAAATAAACATCTCCCCTCCTGATCTATGAAGCTCCACAAAGAGGACCCTCAGCTTTTGGAATTCCACTACTGTGGATAAAAGCACAGGAGTGTACTTTTTTTTAATACTTGAGACTTTTCTGATCAACAGTAATGTTTTATTGCTGTTAACCTTTTACTAATTCTAGCCTGCAGTGCAGCCTTACAGCTACTACACTTAGGCTTTGCTAGCTATTTGGCCACTTTGCACTGCCTGTTGAAAGATGCCATTAAGATAAGGATTAGATATACGTCCAAGTAACAACTCTGATGTGAAGATCGAATAGTAAATTAGCAGATCGCTACAACTCACCGTATCTCTTTCCTGCGGCGAATGTAAGATATCCCTGAGTGGCCGACGCCTTTGCTTATAGTGATGGAACTGGAAAGTGCAGCGTTGTAAGAAACTTAAGAACGGCCATCTGACGGGCTATCTGGGGGAGGGCATGACCTGGCATTGGCTGACAAAACTTCAGTGTCTGCCCACACCGCTCGCAAACGCAGATAAACTTTACTGCCCGCGAGTTACTATGCAGGATACAGACAACACTGAGTGACGTACACAAACACACACACACACACACACAAACACACACACATTCTTCTTCTCACAAGTCACCATGCAGGATACGGATGACACTTAATGATGTGTACACATCACCGCACACACCAATATACACCCACACATACACAAACACACACACACAGACACACACACACGCACGCTGCTCCTCACAAGTCATCATGCCGGATACAGATCACACTGAATGATGTATACACACACACACACACACACACCATTCCTCATAAGTCACCATGCAGTATACCATGCATCACACTGAGTGATGTGCACACACACACACACACACACACACACACACATACACACATACACACACACACCATTCCTCGCAAATCACTTCATAGGATGCTGATAACACTGAGTGACGTAAACCACACACACATACACGCACTATGAAATTGGACATGGAGGAAAACTCTGTTAAGAATCACCTGATGAACCAGGTCACATTTCACCACAGAGGCCATCTCCAGAGATCAAGGCCACCCCGAACCACAGTACATCTCCATCTTAAGTGTAGATGACTGACTGCTGCCGCTGCTGTGACTGTAAGGCTAAAACCTGGGCCAGCCTCTGACAGCAAATTCCTACCTTCGCCATCCAGCTAACTGATAGCAAATTCTTACCTTCGCCATGCAGCTAAGCTGTCACTCTCGGCTAATTCAGTAAGCAATTCAATTCAATAAGCAATGAATACATAACATAAGGTTGCAATGTGTTTTGTATCTGTGCTGTGTTTTCCCCTGTCCTTCAGGGCAGGTCATTCTCAGTATGCTGTACTGTGACACTTAGTTTGTTTATTACGCTGTGGGAATTGTAACACTATCAAGCAAGCTGTATGAGGCTTTTAAATCACCCTTTAGGGCTTGTTTGGACTACATTGGGCCTCAGGACTGAGTCCTGTGATTGAGAGGCATGTCACATCTTGGGAACACACCGCATAGCTCCACTGCGGGGGGTGTAGACTGATCAGGCCACCGAGGTCATACCGCACCATGGCACTGACACCAATTTACCAGCAGAGGGCAGCATGTCTGTCATAACAAGAGACTGGTGGCCACATTTGCAGCTCACTGTTTAAAACCGATACAAAGGACCTGTGGATATTTTCTATTAATACACATATGCAGTCATGCTCTTCAGTTGGCCCTGTTCGTTATTAAATAATTTCATTATTTCAACAAATTACCGTAATCACCCCATGACATGTGGTCTAATTTTGAGGTATTTGCCAGGCTGTGTGATTGGGCCGAGAGACGATTGTGTGTGATGAAAGGGAGCAAAGGCATTTCCCTAGAGAGCAGTACAGGGTTGAAATAGATTCCTGACCTTTTCAACAGGTTATGTCTAAGCACTAGGCTTAACACTGGCCAGCCCAAATATAGCGGATTCCCTGACACTTCCTCAACCTCTATTTTTTTTCCCTGCACCACAGTCTTTCACTTCTCATTCCTGCAACTACATGCTCCATTTGTCTGTCTCTTTTTTCCCTCTGCCTTATTCTTGTCTAAGGCATATTTGAGATGAGACATGAGTGGAGAGTGGATAAAGAATACACAACACATGTTCAGAGTCTTCAGAACAGTGCTTGTTGTACATACATACCAGCTGACTGCCACCTCAGCAGCTGCTCCAAGTTCCAAATTAGCGGGTCTCTTTTCCCCCCCTTGTTTTCCGCCTCAAGCAGTTCTGTCAGTCATATTTTATTGTTAAACATTCATATGGATAAACGCGCTAAATAATTAAAAGTGCACACATGGAGGACTTACTAGAATATATAAATTGACAACCTTTATAATTATATATTATTATGTGACATATAGCCTACATACATAGGCCTACTATGTTTACATACAGCCTGTGAAAAATGGACTTTGAATATAATATGAAATGGTTCCACAGCAAGCAGATAAGGTAGACCTGTTCAAGTTTTTTTTGTCAAGATTACTGGTTTGCTTTATTTATTTATTTATTTATTTATTTATTCAGTTATTTGTTATTTATTATTATGTTATTATTGATCTGAGTATTGCCATTTTTCAATGATTTTTCAAACTTTTTTTGAGTGGACACTTTTTCCCCCCCTTAACACATGGTAGGCTATTCACAACAATGGACAACACTGTTCTGAGCTCTTAAAACCAAGGTATTGGTAATACTAGCTAATAAGACACTGATTCTTGAAACTTTGGCAAAAACATGTCCCACCCACTTAAGTGCTCATTCTGTTAGAAACCAATAACTTAAACACAAATAAAAACACTTAAAGTTATAATCAAGGGCTTTTCTGCACATATGTAAGTTTGTTTCAAAGGTTTATACCTATTTTAATTTATTTAATCACTCTTTCTTTGCCCGCCACCTATAAAACCAGCTGTCCTCAGTGATGAGCTTATCATTTAAACTTGCTTAAAAAACTAAAAAATTATAATGGAACTGAATAATGTATACATCACAAGAAAGAACATATTAAAATATATATGAAAAACAGCAAACAGTGAAGTTTGAACAGCATTTATTATTATTTTGTGTTTGCTCAAAATGTGTCCCACATATTCGTCACCACCGTCAGATATTTTCAAAAAGCATTAAAATCAGGCAGATATAAGGACAACTACATTCCTAAGGACCCTCTTTTTGAACCTTCAGCTATACTGCATGCAACACCATCTCTGAAGCTCCCATAAGTTTTACTATTTTGTAAATATTTTTTGCTACTGCCACGGTCACAACCATAACGTGTCAACACCGTCTCTTTTGTATGAAAAATATTACTTTAGATTATAGCATTAATATGTACTTTTTAAGAAGATACATGGAGAAGCTAACAACAGAGGGAAAACAAGATGGCTAATGTGAATGACTCATTCATACTATGGAAAAGAGTGGGTTTTTATCACCACCGTCAGATGTCACCACCGTCAGGTTTTGTGTCTGACAGTGGTGACATACAGTCTGACGGTGGTGACAAAAATGTCTTTGTGGACTTCAGTGGCGGCTCAACAATAATTGTTGATCAGAATAAATACTACTACATCCTATAGTGCTTCATTAACCTCAAGAATCAGTGAATAATAATAATAATATTAATAATCCTTACAGAAACAATAGGGCTTTGCGCCTCCGGTGCAGGCCACAGCCTGCATCTCCGGTGCTTGGGCCCTAATAATAAATATTCCTTACAGAAACAATAGGGCTTCGCCTCTCCGGTGCAGGCCACAGCCTGCAGCTCCTGTGTTCGGGCCCTAATAATGGATTTTTAAGTCTAAGCACTCCAAAGCGTTACACAGACCGAGCAGAAGCCTAGTGGTCAGTTCTGAGCTCTGCAAGAGAATTTGCATGTCTGTAACAGGTACAGGTACCCCCAGGTAAAAAATATGACAGTATATGAATAGATAAATAATTATGACTGCTAGATAAGAGTGACAGTTATGTAAAGAGAAAAACAGAGTGTGACCAGGTCTTTTAACAGCTATGTGAGAGAGACAATAGTAACAATAGATTCTAAAGTAGTGTTTAATCAATAAATCTTTGATTAAGAAATGATTACATCATTGGTTGCAGTTATTTCATTTTAAAGTTTTTTTTTATTACATTATTTGTAACAGGTTATTACTGTCATAGTTGAACTCTGTGTCGGTAACTTTCCACCACACTACACTCTCCGCTCAATCACCTGCCACTCCCACCTCGCTCTCATTCTATCACTACCGGAGTTTTTTTTCTCAGGGGGTTACCCTGTAGTGTGTGTGGTTTGGTATGGTTTGTCTTTTAATTTTCTGTTCAGTTCAGTTTACTTTTTTTAGGCATTTACCCTAATGAGTCGCCGGCAAGCACAGCTCATGTGAGTAATTGAGTCAAGTGAAAAATTATGTCCTAAATCTCTTGCTTGACGCTGTTTTCTGTAAGCTAGAACAGGTCTAGTGGTTAAACGACTGGCTTTTCCAGTGTCCCTTGTGAATATCCATGACGTGTCAATAAGGCACTTCTGATTGGGCAAATTCGCTGTCTTTCGCTCACCTAGCTTCTGTCCACTGTTCTTCCTCTGCGATGTGGGCGTGCCACACATGGCTCTGGGCGGGGCTTACAACCTAGTGACGTAGATAGGTTTAGCCTGCTCTGATCCGCTCGTTTTGGTGAGCTTGACCCTTCAATGACCAGTAAAACCATGAGGGTCGAATTTCACGTCTTGGAGTGCTGCGTGCATATACTGCTTGTTGTGACCCACCACATTGTAAATAGAGCTACTCAAAGTGTTTTTTAGCGGAAGGACCCCTTTAACTAAACATTTCAAGTTCAGGTGTTACAGTAGCATCTTCTTTTAACATAGTGAAATTATTATGCCACCATTGGCATAATAATGCTTACCATTGTTTTCAGATGCGGTTATTTTATATAAGCTGGTGCACATTACACCATGGTTGTATGCCATAAGTGATGTGCGGAACGTGGCCTCTGCATTTGTCTCCTCAGCTTTGAGGATTGCATGGCATCTGATTACTTTTGTGTTATTAATGAGTTGGAAGAATCACTTGTAAAATACTGTACCACTGTACAGTACCAGTATTGTTTTTTATTATTATCATAACAGAAAGTTGTGATTAAGTGATGTCAACAGAAAATTGTGTGAGAAGTGATGTTACTTGAAATGCCACCGTTATCAGTATGTGTAGAGGGCACTACAAGACTGTTAAAGATGATGTCAGTGATGACAAAATAGTTAAATAAAGTGTTTAAATAAGATGCCATTGACCTGAGAAGGCTTTTTTTTGGAAATATAGGTGAAAATGAGGCCACTGTCACCACCGTCAGAGTAGTGTCATCACCGTCAGTTCTAATGTCACCACCGTCGCCACCGTCAGAAGGTGTTTTAAATTAATATGCTTACAATATATGTCTGAAGTGCTGTTATTTTTTTAAAAGTAATAATGATTACTTATAATAAAACATATTTGTTACACAAAAAACACCATGTGTTTAATGTAGGCTTAAAGTAAATGTTGTATGTCTCTAAATATTTTAAAGTGAGCAAACATGAAACAGTATAAAAACTTAACAAAAGTGTTTTTTTAACATTTAACAGCATATAGGTGAAGCAAGAATGACAGATAATGGTTTAAGAACTCCAGATATTTATACAACAAAATGATTATAATTTTAATGGCTTTTAATTATGTCTGACGGTGTTGACAAAAACAAAGTACAAATCAGAAAAACATCTGTTTTCTGAAAAAAATACAAAATGGGGAGGTTGTTCCAGTACATTTCCTAATAGTCAAGACTTTGGTCTATGATTATATAATTAATTATTTTGTATTTCAACTGACTTTTTTCTTCCAAAATTAAAACCTGTTTTAGCCACATTCTCAAGAATCAGTGAAGAAATTCATAACATACAGCGTACAGCGAAGGTCAACATCACGTAGGCTAATAAAACCCACCAGTAGGGCTGTTCAGACACCGAAGCGCCAGGGGCTCAAATACAAAAAGGCTCATGGAACAATAATTGTGTAGGCTTACTTACTTCGCGAGGAAATATGAATTACAACAACCAGGGGCGCCGGTACGATTGGATATATAGGCTATAGGTACGTGTTCGGTACGCGAATAATTTCGTCCTAGGCAGTATCTACATACGATTTGGAAAATTTACTATTGACACTTAATGACCCCTGCATACTTGTTTATTCAAGCCTATAAACTATAGTGTAGGCAACGTCGCAAAAACTGTTCTGTGAAATACTGGGTACCAAAATCCAGCCTAACATGAAAGAACTCCAACCTTTAGTCGGGTACAGATAATGTAGCTAACATGTTTTATGTCTTTACACTATCGTAAAACAAGTTTCTGTACCAGAACATGTGTTGATGACAATTGCTTTGGCTTACCAAGTGTAGAAACAATGCATTTCTGCTTCCAAAACGACTTAGTCCAGAGTCGTTTCATTGCATGACTGCTAGACATACCCAAACGCTTTTTTTTAACACAAACTGAACATCGGTGGTTCAGATAAGCCCCAGTAAAATGATGCTTACTGTGCATTAATGTGCCATATGCACCCTGTGGATGTATGTGTAAGTTCATGTGTGACGTCACTGATTGGTGGCTGCAAGGTAGTTTAATTAACAGACAGTTATTTGGTAAAATTACTATTTCACAAATTATGAAGTGAGACATTTTAGAGAATGCTCACGTCTGTTGTAATTGTTACAATTTTGCTCAAGCCCCAAATTTACTCTAGTGAAATCACTGTAACCTTTCAGCTCAAAACCAATTCATGGTTGTGAAGCAACATGTTTATTTGGCTGGCATTGTTCACACACAAATGTCTGGATCTTTTGCAGAGATGGGATCAACACAGGGAGAGTCATAGTCAAGGTTAGGCACAGAGACATAAACAATGCTTTAGGCCCTTAGCAGGAATGTGACATTCACCACCTGTGTCTTAAGTTGAAATCACATGCATATTTTCCATATTACTCACCAATTTCACTGCATGTGCTACTCTACCCAGTATGTCTATGCATGTGACAATAAACCATCCTTGTAACCTTTGTATATTAATGTTAAAAAATATATTTAGCAGCAAGCTAAGTTTCAGTGCAGCTACTGGACACTAAGTAGCATCCAGACCTGAATAATATGACTGACAGCTTTACTTCTCAACATTGTTTAGAGGATTAGAGTGGGGGGGAGAAGGGGTTGTTGCTTTACAGTTGATGGTGTGAAGATAGACATAGCGAGGCAGATGGAAGTGGAGCCCGGTAACGTGAGCAAGCGAAGCGGCTGGATGCAGAGAGAAGGAGAGGGTCCTGCGAAGGTTCAGCAAGGGCGAGAAACTTGGCAGTGAACATGAGCAGGTGCACCAGGGGTGGGGTCAGCAAGGAGCCAGCCAGTTCAGAGGGAAGGTCAGAAGGAGTATGTGTGTGTGTGTGAGAGAGAGAGAGAGAGAGAGAGATAAAGTATGTGTGTTATGGGAGTAACAGACTCTTTCTCCGTGTGCGATTGTTTGTGTTTGTGTGTGTGTGTGTGTGTGTGTGTGTGTGTGTGTGTGTGTGTGTGTGTGTGTGTGTGTGTGTGTGTGTGTGTGTGTGTGTTGTATATTGGGTGTGTGTATGTGTGTTAGTGTATATTAGTTAAGTGAGAGTCAGGGCAGAAATAAGAGTTTTTTGTACACAGCCTTGTGATGAAATTATGACTGATAAGTAAAAATGCAAACAATTTCTCAAATGTTTTGTAAGCTATTCAATAACACACATGCGTCTGGAACACTGACTACATACATCAGTAACAGGCATTGTTGGTAATGCAAACTAATGTTATTTCATTATTCATATCGTGGATCATATATTTTCTTACAGGGCTGAAAACAAACGTAATGATTTAACAACTACTTTAATAGGGGAAGACCACCTTCCACTCGTAACTTGTCAGTGTGAGACTTGCATCATTAGCCTGCACTTAACTCCTGCCAACAAGACATTAATTCTGTTGACACCCATACGCACAACGCTATCAGCTCTTGCCAGTTCTAAATAGGGCTGTCTTCAGCAAAAACCCAGTGATAAAATTGCACAATATACCAGATGAACACACTGACTGGTGGGTTACAGCCAATACACTACCACAAAAAACTCTATGTTTTGCTACAGAGCATTCAAATCAACACAGTCATAAAGGGAAACACTAATATTGTCAGTGATGTGAGCCACATACAGTAGATGTATGCAGTTCTATACTGTGGTAAGTTAACGTGCAGAGTTGAGTTTCATGTCTCTGGTCAAACTTATCAGATGGATCACAACTATTTTCAAATGTCAAGGGCCACAAATCCTGCAGCAAAAAAAGAGGGGGGTGGGGGGGGTGGGGTCATTGGGCCAGGTCAGAGAGGAGTAATGGTAAGGAGTGAAAACCAGATAGTGTGTATGCAGCAGAGATCAGAATGTTCCCCTGCCGAGAAATCAAAACATCACCTTAGGGGGTTTCACACTCCTCTATCTGGTATAGCTAATACACACATTAAATATAAACTCGGCCCTCTTATTAAAATGGTAATGCAATGCCGCCACACTGCAAGTGGGTGGGGGGGGGTCCAAACATAGGGTGAGGACATTGAGATCTGAAATACACGTGCTGAAACAAAGTGAAGGGTTTGTGCATGTGTGGTCTCTGTCATGTGACTCCTTTTCGATGCAGTTACCCACAACAGTATGAGGACCTCAGAGAAAGGACTGAGGGGTATTATGTTGGATGGATGGGCGGATCCACATTAAGCCATGTGAAATGTCTTTGAAAGTAGTTTGCCAGCTGCTAGACGATCAGAAATAGGTATGATTAGATCCATCTTAGCAGACAGGAAATATAGGTCAACTATCATTAGCTGTAGTCATTTTAAAATGGCATCTTAAAAGACAGTACACAGCAAAATTTAGAGTGTTAAAATTTCAGGGTTAAATATTTGCAGGTTGATTTTAACTCCCAAAGTGTAATTTGAAACATTGTTCGGTTTCAAATTGTGTCCAGGGTTGGGGATATTTCACATTTTGAAACTGTTCATTTACTCTAGAGAGTGTAAAACTGTAAACCCTCAAAAAGTGTTAAAATCAACTCTGTGGTAGTCAATTAATAATTAATAAGTTAATAATTGCCGCTAGTTATTCTTTCTGATATTCCTAATATTTTATTCCAAATATCACATTTTAATACAACAAAAAATTGCCGTGGACTAAATGGTTTCTCAAAGTTTTTTGTTGTTGTTGTTTCAGTTAACATCAAGATTTATCACTGGGGTTTGATGCTTTAGGATGCATCCATGTCATATTTGTGATAGGCCTAAACGTCTCTAAAGCTGCAAACCTGATCCTGCTCTACTTGAATCCCATGCTGAAATTCAGAATAACAGCCCAGGGTCTACTAGTCTACTACTGTACTAAGCCAGTTTTTCCCCTGTATGCATTTAGCAGCAGAGCACCAAAGCTGCTAAAACAATAGGCATCCCTGCTAACCAGTAAGCTAAATAAAGCTAAATAAAGTATGCCTCTTTATTTGCACACTGTGTAAGCACTACACGCAAAGGCTTATTTTTAAGCGTCAATCTGTCCTGTTTTTAACTCAGAAGTTGCCAGAAGTCACCATTAATAAAGTGAATTTCACATATGCCCCCGGAGCCCCTAACATAGCTGGGCTAACTGACAGCACCGCGGCTACAACAGAATTGTAGGGGAAATGCTGACTAAACCGATTGCTATGGCAGTCCCTCTAGCTACCATTGCCTACATATATTTAATCTCCAACACATTTGCCTGCATTGCTGTTGGCGAGGTTGAAGCATCATGACATATTGCCACCCAAGTGCGTCGGAGCACAGGTATCTCATAAACTGCCAGAGGTCACTCGATGATTCAGGACACGGGGCATCAACTGGTCATCCATCAGCCACAAAGGGCACATGTCACACCTCTCTCCAGCTCTTTCTTTATTGCCTGCATTAAATTCTAATCACTGGTGACAGCCCAAGACCAGGATGACCCTTCTTATCGGGATTAAGCTACACTCTCTGGGCCTTCAAAGGCCTCGTCAGGGCCTCCACCAGTGATGAACACTTTGCATGCCACTCGTTTGTATAGGAAAGCCTATCCTAGTTTTGTTTTAACCTACATGTACACTTATTACAGTGCCTTGCAAAACAATTCATACCCCTTGGACTTTCTCACATTGTTAACACATCACAAGCACAAATGTAAATTTATTTTTTATTGTGAGTGTATGTGACAGACCAACACAAAGAAGATAGTTGTAAAGTGGAAGGGGTATGAATACTTTTGCAAGGCACTGTATGATGATGATGATGAGGATGAGGATGACGATGATGATGATTATTATTATTATTATTATTATTATTATTATTATTATGCTGCAATGCTGTATTATGCTGTGCTGTAAAGCAAAAACCACAGAAACAAAGAGAAAAGGAAAAAAATACTATAACTGTTGATAGTTTATATATATAATTTAATACTTAATTTAAAAATTGTGCGTGTTGGTGTAGGTGTGTGTGCATGCACTCTATGTTGGTAAATAGCCTTGAATCCCTGCATATGAATAAATGTGCGCTTGACATGCTGCAGTATAGTGTTTTTCCACATGTATGCAGAAATGCAGTAGGACATGTTTCATTTTTCCTCCAGCTGTTGACATGGCTTTGGCACAGACCCATGACAGATGACACCACTGATGCTCTCATATCCCCTATAACTACATTATGACCAGCACACACACACACTCAGGCAGCCAGCCACAAAAACGCATATCACAGCCTACACAAATTCCCAGTAATTGTTGTGGTAGAAATGTAAAATCGTTTTAACTGTCATTATTAGAGATTCAGACAAAACTGTTTTGTGGTTTGTTAAGATACAGTAAGGGTGTAGGTTACAGGTTCAGTTGTTGTACTGAGAATGTTTCTACTGGTATCTATATATCTTGAAATTAAGTTACGATATGGATTATGACTAGCTATCAATTTGATGACAACTGTGAGGATGGGTCATGTTTTTTTTTTACCTATGTGACTGTTACCACACATTTCACACAATCTAAACAAAGAGTATCGGTAGCACTTTAATAATAACTATTTTCTTAATAAGCATTTATTTTGCATGTTAACTATTACTTAACACTTGTTCATCATTTATTAGCCATTAATTTTACATTTCTCATTTCTCTATTTCTCATCAGTAAATCATTATTATTATTATTTATGTGCAACTTAAGTCTAAACAGTTTTCCAAACATACCGTTTCGCAAAAATAAAAGTTAAAAATAAAAGTTGGTGCCTTCCCGTCTAGAGTTACATGTGCTCTCCACAGCACCACTCAGCAAATGCTAATTATATAAAGAAGGAAGAACAAGCAAACAGATCAACTTGCTAAGTTGATCTTAAACCTGTCCCTTCATAAAAACCTGAGCACTGTGCAATTCAAGACGAGCACGAGTGACCTCTTTATCCTTTAATCAAAGCCAGAACACCCCTCTCAAACGAAGCTGATATTGAATGTAATTTGTTCAGCTTGTCTGTTTCTAAGCAACATGTCCTTTTGCTAGGACCCAGTAAACTTGATCCCACTCATTTACCAGTTTAATTTCTCAGATGAATGTATATTACTTACATTTTTTAATGCAAACATTTATTTATTTATTTATCTGATGTGTATAATTGAAACTATATAACAGAGGTTACTTTCAACATTAGTGATGTGTTCTAATTTTATTTAAAAAAAAAAAAATCCAAATAGAGGCAATGCCAAATCAAACAGCACTAAATAAATTCATTTCAGTTCTTCTCAGCAATCTCTCACTCTCGATTTTTAAAGTCTCTGTCAGCTGGGCCGGTCGAGTAACAGATCCCACACATGCTCAAAGGCAGCCGGATACCAGAGATGCCTGAGTGGCTATACAGGAATCTATGCACGGTGCGGCTAATTTAACATGCTAACTCTTCCCTACTGTGAATTCAGTGAAAACACAGACACATAGTAAAACAACACTGCATCCCACCAGGGCATCTAATCATGCAAGAGTTATAGTCTGAAACTCTACACTCCCCAACCTACACCCCCACCTATCCATTCACATACACGCACACACACACACAGGCACACAGGCGCGCGCGCGCACACACACACACACACACACACACACACACACACACACACACACACACACACACATCTTCCTAAGTGATGGGCTTGAGATGGCATAAGCCCTCTCTACCTGATATGGCATGATGGTGTTGGGCATCGGGCAGTTGTGAGAAAGGTGCATAGCAGCACAAGCTTCCTGCTGCCATCACCATCAGCCACACTTACGCCAGCCATGTTTCATGTCATCTCCTTCGAAATCAAC
Source organism: Setipinna tenuifilis (assembly GCA_030347295.1). Classification (NCBI taxonomy): domain Eukaryota; kingdom Metazoa; phylum Chordata; class Actinopteri; order Clupeiformes; family Engraulidae; genus Setipinna; species Setipinna tenuifilis. Next base: position 21,038,702 of record CM059268.1, on the reverse strand, counting down.
AACAGTAAGATACAGTGGCCCAGAGGAGTCACCAATCACTTAATGAAATTAATTACCGTTCACTCGAAACACTTGCTTGCATTACGTTAACCTTCTCTATACTGTATATATACTCTATATAGGCATATATGTATTGAAAAGTAATATTGAATGTTTTTTTATTAGGTCAAATTACTGCACTATGTGAAATTTCAGATGATGACAAGACAGCCCGCCAGTAAATTCCTGTGCCCACTCCAGCGCTTCAGTTTGGACAGTAAAATCAAATACCTGTCATAAAGGAAGGATATGACCATTCCTTGGCATCACACTGCATTCCTCCGTCGTTATGGAATCAAAAAGCTGTCTCACATGTCAGCATTCTGCTAAATGCGACATGCTCTGCTAAACAGGCTAAATATGCCAATTATGTAACTCACGGCAACAGTATCATGGTAACTTTTTTCCCCAATTTTATGAGGTGCTATAATTGAAATATGTTTAGACCATGCACTGCATTGAAGACATCAAAGTGGAGATATATTTAAATAGATATATGTATAATTGTAAGTATATATATGTATGTGTGTGTATGAGGAAGTGGGGAAGACCATTTGGGGAGTGGGTGGTTTGCATGGGTGCTTTTGATGTGACTCAAGTGGCATTACAAGAGGGATAAACTGGCCGCTCGACATGACCATGAACTTCAGTGAGGAGTCACCTCTGGCATAATTTACCATCTCTTATCCATCGCCATCATGCGCAAACCCCTGGAGGCCTGTATAGGCGTAGCGCTTTGTTAGTCTGCAAATCAACAACACTAGAACAGCTGTTCCTGACATGCTGAAGTGAGCACCATCAAACAAACACAAAATCAGCTGATGGCCTCAAAGCCAGTGCCAACCAGCTGGTATACAAATGGCAAAGCAGGGAATCTCTTTCATCAGCGCCATTCCTCTTCAGTGGGCCGATCCGTGGTACCATCTATCTATTAATACAAAAATGGTTTAACCTTGGGGGTTTAGTTACCTAAAGCAGTCTTTTGCTTTAGTCACAAATGCACAATGCCTGTCACTTGTGCACTTAAGCCCGCTAAAGCCTGGGGATGCGTGAGGTGGACAGTTGAATATTTAAATGCCACTCGCGGTCTAAAATAACCTTGTAGTCAGAACACAGGAGGGATGCAGGGCTCTGGTTTATCAGATCCATCACACAGCAGATGGATATAAAAATGTCCCGCAGAAGGTCATGGCCGGCAATACTTAGGTGGTGGTACCAGTGGCTGTTACAATGCTCTGCGCCTTGTCTCCCCCTTGTGTTGTTTTGCGACGGTTTATGTGTGTTACAGACTGCTTACCCTCATTTTCCCAAAACATGCCTGTTTGGCCTTTAAGTGACTCAGAGGTCAGTCTGTCATGGTCTTCTGTCAGCTTTGTTTCATTTTTACTTCATCTTACCAACTCTAGTGACTCTAATACTACTTATGACTGTATTATAATGTTGTATTATAATCTATTACGATAATTACATGAAGGAATAAATCCAGTGGTCTATTTCTGTGACCTATGGGTATATTTATAGGTGTAGGGTAAACACATATAAACAACATTTACGCATTTGTGCATATAGCTTACACATCTTTCCTATCATTTACCCATTTAGGTGTATTGTTTTGTTATTATGTAAGTTTTTCTCATTCTGTGAATGCGACACAAGCATTGTTGCTCAGCATCCAATCAGCAGAGTGCTTTTTGAGCACAAAGGGGAAGGGTGTAATTTCATTGGGTAATGAACTTAAACAATCTTTAGTGAAGGCAAATCACCGATTATATTTGTAAGTTTGTTTTTGTTGTTACTCTTGCACCAAGTAGGTGGACAGCAGCAAGGTGACTCGTCCCCACATTCCTACTATAATCCTCAAAGACAAATGTGTTAAATTAGAACTCACACCTGTGCTTTACAGTCTGCCAGGAAAACTCTCTCTTACACACACACATACGCACACACAAACACAAACAAACACACACACACACACACACACACACACACACACACACACACACACACACACACACAAACAAACTCACAATCAAAGCTCTCTCTTTCTCCCTCTAAAATGATATAAACACATACACATATAATGCACACACTTACCTTCCAGCCACACACACACACACACACACACACACACACACAGACACACACACATACACACACACACACACACACACACACACACTCACAAGCAAGCCTCTCTCTTACTCCTTCTAAAATAATATAAACACACGCACGTATGCACACACATCACCCCCAGTCCAAGTCACACACACACACTCATAAAACTTGAATGTGGCTGGTCTCTCTCCCTCTCTCAGTTGCCCCCTCTGCCCCCTCTCTCATAGACATACTGTTTTATTATGTGTCGTATCAACTGGCTTTTCTGCTCTCCCTTCCATGAATAATTCAGCTGTTCATTTAATTGGTGATTCTCCCACTCCCCCCCTCCGCCACCCCCCCAGTGGATCTTGGTGTCCTGAACTAAATCTGTCCGAGCACACGTGCACACTATCAGATCCCTGACAGTTTAACAGCTTCAAGATGTTGTCAAGCTTTGAATGGACATATTATGTACCAAGAGTATGGGTAACGATGGGCATATTCTAGGACAAAGAAAAAATTAGAGGATTTTTTTTTAAAGAAATTAAAGCTTAAAGGCACAAAATCATGGCTTGTTTAAAGATCAAAGACAAGGGACATAAAAGCCCCAGACCTTCTTGTCTCCCCTGAAATGAAAGACTATCTGCCATGTAAGTAAAAACTGTATTGGACAGTCGAACTCTTAATAGCAACACAACATGATAGGCTTGTTATGCAATACGTCGGAATAACTCCCAACTGTAGTGGTGATGCCAAAAGCAGCTGGAGACCGGAGTTTCCATCTCCAAGTCCAGATTTCAAAGAGCTGTCACCCCTTCCATTTCTGGAAAATTCAATTATGTGAAGTGTCACAAACTTTCAACCGGCCCATAGTCACACATATGTACACGCAGCTGTAGTTGTAAATGGGATGCATGAAGCAACATAACACCTTGTTGTCAACTGCTTTTGAGTAGGAAACTAAAAAGACTAATAAGCAATTCCCTTCTGTCATCCATGCAACAACAGGAATGAAACATGCAGTGAAATTCAGTCGAGGAAAACAATACACACACACACACACACACAACCACCAAGCCATTGGGAGACAGTGGGATGTTCCGAAGGTGTGAGGCACTGTATGCTATAACGGCTTACAAAATGCACGCTTCGAGTACTATGCGTGTGCGGGACGAGACTTCTGTGTTCTCTCGTTACCGCACAGCCCCACTGCCAAGAGGAGAGATTGCAGGCGTGCATTCAGTTCATAGCAGAGCAGCATCTGAGACTCACCACCACCACCACCACCACAGCCGTAGCTGCTTCCCAGCTCCTTCAGAGTGCCATTCCAGGTGAAGTTGCCGCATCGCCTGTAGCCGAACATCTTCCGTTGCACTTCTTCCTTGCAGCACAGACGAAAAGTGGATTCTTTTTTGTTGTTGCTGTGGTTGTGTGTTGTGCGTTCTTTTTCTGCTTCAGAAAGCCAGCTGAAAGAGGTGGATTTGCACGATGCCTGACTGCTGTGGGTCCCTTTGGACAGGAGTAATGATAAGTCGGCTCGGGGTGCTGAATGAGGGAGGGGGATGGCACCTGGTGTGTTTCGTAGAGGCCCCCATGTGCATAAAGTTTCCCACTGGAGGCCAACCCACAGCTCACAGAGACATGGAGAAGCAGGGACAGCGGAATCAATCACCTCTTCCCTTGTCATCAAGGCCTTGTTGTAGTAAACGCCTCCTCAGAAGGAGGCTTCTGGTGTGTGTGGGAGAGTGTGTGTCGATGTCTGTGTGACTGTGTGTGTGTGTGTGTGTGTGTAGAGTATAAGGTTCTGAGAAGCAATTTAAAACTTGTGAACCACTCACAGTTTATGGGCCCATTCAGCAGCTATAAGAATAGCCTGACATCTGCAGAATCTATTGAACAATACCTGTGCAATTAATTAAACCATAATATCACTCAGGCTATGAACCATTTGTGCCTCTTATTACTGTCCATAATCAATGTTTTAATAATGAAGAACCCGAAAGGTCATTACATAATAATGTATAGTACTGTGAGCCTAAATCTATCTATCTATCTATCTATCTATCTATCTATCTATCTATCTATCTATCTATCTATCTATCTATCTATCTATCTGTCTGTCTGTCTGTCTGTCTGTCTGTCTGTCTGTCTGTCTGTCTGTCTGTCTGTCTGGCTGGCTGGCTGGCTGTCTGGCTGGCTGGCTGGCTGTCTGGCTGTCTGTTTGTCTTATCCACTCCATTCTCCTCTAGAGTCAACAGCTGCAGCCCTGAGTATGATTGACATCCTTATCCCACAGCAGAGCTGGAGCACCAGACCTCCCTTAACAAGTAAGGTTACCCAGTTAGGAACATTTGGCATTTATGGAAAGAGTGTTTCTTGTTGAAATGTCCTATTCTCCTCGTATTATTCAAGAAAAGAACATAGACATGTGTGATATGATGGTGACATGATATGAGATTCCCTTAAAGAATTATCCTAGTAAATATGTAAGTCTCTATCTGTTAGCCACTATGTTCACACAACATCAGCCTTCAGATAGTGTATGGCTCACTATCAATGGCCCATATTAGTAGGTCATGGAGTGTTTTTAGCTACTGGGTGGTTGTTAACAGACAACACACATAACTCTTTGTCCCGAACGCTCGTTAATGCCACACACTGCTGCCAAGGCACACCATTGATGTTTTATTGGCAATACCGCTCGGAAGGCCACACTGCCAACCTAATGCCATGGGGTAGATGAGTGGGAAGACAAAGACACTTTTCCCTGCAGCTAGTTTGAGAGAATAGGCAAGGACTGAGAAAAGCAACGCACGTGCCGGTGGAAAGAGACATCCAGCACGCCAGATTTACTGCCACATGGCCGTCTCTCAAACCTTTAATTAACACTTTACATCCCTCGCATGGCTCAGTCAGGCCGTGAGTGCCACGGCAAAAAGAATCCCACTGGACACCTTTGCTCCCTTCGCCACTGTCCCCATCTCTTTGGTCCTCAGCTCTGGGACGTTTGCCAAGTAGGTGACACCATGTATGTGAGCACCATTCCTGAACTTATTAAGACTACTTCAGACAGAGTCCTCAGCTGACAAAGTAGCATCAAGGTGTGATAAAGCTTTGTGGCTCTCAGAAGAGATACAGTCATCAACATAATGTTGGTAGCTGGTGCTAAACTTGGAGCTCTGATGCTCTGTGTAAGCACGGCAGATGCTTTTGAGTGCAGAAGAGTTTTTCTTACTGGAACAGTAGAAGAGCTTTAATTAATCTTTTTAGTGATGACAAAACCATTCAGATTGTTCAATCTTTGCCTATTAGTAGCCTTTATTAACGTGGTGAAAGTACCTGACTTTATTTCTGATAATAAAATGTATAAGCCTCTTCAATACTGTGACCTTTGGCTTTGTGTCTCCTTTGAACTTAGAGGTGTTTGCATCAGGTGAAAGGCCAATGCATCTAGCCAATACCCACCACAAAAAAACACTTAGTTATCCTACTATCCTACACTGTGGTTCCAAAGAAAACCACAAAATTGCTTGTGGTGAGATTACTACTGTAGACAGAGAGACAAAATATCATTCCGGCACAATATCAGTATACTGGAAAATAACTCAAATCAGATAAAAAGCTACGTGTTGCACACACTGGCCAAGTGGCATTTTTTGTAATGTGAAATGCTGCTAAATTATCACCCCCATACCCTTCAGCCAGTCTATATGACCTGGCCAATTCTGGATTGTTAGTAGCACTCTACTGATGACAGTATTGTCATGTGTGTGCCACACTCACTATGCTGTTTTCGTCCGGTGCCACCAGGGATGGGGGGGGGAAAGCAGTGCACAGCGAGAGTCTCGGGCAAGCAGGCTTGTCACCCAGGTCTCTTCACAGCAAAAGATAAACCCTGGAACGATGTCTATGCAGGGCACTATCTCAAGTTGCTGCCCATACATTGCAAGGATTAGACATTGCTTTTCTTTGGATGTTTTGCCAGATGGCAATCATCACTAGATCTCCAAGGCATGAACAAACATTAATCATAATGAGGTAACACGGTACATGATTATTTTCAATGCTTTGACTAACATTAGCAAAGCAGTTAGTACAATATTCAGTTATTAGATGGTAAATCTTTGTTTATAACACAGACAAGAATAATGCTGCAATGCGAATCATTTACAAACACCTACATTAGGGTTTATGTGTAGGGATATTATTTCATACTTACTTTGGCACTAAGTAATTTAATTTAAAAAAAAAAACAAGTGGAAAGTTTTTGATCTTTTTTAGTACAGTGAACTTGTTTTTGCCTCAAGAAAGAACCCCCACAGGTGACATTCCTTCTTAGCAGCAGGCTGTTAGCACCTCTGGCTACATCTGAAGGACCAGCATAGACTGTCAGCACGTCTAACTCAAGCTAACGAATCTGTCAGAACCTCTCCTTCTCACTTGCTAACTATTACAAAACTTCGAGGCCTAAAATTACCTACTTGGTAATTACACCTAATCCAGCCCTAAAATTATCTACTTGGTAATTCAAATGGACATTGTTTGAATCTCTTGCCCCTGCAATTAAATAGGGCCTCTTGTGAACACCACCGATAAGCAAATTACACACTACCAAACCAAACACATACAAAGCTCAGTGTCTGAGCTTGAATCAGGACTGCATGGCAGACTGTCTCTGGTTCAGGTTGAGCTGGGGCTGGACTGATGAGAGTTAGAGTAGACAGGTGTGCACTGCCATGAACGAGGGTTCTGTGAGGTGCTTCTTCCGTGGAAGAGAGGTATAAGGAGGCGCCAGTGTTGGGGTGGCATGTGTGTGTGTGTGTGTGTGTGTGTGTGTGTGCATGCGTGTGTGTGTGTGTGTGTCTGTGTGCATGCGTGTGTGTGTGTGTGTGTGTGTGTGTGTGTGTGCACCTGTGTGTGTGTATGTGTGTGTGTGTGGGGGGGTGTCGGTTGGTAGGGTTGACAGCCTCAGTCAATCAGTGTGTATTTGTAACGTGAGCGAACACTGGGCTTTGCATGCTATGCGTAGCTGAAATAGCATTTTCCATGAGGCAGGGAGAAGAGAGCAGAGGGCAGTGAAACCCGACCTCGGGGACAGCGGCTGAGATGGAGCAAGACTACAACATGCACGCGTGCACACACACACACACACACACACACACACACACACACACACACACACACACACACACACACACACACACATACACACATGTACAGCACACAGACAGACAGACAGATACACACACACACACACACACACACACACACACACACACACACACACACACACACACACACACACACACACACACACACACACACTAAGACCTCTTGCTCCTTGCAAACAACCAACAAGCAAATAACCCCATAAACAGTGACAGTTTTAACGTGTCTACACCAGAGCTCAGAGATCTTTATTCTGTAAAGTGTGTCTAAATAAGTACAGTAGATTACTATGCTGGCACACTGTTGTTTATTCCTTATTCTTTCATCACTATTTTCTTTTTTATTTTGTTTGTTTGTTTTTATTGTATTTTTCCATGAATAAATATATTAACATTTTGGCATGTTTTCTGTGACATTTAGGCATTAGTTCATCACATTAGTCTCTACTTGCAAAATAATTAATGTCACAATATGTCAAGAATATTCTTCTACATTTCCATTACTTTTCATTACTTTATTACTTTTATTACTTTTTTCTAGGTCCGACCTGAATTGGTAAATTGCTCCCAGGTGAATCTTGACTTTCTCTAACAAAAAGGGAAGCATAAGATCAATCAATCATTAACCAGTTTTCTGAAGTAGCTCAAAGGTGCATTGTGCAATTCTTCTCAGCATGGAGATGAAAAGTTTATGATCACCAGCCACATGTACAGCTGCCATGGATGCAGTGTGTGATGACATCACAGCAGATACCTGCAGAGGCTGGATAAGAGACTCTAAAAGATGTATTCCACGCTGCACCACAAGTGAAGATACTCGCTGTGATGTGGATGACAATATGTGGCCCAAAAGACAGGAACGTCAGGACATGTGGGAAGACTGCAATGCACTGTAATTCCTATAACAGTTTGCATGTACAGTTTTCCTTAAGGAGATTGTCCTGTGTTTACATTTCTATTTTTTTTACTTTGTGCTATGCAGTGCTGTCTTTTCTTTTCTGTATTGCAATGACGTGGTCTGTCAACAAATTAAAGTAAAAAAAGTAATAGTGCAAATGTGAATCTTGTCCACTCTCTTATAATCAATCTCCCACACAGACTAAGGGGTAACTTACAATTTACCATAACTGTCATCAAACCTTTCAAAACATTATAGTTTACAGCAAAACATCTCTCTAGAGTACACTGTTATATTGACAACATGACTAATCAATTTGACTGTCTTATCTGCACACAATGGCACAAGGACTTGCCATTCTGATGTCACTGACACATGGCACAAGATGAACTAAGGAATTTGAGCAAGAGACTGGCTTTTGCAGGTAATCCATAATGTTTTGCTATTTGTACAAATTGTTTTGATGAATGAACTTACTGTTTTGCAAATTGCAAGAATGATTCAAGAAATGTACCAAAGCGACTGAGAAAAACTGTCAAAAGACTACTCATCACCCTCTAGTGGTCAAACAGTCACACACCTCATGTCTGCAGTAAATCATAATTCTTTGAATGACATCTTTCAACAGGTAGATATGAATGAGAACAATGTGAAACTATATCTTACAATATTCCTCCATTAGGCTGATGTTAAAAAAAACAAAAAAACTGACTCCATATCAATGTTGGGGAATGTGCTAGCTGTGCACCAGTGTGGCTCACATGATCACAGTGGCCTGTAGAAAGCATTAGCTGACACAGAGAACTCCGGAAAGGAGCATCAATGTCATGCATGAATATTTCAATACGATATTTATGTCCACATTAGTAAACTGAGATGTATTCATCGTCACTGAACGTTTCAGATGCATCTCAATGGTCAACACATTCCAAATTTGATGTTTTTGTGGATTTCTGTTTATTACAACGATGTTTATTTTGAGACTAAAAATATACATCAAAAAATGAAGTTGGATGTCACTGGCTGTCCGTCAGCACAGTAGGGATCATAAATCCAGTGGTCTGGAGGAGCAATTACCCGAACCCAAGGTCAGGTTTCATAGTCTTGCTGTCATCGAGCGCCAGCTCTTATATTATCAGCTGCAATCCAGATAGTTTGCCTCTCTCTGCTGGACCCTGCAGACATGCTTGTTTACTTATGTTTACACTCACACTTAGACCTGCTCATACCCACATGCACACACACCCCAGCAGGCACACACACGCGCGCACACACACACACACACACACACACACACACACACACACACACACACACACACACATCACTAAATTTACTTAAATGTGCACAAAAGAAACCAAAGCTACAATTAGAAACAGAACAACAGTTACATGCACACACACACATGCAGGCATGCACACACACACACACACAAACACACACACACACACACACACACACACACACACACACACACACACACACACACACACACACACAATCATAGACATGCAAAGTAGTCCCTGAGCACCACACTGGGGATTTTCACTGCACTTAACACTAGATGAAAGGCAAACATGTTGTGTGTGGCCCGACATTGACTTCAGTCACGGGCCTCTCCTCAAGTCTTTTTCACTTCAGTAGGTTATTAACAACACTAGTGGAGAAGCATGCGAAACTAGCCCACTCTGACAATGACCTCATGTCTCTATGGCTTGTGGCATGTGTTTATCTTATAACAGGTAGTTATCTAATATGGCACTGGAGCTACATTTAGGAGCCACAATTTACACATCATTCCCATACACGGTTCAGCTTTTCACATTAAAAACGGTCACAGTAGTATTGGTAGTAAGATTAAGCAATAAGCCTTGAATGGCAGTACTATGATTATAGAACAGTTCATGGGCATGATTAGACACAACATGGTACAAATGTTGGTACCATCCACATACATGAAGCTCCACTCCAAAAATGTGTAATGGTGAGCGACTCGAATGGCAGGTGGTAGCTCTTCTGAAATATTTATGCTGTAACTATTAGGTCATGTCATGGACTTGTACTTATTTTTCTTATTCTCGGATAAAGTGGATGTCATGTCCTTGGGTTTGTTACACGGAGACTATATAGCACTTGATTGAGAAGTAAAATTTAGAAGATGTAAAGCTCAAATAGTTCAAAACAGAAAAATAATAAGCCAGCTAATAGCTTACTCTTGTACATGTTCAAACCATTACTCAGCTCACACATAGTTGAATTGGTAGCATTCACGAAGAGTAGTTATGTTCCACACACAGTACCATTTTTTTTGTTTAGACTGAGCAACTCTGACTTTGAACTCTGACTTTCTGTCTTTCTCTCTGGATTTAAAAGAAATCAATATGCAGAACTCACAGCTATGCAAGAGATTTCTTTTTTTTTTCAGAAATGACCTGTGGTCTTCAGTGGAGATGTTTACAATTTCAGCGCCTGTGTTCTCAGTGACTGATGGCTCACCCAGTGACTTTAGTCACTGCCTGGCCTGAGGCAAGTTTCGAGCTATGAAACTGTCTGAAACTACATAGTGGTGCCTGTGCTTTCAACAAAACAAATCTCATGCTCTGTAAAGCTTTATCAAAGGCTTGTTTTGGCCTCTCACACCACAGCAGTATGACTAGCAAACAAAAATAGACTTTTTTTCTGAAAGTTTCTGCACAAGTGTCATGCTGTGAGAAAGGGACATGCATTCGTTCTTCTTAGTGTAGCTGTTTTCAGGAACTTGGGAAGTATTTCAGAAATGTATGTTTAGACATTTGCTGGAGTTTACTATTAACACATAGTAAAGATGGAGGGACAGTTTACACATGACATCACTCCAGAGATTCAGCTAAGGAGTGCTGCCTAGGAAAAGCCTGCTAACTTTACACTGTACCTAAATCGCATGCAGTTTTGAGGGCACTTGCAAGGTGCTCTTCAGTAAATGGGAGAAACTGGCGCTAATATATTATAGATATTTTAAATATAGCAATTATATCAATGATATTAACAATACCAAGATGCTTCATTTCTATTTCCCTACAGTAAAGGTGACTGTCCAAATGCCCTTTATAGCCTAATGGCCAGCATTCCTCTCATGTCATCTTAATAATTCTCTACTGTAGGCTGGGTAGGACCATTTGCAGCAACTATGTATGACTGGTAGTATTAGAATCATTCGGTGCTTAGTCAATTTCAGAACAAATTCTTCAGATCAAATTACAAATTCTTCTATAAATAAAAAAGACAATGTGAACTTCTCAGTTTCATAATATACTATTTGTATTGCTGTGATTAAATACACAGTGCAGTATCACAAGGCGAGGCAAGTTTGCCAGATGGACAAAAAGAAGGTGGCCTCTTTACCTTAACCTAACAGTAGCTAACAAATTTACTAACAATAGTAATGGTACATGCATATCCCCAAAGAGAACTAATGACTGACCTCAAGGAATTATATAAATTATGCTTGCAATAAAAAAATAAATGGCATGTCAAATTCAAACAGGCAACATACTGTAGATCTGATAACAAGTGAAGTGAAGTACACAACAACAACAATGTTCACACAAGGAGCAATATTTGCACTATAGCTCTGGTCCAAAAAAACTGGGTTACGATAGGAAGAACTTAAAAGCAGCTTACTGTGTTCTACAATTGATAATGGTATATCATATCCTTCACTATATCAATAGTATATTGCTATTGATAATAGTATATATAGAGATGATAGTATATTAATATATATTAATAATATACTGTATTATATATGTATTAATATATATATATATATAGTATATATTAACTTTTGATGCTGAAGAATATTGGTTTATATTATTGTGAAAGTATATATCTCCATTTTGAAAATATATCTTCTTTAACCATTATCATTGATGATAGATGGAATGTTTTAAAATTCATCACACCCTAACCATACCGTTGGATAGTCTATCAACAGGCCTTCAAGACAGTAAACATGGTAAACATTCCCCTTATGGTGCAAATACCATCAACAGCTGTTAAAAGCTTAGGGAATATCAGTTGGTTTATTTTAATAATCCATCTGCTGCCTCATCACAGTGTGTTCTCAACACATTATTTAGTTTCACTGACCGCAATCAGACATCTAAATACAGGGCTTGCGAAGCCACAACCGGCTCAGCTGACTAGCCATTTGCAGCTCTGCCATCAGCCAACATGACCAACCTCAGCAAATCCTCAAATCAGGGCCTTGACACAACTAAACTCAGCATTCACCCTAATGCAGTGCCTAATACAGCCATCGTGCGAGAGGAATGACCCGAAAGCCCTCGGTGAAGGGAAATGTTATCTGCCTCGAGTTTCAAGACATACTGAACAGGCTATATGTGTTTCTGCAGACGCGTGTAAAACACTCTTTTCCCCGTACAAATTGGGTTCTTCTTGTGTGGAGTGTTCAGAGAAGAGCTGGACACAGAACATGGGCAGTTGCAGGAGGCGGTTAAGTTACAGGAAATCAGCAAGCAAATGACCTACATGTCTGGTCATTGAGGGATTGATCATCGCCTCATTTATACTATGATCAGGGGCACCACCATGAGCGGGGGGGGGGCTTAGGATGATTCGGGCCTAGCATTGGACAAGGGACCATTTAAGGAGTATTTTGTCCCACTCAATTCTAAGCAGTGTCATTACTTGTGCAACAGCTAATATTTAGACAATTGTTGCCATAAACTTTTCTGAATATGACCTGGTACTTCAGCATCTGATTAAGATTAATGTGATTCCCTGCCATAGTGATCAGGGCTTAGTGATTGCTGAGAGGAAATATAATAGCAATAGCCCTTCACATCAGATATATTCACATATTGATAACAAAGGGTACAGATAGAAAGAAAGAAAGAAAGAAAGAAAGAAAGAAAGAAAGAAAGAAAGAAAGGGAAATTGGGATTCCAGCAGCAAAACACCAAATCACAAAACAGATATATTTAAAGTATAAAGTAGAAAGGGCATAGTGTTGTTGCTGTAGTTGGTGGCCTATGTAGCTAAAACAGGCATACTGCAACCAAGCTAAAGAGAATGTAGGATAACAGAGCTTAAATAAACCAATATCATGGAGGATGATAGAGGTATGGCTACACATAAAACCATTTGATTAAATCCCTGCCTGCCTCTTCCTGCCACAGAACTCAATGTTCAGTATGATCAGTGCGCAGTATGATCAAGAAAGGACCACAGAAGAGTTAGTCCAATCACTTCCAGCTTCCCCATTTTTCAGTGCATTGGTGCATTAATGAAAAAATCATACTTGGTTAATGGTTGGACTCCACAGTGTAGACAAGTATCAATGGCTTTTGTGCAATACCAAAAATTCCCCACTAAGGGGCCCCATAATACAACAAGCAGAATAGTCCATCCCTCTTACACCTCTGCTGCGCTGCCATCCAGTAGCCTAGGTGTTTCTGGACTGGATTTGCCAACCAAACAACAGGTTTGAACCAGCATACAGTTTTGATCATTTGTTTCAATTTATAATCATATTAAAGATGACACGTCTTAAACAAATTCCAAATATGTTGCATTTATGATGAACGTGGTGGTATGGCCTTAATTGTAAAATCGTGTGCGTGTGAATACCGCATGCTCATCTTTGGTACAGTCAGCGTCAAACCAGTAGCCTGCACCTCTATTGTTTTGTTGTGCCCTCATTGCTTATTCAGAAAACCCACCCAGACATGAATCCAATTGGTGCATTCGGCTGTTAAAAAACGCGCCCATTTTTGTAATAGTCGACCACTATTGGGTGTATGCATATAGCTCTGAAAATCGTAGAAATCATTGGAAGAAACCACGTCAATCACACTGCTAAACCAGTACCCCGCTTTTGAATATTGAATACTCCAGTAACATTCTTTCCACTGAAGGCTCAAACGCGAACAAAGTAGCGTCGAAAGGGCTGGAAGACGTTGTCTAGCTGGAGAAAAATAATGAATCGCTCACTCAAACCGAAGCTTGGTGGCGTGGGAATATCGCGTTAATAGCATTCATATGTGAGTATATCATAAGGTTACGCATTGTAACGCTTCGCTGATTTCGACTTTAATGTTTACAAGTTAACCAGCAAGCACAGCCATAATTTGAATGGTGTAGTGCAGTGTTGGCTAGTTAGCCCATGCTAACAAAAGTTAGAAGCCCCGGTAAGGTAGTCGGCCGCAGTTTGGATATAACGTTAGCTAAGATGTAAACTTGATAACCGACCACGACTGATATTTATTAAACCACGACTCACTGTGGATCAGTCCCTGCCCTACCTAATAAGTTGTAGCAGTAAGGTAAACTATCGTGCATGCCTATACATACGGAGTGACGTTGGTTATGCTGGCAAATTTGGTGGGTGCCTATGGAGGTAATGATTGTCATTCTATGCGCCCATGTTCTCGCCAGTATATTGTCTGTTGTACCCCGTCGTAATGTTTTCCGTTTGTACGTTTACCTGGTTGTCAGTGTCATCCAGGTACATTTCATTTTCCGACTGGCTCCATTCAGAGCTTGTGTGTGTAGTATCCCGAGGTGTGGGAACCATTGTTTCCTGTTGCTAGACCTTGATGTGAAGGCTTCCTGGAGGACTCGCATAGTGACTGGCGCATTGTAGCCTATCAGGTGTTACAGTGTTTGCATTATCCTTTAAGTTGCATCCAGATTGACAAAAGATGGTATTCGAAATGTGAGAGACCAACTATAGACAAAGCACTGAAATATAATAAAGTTGTAGATTTAAAAGTCTCTTGACGCATTTTGGCTATGGCTAAGCCACAGGTCAGTAATGTCTCTGTTTGACTTACAGAGACATGCTCAGCTAGGCTCAATCCAGTCTATTTTATTGGCGATGTAGCTGTCCCTATTTCGAACCAAGTCAGCTATTAATGTACTATCAGCCAGTCTTTTGCCTTAAAACTAAGCCTTGGTTTTTATCTCTGACTGAGGTATTGAGCGTCTTTTTTGCCAATCAGACAGAGACACTGGGGGCAGTAGTGGTGTGGCCATTAAGGTAAGGGCAGGTGTGAATCCACCCAAAAGTGCCACTGAGATACCCCAAGCATGGTGCCGTCCCGCTCTCTGCTCCCTGGGCTCCGTTGTTATGGCTGTCCCCTGCTCACTTCTGGGTTGGATTAGCCTAATTGCAGAGATGCAATTATATGCACTTGTGTGCTCTGCTGTGCTGTGACACAAATGGGAATCTCTTTCACACTCTCACTTTCAATACAAAAAGATAACCTACTGCATGCATCACTTGTAGAATTGAATTGGCATGATGTCCACATAGGGTTTGGTAAAACAAAAAAGCTGCCATTATTGTAAGACATTAGTGTGAGAGGGTATCCTTTCACATGCCTTTCGTATAAAAAAAAGTGATTTATGTTTTTACTTGGATAGTGTGTTGTCAGTCAGGACTTTTTAAGCCCAGAAAGAAACCATAAACATAATGCCATTCAAGAATATGAAGAAAACTCAAGCTACCCTGAATCTGTGTGTGAATGAGTATAAGTGTGAGCCTTTAGCCCATATCTCCATCGGTGGGTTCATTGGTCAGTTTTAGGTGAGAGGTCCAGAAACGTATAGCCTAACCTAGGAGTCCAGTCTGTTTTTCCTACACCATTTCTCGTGTACTGCTCATACATGTAGCCTAATACACTTTTGAGGTTAGTAAAAAGGCACTTTGGTTCCATTAAACCTACTGACATTAGGCTGCTTCAGAAAAAAACATGCTTACTGCTTAAATTGGTTTGACTTGCTAATAAGATGTGAAAATAGCTAACAGAAAGCCATGTATGCAACAGGTAGACATCTTGGAAGAAAGTGTGATGTGAGGAGGCGATGAGTCAAGAGATGGACTTTTTATAGCCTTATCGCTGCTGTGTTTACACCATTCAATATGCCAATCAGAAGCGTTTTATAGTAAGTTTAATTTCACTAAACTACTTAACCTTTTGAATTTGGCCCCAAGACAGCAGCATTTTACTATCTTCATAAAAATCCAAACGTCATGTTGAAATGCTTGTTGGATAAGTGATTGTGTCATTCAGTCCCACTATGGCATCTCCTCTCAGTCAGGGTCAAAGGTCAGAGGCCGATGCAACGGAGGTCTTAACCCCACGAGCATCAAATCCCAACAACACAACTTCGCCCGTGTGTTGACTAGCGGTCTGTCGAGCCAGTATCCATTTGGATGGATGGGTCTTTTAACCACTGACAGACTGCATACCAGCTGGGGAGCCTCTCAGTCAACAAACACAGAGCGAACTTGCCAGTGTCTGACTCTCCCTGCGTTATGGCCGTCACCCTCCCCGTTTCCCGGCCTTCTTTTGGAAAGCCGAGAGAGAGAGAGGCACAGGAATACGGACACACCGTCTGAAAAGACCCCAGGAAGGCTATTAGTCAGGAGAGTGGCAGTGTTTACTGGGGAAGAATACTCAGCAGAAAAAAGAGACTTTTGTACCATGGCTTCTCTCTGGCATTACAATGAAGCGGTGGCTCTTTCACATCCTTATGAATGCCCGGGCAAGTTAAGTAGCCTGTTCATTGGCAGTGATTCAGCACCTTGACTGAGTGACAGTTGCCATAGGTGATGGTGTTGCGATGGCTGTGGAACTCTGCAGCAGTGCCTCTCTAAAAGAAAAGCCGTGGATTTCAGAACACTGAATTACTCTCTCCCATTTGGATGGGGATAAAAGACATTCATTTGACTGCAAGAAACAGGAACCCTGAAAAACAGAGGAGGCAGAATTTGTGTCTTTCCTTCCTCCCTAGGGTACAGCTCTAAGCGCAAAAAAAAACATAGCTCTGTGTTGCTTTGTGTCATGACTCTGTCCCCTTCTGTCCTTCGTCTCTGGCTTCCCCACAGAGGGACGGTGTTGTCAGCGTGACCTGTTGAAGTCGGTGTCTTTTTGGGGACCAATGCAGACCCCTCCTCAGATCCTCAGTCTGAGTGCCTGTGGCTGGGTCAGCAGCTTCTGTCGCTGTAAGTGACAGTCAAAATGCCTGCAGCCCCATCGCCCCCGCATAAAGCCGCCAGTGTGGTTCAACAAAAAATAGCCTCTGTCTAACCCAGTGGTTCCCAAACTTTTCATGGTATGCCACGCTATCGCAGTGAGGGGGGGGGGGGGGGAGAAGCCTCGCTTCATTTCATACTTTGGTTGAACATAAATATTTTATCTTTCGTAATCAGCGCACTGCATTTAAAATGGATCAAATCTCAGCAGCTTCAATAAAGTTTTAATGAGTGGCTATGCATTATTCCACTGATATTTCCATTTGATAAATTAATGTTAAGCACATTGCCGTTGTATAAATAATTAGGGCAAGAGCTCCTGTAAATTATTGGCTCAACAGTAGGCACTGACCATATGCTTTAAAGCTACTGTGGTTGGTTGGTTGTTCTGTGTTTTCATCCCTCAATTTA
The DNA here is from genome assembly GCA_030347295.1 of Setipinna tenuifilis. Classification (NCBI taxonomy): domain Eukaryota; kingdom Metazoa; phylum Chordata; class Actinopteri; order Clupeiformes; family Engraulidae; genus Setipinna; species Setipinna tenuifilis. The sequence goes on along the minus strand of CM059268.1, from coordinate 21,021,046 downwards.
CACCCCCTTGCTGTGACTGCGTGCCCCTAAATCCTGCCTTTTGGGAACCACTGCTCAGAGGTAAAACCCAATAGACACACCAGACCTACCCGGTGTAGTTAAGCTGTACTTTTCTGGAATAAACATATTTTTTTAATGACTGCCTTATCGTATGGGATTAATGTTAATGGTGATGTTGAACCACACTCGCAGCTTATTTGGACGTATATCGCAACCCCCACCTTCCATTTCACTGTTGCTCTGCACCCCTTTTTTCTGTTTCCTTCATCTCAACCTGCCTGCACCCCTCGTTTACCGCAGTGACTGCTTGCATTGTGATTTTGAAAAAAAGACCACGCATGTATGTCAGCATATCTTTTCAGTTTGTCACAGGCCAGGGGAGAGCTGGCTGTTCAAAAACCTTTTCCTTTTCTTTATTGTTCTCCCTGGACCACTGCAGCCCAAAGATGGCCAGTCCTCTGGGACCTCTCTGTTAAATAACAGCAGTGCAGCAAGCACAGTGCTCTGCAGATTCAAGGTCTTACTCAGCTGCATTTAGTCGTGTTTGAAAGTTAGATACTCGTAAATGACCTTGGCTTGCAAAAAAAAGCACACACAAAAAAAAAAAAAAATCAAGAGCTCCTGATTGGTGAAACGTTTTTTTTCAAGTGCTTGGATGAAATTAATTAGGCCGTAGGTTAGGTGTATAGCAATGTTTCAACACTGATCTTGTTTATGCTCAGTATTTTTATAAACAAAATGTTAGTGCATTGCATGTTTTTTTAAAGTATGTATATTGTATATTAACATTAATAATATACAATGGCCTACAGTATGAATATTTATTATTGATGGAATTTTTTCTCCCGAACTTGGACCAAAGCATCTTTGAATAGGGCAGTAAAATGCATTCATTGCTAGACTTATTTTTTTGTAACTTGATGTGTAAAGTAATATCATTCTTTGAATGTGTGTTGAGGTTTTAATAGATGTGTCTTTTCTGTTTCCATGCAGTTCAAGAGCTTGAGACAAGCGAGGCGTCAGAGAAAATGTCAGTCACTGTTCATGAAAACCGCAAGTCACGTACCAGCACCGGATCAATGAACATTTCACTGTTTCACAAACCCTCACATCCAGACAGTGTGCTGACGCACCTTAACACGCTACGCAAGCAGTGCATGTTCACGGATGTGACGCTGTGGGCCGGCGAGCGCTCCTTCCCCTGTCACAGGGCCGTGCTGGCTGCCTGCAGCCGCTACTTCGAGGCCATGTTCAGCGGGGGGTTGCGCGAGAGCGTGGACAGTGAGGTGAATTTCCATGACAGCGTACACCCCGAGGTGCTTGAGCTTCTCCTGGACTTTGCTTACTCATCTCGCGTCATCATCAACGAGGAGAATGCAGAGTCACTGCTGGAGGCAGGAGACATGCTGCAGTTTCACGACATCAGAGATGCAGCTGCGGAATTCCTCGAGAAGAATCTGCATTCGTCCAACTGCCTGGGCATGATGCTTCTGTCAGACGCCCACCAGTGTAAGCGGTTGTACGAGCTATCCTGGAGGATGTGCCTAGTCCACTTTGAGACTGTCCGAGACACAGAGGACTTCTACAGCCTTTCCAAAGACAAGCTGCTTGACCTGATCCTCAGCGATGAGCTGGAGATAGAAGATGAGCAGATTGTTTTTAATGCAGTGATGCGATGGATGCGTTATGATCTAGAGAGCCGAAGGGATTACTTGCCGGAACTCCTGAGAGGCATCCGACTAGCGCTGCTGCCCTCCGAATGCCTCATTGAGGCAGTGGCATGCGAAGAGCTGGTGATGTCGGACAAAAGGAGCCGACAGATTGTGGAGGAGGCCATGCAATGCAAGAAGAAGATCTTGCAGAACGACGGAGTGGTGACCAGCCCTTGCGCCAGGCCTAGGAAGGCTGGACATACGCTTTTGATTCTCGGGGGCCAGACATTCATGTGTGACAAAATCTACCAGGTGGACCACAAGGCAAAGGAAATCATCCCCAAGTCTGACCTGCCAAGTCCGAGGAAAGAGTTCAGTGCCTGTGCCATTGGATGCAAGGTGTACGTGACCGGAGGGAGGGGTTCGGAGAACGGGGTGTCAAAGGACGTGTGGATCTATGACACTGTTCACGAGGAATGGTCGAAGGGAGCGCCTATGCTGATTGCACGATTTGGCCATGGCTCTGCAGAGTTGGAAAATTGCCTGTATGTGGTGGGGGGCCATACAGCCATTGCCGGTGTGTTTCCCGCCTCTCCCTCTGTTTCACTGAAGCAAGTGGAACGGTATGACCCCCTCACCAACAAGTGGACCATGATGGCTCCCCTCAGGGATGGTGTCAGTAATGCTGCTGTGGTTAGTGCCAAGATAAAACTGTTTGTTTTTGGTGGTACAACAATTCACCGGGACAAGGCGTCCAAGGTGCAGTGCTATGACCCTGTGGAGAACCGCTGGTCGATTGCAGCCGAGTGCCCACAGCCTTGGCGCTACACAGCAGCAGCTGTGTTGGGCAGCCAGATCTTCATTATGGGTGGAGACACGGAGTTCACTGCTGCTTCCGCTTATCGGTTTGACTGTGAGACCAACCAGTGGACTCGTGTCGGTGACATGACTTCGAAAAGAATGAGCTGTCACGCAGTGGCATCGGGAAACAAACTGTATGTAGTTGGCGGCTACTTTGGGACGCAGCGCTGTAAAACGCTTGACTGTTATGATCCGATGTCGGACAGCTGGAACAGTATAACTACAGTGCCTTATTCGTTAATTCCAACAGCTTTTGTGAGCACTTGGAAACATCTTCCTGCTTAGTAGTCCTAATCGGAAAGTGGAATCAAATTGGGTAAGAGCCTGTCTATTGTTTTGGAACATTCAGATGGTGCCTCCTTCCTTCTTAATTATTTATGCCTGTATTTATTTATGTATGTATTTATTTGCTTGTTTGTTAACATATGAACATAACTATGCTTAGTGCAATCCAGACACATTTACACTGGTGTGTGTGTGTGTGTGTGTGTGTGTGTGTGTGTGTGTGTGTGTGTGTGTCTGTGGTTTGCTATGTAAAATTGCAAATTAGGCAGGCATTCATTGAAACATTTCCAAGTGAAGTGAGTAGGGATACGAAACCGATGCAGTCCAGCAAGAGAAATGGAAGTTGGGTTGACCAGGAGTTCCTGCTACACACAGCCCCATCTCCTGTTTCACAGCTGACAGTCTCCACAGCCCCTCACCCAGATCAGCGGGGCACTTTTTAGAGGCAGAGCCAATGAACCACTCCACTCATTGATTTGTGATCTGCATTACAGAGGCTCTGTAGTCAATTGCCTATTAGCTCACAAGCTGGAGAACACCCTCTGCAGCTCAATCTGCTGTAATTACTGGCTGCCCTATCGGAGATGGGCTGCTGTCAGGGCCTGCTGTGGCCAATCCCAGTGTCAATTCCAAAGTTCAACAGACTGGTTCGCACACCATCCACACAGCACTAAATATAGCCTGCAGGCAGGAGAAGCACTTTCATAATGATTCCATAAGTTGTTTACGTAATGTCTTGCTTCCTCATCAATAAATCAAGAGGGCTGAAAGACATGGCTTGTCATGACAGGAACATTTTCCCCATTTCTCCGGAGGAAGTAGCTAGAGGGGAAGGTTTTACAGTTACAGTCTTACGCTTGACTTTCATGAATAACATGACCATAGCAATGCAGTTGTACTTTTTTATTGACTGTATAGTAACATTCATGTGTTTTTGGGAATAATATAATAATTTAAATTAGGACTGGATAATATGGTGCAAAATTTGATCACAATATATATTTATTTCTGAATTGATCGATATGTTTTCATCACGATTTGGGCTGGATGATAGAACTTCAAATCAAAATTGCCTTCAGTTTACTGGTTTGGGTGGCAACACATGTGGTAGTGTGCTTTTAAGGAACAGTCAATAAACACACTCCCGTGAATACACAGGATCTGAAGAAAAGGTTTCCGAAATGAATAATAACAGTAATAACAAACGGCGATAAGTAGTCATGTGCCTGATCATTGTCGATTAATTGCCCGGCCCTAATTTAAATGCAACATCAATTCAGATGGGTGTACAGCACGAGCCAAGGCCGAGCTAAGAAATGGTCTTCTGCCTTGATTGGGTCCCAGTCCACATGAATGAATCAGAGCTCTTCATCCTAATAAAAAGAATCCCCCTTTCATCATAATCCGAGTTATTCTTAGCTTGTGGTATCTGTCTTTCTCCTACTGGTTGCCCTGCATCTATAGGGGAACCCAGTATAAATGAAACAAGGCAAGTGCAGGTTTATCCTGAGTTGCTGGAGGCTGGTGGGGCCAGCAGTTCTACACATCGGCCCTATTTTTATCATAGAAGGCAGACCCAACAAAGCGCTGTTGGTTTTCCTTTGAGATCTGTAGAGGTTCCTCTCATCCAGAGAGCCTCCTCAGGTTGTTTTGCTGTTTCCTCTCCCGCCTGCTGCTGCTGCTGCTGCCACTGCCTGTCCCACTCCTGTCCCATCATGACCACAGCCATCTGGGTCCTTTCCCAGAAGATGTGTAAACCGTCTCTCCTATGATTAATCTTTAACACCTCCCCCTCTCTCACACACTTGTGTGTGTGTGTGTGTGTCTCTCTCTCTCTCTCTCTCTCACACACACACACACACACACACACTCACACACACACACACACACGCAGGATGGTTGTGATACACAGCCATCACCAGCAGTCTCTTCACAGAGTAGCAGGTGGCAAAGTGAAACCTCAGGTTTTGAGGAAACCATGAGGGAACCTAAAATCAGATGGAAGCCTCCAGGCTCTCCTGGGCCCACTTTTCCAACCCGAGTCGGATAATGACTCAAATAGGATGGGGAAGCGATCTGGTATAGGTCTGTGTCAGACCAGTGCCTAATCTCCTGCTGATACAACTGCAGTCATGGGAGCTGTGGCTGGTTTTTTTTTTGTCACAAAAGCTCAGATCAGTTCGCATCTCTTGTACAGCAGTTAGTGTCATTGCTCTGGACGCGGGCGATTCAGGGTCCATCCCTGAGTGCCCACTTTGCATGAAGGCTCCTGCTGCTAAATATGCAAGCCTTACCTTTTAGAGGAGAGGGGGGGGGGGGTCAAAGACCTCTTGGCCAGTTCTGTTGCTGCCATCTAACATTGACATTCTTGTGCAAGTTTAATTCCTTTTAACATCGGGATTTTAGAATGCACCCTCAATGACTTGCATGGACAGGTCAGCATGAAGGCTGGTTGGGGTTTATAAATACCTATGTGTTTATGTCGCTCCGATGGTTCTGTGTGGAGGAGGGGGGGTATAAGGAGCTGCATGAATGATGCCCGCTGGAGCTGGCCTGGGAATCCTGTTTCATGCCATAAATATTTCAACAACTGCAGCAGCCAGCTGGAGACGGGTAGAGAGAGAAAGGCAGCGAGAGTGAATCTACAGGGGACACAAGACGAAGAGATGAAGAGGAGGAGTGAAAATGAATAGTGTGAGTGTGAGACTGAGGCAGAGACAGTGTGATGTGTGTATGTGCAGTAGGCAAAGGAGAGGGTGAGTTACAGGTGGTACATGGCAACAGACAAATAGGAGAAACTGAAAGGAAAATAGGAATGGATTAGAGGCAGAGAAGGATGGCGAGATGCAGGGAGAGGCTGCCTCTTCTGCCTCATGGTTGCCTCTCACCTTGTAGAGCTGTGTTCAAGGCTGACACACCATCTTTCCACCCCTCAGCTCTCACGGTATGCCAGCCTTTAGGTTGGCTTTAAGACCACTGCACTAGCGTTAATGGGATCCTTTGCAGACCCTATTAATAATAATACTATTCTTGGGGAACATTTTTAGTGATGCCCCTGTCTACAGCTAATTTGACTCATTAGTGCATATTGCCAATTGTACTTTTATTTGAACTTTTAAATTTTAAACCAAACAGCTTATTCCACAGGGCCACAGCTGTAGCGTGATTAAGATGATAAGTTTGCAAAAGGGCAAAGTTAAGGCTTGTTCTTTAGGGTACTTGAGCCCAGAACCTGAGCGCGTAAAACATCAGCAAAGGAACACGTCTTATTCCTGCAAATCTGATGGCGGCAAAGAATCTGAGCTGGGCGTAAAGAGCCTTGTAACCTTCCTCTTACTTACTGCAGCCCGGATTGGTTTGTGCTAATTCACAGCACTCCACTGCCTCAGCTTGATGGCTGTATCCACCTTTTCCTGGCACTGCATTCTGAAATTTCAGGAGACACACACACGTGTATACACACACACGCACACACACACACACACACTTACATACGTGCATGCACACACACATTGCTGTGGCTGATGACTGCAGGAAGATCAGTAAGCTTATACTACTTGCGTACAGGCTGGCATGAATTTACACAGTCAGGGTTAGCGCGCATCTGAAATGATTGACTTTTTGGATTTTTATTTGTGAGGAAATTGCTACCTCTGTGTCGTGTTGCATATTGTTCTGTGCTATAAGTCGGTCAGTTACACCCTAATCAAGACTTTTGCCTTTTGTTAGATAAATAGCATTGTGATGACATCTGCCACTCTTCTATAAGAAAATAACATAGTGTGGTACATATGGCAGTAGAAATACAAATGTTCACATTGTGATTTAAGTCTCAGACTGATGGAGACCAATCAAATTACCATTACAGTATTACATTACATCACAGGAAAAATAGCTAACCAGGAAGAAGCAAGCCACTTACACCCTACCCATAACTCCTTAAGTATGGGTGGAGTGTAAGTGTACAGGACACGGGAAAAAAATAGACCTATGCACTATTCTAAAAGGCCTGTCCATTGGCAGGGGAGATGTACCAGGGTGTAATATTTGTGTACTTCTAAAAGCATAATAACTCAACAACAATGGAATGGGCAGAGAGGAATGAAACTCATGGTCCTTAAAGTCTTTCCAAATAATGACACCTCTGTGCTGCATCAGAACTGCAAAAGGCTTCTTCAGCAAAAGAACCAAACCAAAGGGGGATGACTCCTAGGAATTAAATAAGGTTGACATATGCCTGCACTTTTCCCCTTACTTTTTTTTTTTTTTTTTTTAAAGGTCCTAAGTTTGCCTTGGTCAAGAGTTGGTCTTATGCCTCCAAGGCCCTGTGTGTGACCCCAGTGTGTACTTTAGACCTACTTCAGATCTTCACATGACCGCAGTGATTCATGAGGAGCTAGGGATTTAATTGGCCTCTCTCATGTCTCCATTCGCTGCGTCTGCCTGGAAGCAGCTGGGGGTGAATCAGACTTGATTAGATTCTTATTTTAGGTCTGAGGCAGGTGGGCACTCTGAATCCCCATGGCTCTGAAAGGGGGTGGTTATTAACTTGACTGAAAGAACTGTAGAGAGCGTGAAAAGAAATGGGTGGAAAGACGCTTTTGGCATGCATGTGAAGGCCTCAACCAGGTCCGTCACCAGCCGATTTTTGCCAGGGCTTTAGGCTGGAGCATTTTAAATCTAGCCTGTGTAGTCAAACAAATTGTACAGTGGTTATCTTATTAATTTCATTGTGCTCTCTAACACATCTCTAATGTAGACAATTAACTCTGTACACTCTAACACCATTTTATGTCTGCTATGAAACCAATCCTTGGCTCATTTTTTAATTTACATCTGGCTTGGGCTAAGACCAGACTGTCCATCTGAGCACATGGGTAATCATGGTTGTCCAAAAACATGGCAGTATATGTAGTGGCCATCTGACATCAACTCCTCTTCACCCTCTCATTTCTTTTCAGGTCAGTCTTATACGGTTTAAATTGTCATATCTCACAATGCCAATGTATTGCTGATTGAATTCATCACCGAAATGGAAAAAGAGGAACTCTAAAAGCGTTTGATTCATTCAGACTCATATGTCCACATAATGCTATTCAGTACACGTGTGGCTCTTGGCTTCTGTCCAGCTAAATCAAATGAATCTACAATGGCTGCTTGTATTGCATTATAAATGTAAGCCCATGCATTTTGCTTCTCTTGTTTTTCTATTGACTGATGTTGGTCAATTAGGGCGCTAGTGTTGGCATGACGGAGGATGAGGACAGCCAACATCTCCTCAGCCACAGCAAATTATTGTCAGGCAATTTAAGTCAATGGCCCGTATGTTCCGCATTGCAAAGAGCACCACCACCACCCCTCCACCATACACCTACATCGCTACATCCTTGATATTGGCTTCCATTAACTGTTTCGTCTAAGTATATCCCACAGTATGTTCTCTCTCTCTCTCTCTCTCTCTCCCCCCCTCTCTCCCTCTCTCCCCCCTCCCCTCTTGCTCTCTGTAATACATGGGGGATGTGAACAAAAATGAAAAATTGTCATTTATGGTTTTGAAGGATCCTGGGAACTAGTCCAGTTTATTTCCATTGTTAAAGTAGTGGAGACAATGGGTTTTCAGTTTGGTTATAAGAACAGGAAGAGATGCTGAAATTACTGCAAAGAAGCCCACAGCTGGTTTCCACTGTGGCTTATAGAGACTGCACAAACCCAGAATGTCTGTAATATAGGGACTATAACAATGACCATTGTTTTGAGGAGTTTTACAGCTCACAGTCTAAACAGGCAGCGAAAGAGAAGTTTGAGGTACTGTCTGCTCATGCTGGCAAGCTTGGCTGATTTTATTCAATGCTGGCCACATGTGATTTAATGTCCCAGAGTACACAGGCCCATTGCACCAAAGGTCACTTTGGATTAAAATGTGATATGTGGTATAAAGGTAAAAGCAATCTAGGTGTTGATATGTGTGGTACTGGTGCTGAGTATGACCTCAACACCGGCTCGCATATCTGCACAGTGTAATTACAGTGCCTGACCAAACCACAGACCTTTTCAGAGGCACAGTTATCTTCTCGATGACCTAAATCAAGCAAGTACTTCCAAGTACTAATTTGGCCCATATAATGATTGTGACGTAAAACTGGCACACACTTCACAAGATGCATCATTCTTCTATGGGTGAGATTGATGCAAGGATGGTATGGCAAAGTTATTATGTTCATCATGTCTCCCAGATGGGTAACACGGGTGGTTGGCAGATGGACAGTCCCCTGTTAAGTGCTTTTGGGTTACCCAGGGGTGGGAAAAAAACACATGAGAACACTCATTTAAATACAAAAGTGGGTACCTGTTTACCATCATTTACTTTCTTTAACAGAATTCAGACATCCCAACCTGCAGAATCTCGTTTCAGGAAGGTGAACTACTTGCGGGCATCCCGGAGCTGCTTTTTTTTAATGCGGGAGAGTCCCGGAGGTCCCGGGAGACATTGGATGTCTAAGAATTGTTTGTTTGTTTTGATGGTTCATCAGTCACTGCGTGTAGCGTATGTACTTTACTGTGTACCTTTTTTGTGTTTACTCGGCTAATATTAGCGCACGATCCTGTATCTGTTATATCCTGGACTTAGTTCCTTAGATGGCTAGGCAGAGCATAATGTCCCATACACCCCAGGCCTGGAGTCGCCCTTGTCAGTGCTACTAGAGAAGCATGTAGGGCATGCAGGTGGTATGTTGCTCTGGTACGAGTGAGGTTGGGTAGAGTCTGTTTGGCAGAATGGAGCCATGTGACCCAGTAGCTGCTGAGTGGTCACTCAAAATGCTAGCGAGACCTGCTCTGCCGCAGGTTCCTGCCTAGTGAGCACTTTTTACTGCACTGTGCTGCATTGTGCTTTGCTAATCCAGGTTATTTGCCAGTTGGACCGGCCCTGCACCCCCACCCACCCCATCACCCTTCACCCCCCCACCCCACCCCCGGCATCCAGAAAGACTGAAGCGGCTAATTGTTTCTCTGTTTTCAGGGCCGTAAATCGGATTGGGTTGATATAATCTGATCTGCCTTTGTGCCATTGCCGTGATTCTGTACCTGGGAACATGGTGTTTTGGCTCGCTGTGCAGGTTCACCAACTGGAAGCCGTGGCCTGTGTGATAGAGAATGGTGTCTGCATTTTTTTTCCCCTCAACCATCTGTGGTATTACGAAGCAGACACACAGTAAACAGCCCAATGCCCACCCCTCCCATGAGGGGATAGGCTACATTTTAGCTGAGCTCTGAGCTGGAGGCCAAGGTTGTTTAAACTGTCACCAGATGCAGTGAGCTTTGAGGGCATGGTACGAGTCACTCCCATCACCAGAGTCAACCTGACTCATGACACTATGCTATGACTAATCAACCACTTCTCTGTCTGGGCCACATTCCCTCTTGTCTGCCCTTTATCGTCTGCCACATATAAAAATAGAGACAGATACTCCTGTCCTGATCGGTTAGTTTAAATGTAATAGGGTCAGTTTAAGTTTAATATAATTTAAAGTAGTTGCTGATTAAAGTCAGTGAAATATTTTTCAACCAGTTTTTGAGAAGTCCAAGTAAACTAGATGATGAAATTTGCATAGCGCAGGCAGCATTTTAAGCATTCTAATTAGTTGTGATGGGGAAACCTCTTCTCACCTCACTTTGCTTGTGCTTGAAAAACAAGCTGAAAGTTGTGCAGTAGGATGCCCAGCAACAGTGTTGAGTAAGGTCGCTCTGTTAACTGAGCGAAGAGCGAAGTGGGATGCAGGGACAGCTGGAACATCAGCAGGTTTAACTTTGCCAAATTTAGCTTTCCAGGGGCATGCTCTGCTGTCTGGGAGCTTGTTGGCTTGAAAGTGTATTTGAATGAGGTGATAAGTAAATTTGTCCTCTGTCATGCTCTTTCTAGGCTTCAGGTGCAAGCTCAAAGTTTTTGAAGGTTAACACAGCAGCCTGCTCTTTCCTGCATGGTTGGAATAGTTTAGAAATTAATGTTGTTTACTATTACAGGAGAGTATTGACAGCAGAGTTTGTTCAGTCATGTCTGGCATATTTTTGAAGTGGTGGTACGCCCAGTCCCCCTCAGCAAATAGCGTCAGAAAGTCGTTTGATTGCGTCTGTAGATGCTGCCGCCAGGCTAGCGCTTTCACACCACAGAGGAAGCGGATTAGCATGAAGCTGGAAACATGCTGCAAACATGCCAAGGTGATGAGGATGGGATTAGCGGCTGATAAGCCTGCCGAGCCCCCACTTCACAACGCATGTTTGTATTTGTGTTCGTGTTTGTGTGTGTGTGTGTACATGAGAGAGAGATGATGAGGGGAAACTTCTGAAATGCTCAAATCTCCTTACCAAAGCCCGTGGATATGGAGAAATTAAGGAAATAGGATGCTAAAAAGACCTTAAGTGCCTACGTCAGTTTTTTATTTTCTATGAAGATGTTTAGATTCTCTTAATATGTCTTCTCAATGGGTTGTCATGACAATAAAACTGCAGTGAATTGTACATAAAATAAACTCAATGGACACTCAGAGAGCCCAGCCCTTCTAGAAGGTCAATATGCCCCGTCTCATTGTCTGAAAGGAAATGAACATACTGCCTGGATCTGGGCCCTTGCTGTGTTTCCGCGAACATTCAGCAGGCTTGCCCTTGGCCCATGCTTCACCTCTCCACCAAGTTTCATGAAAACAGGAAAAAACAGTAAATCTGTTGAGAGATAAACGGACCTAATTGTTGGCCTATTTGTTGGGCTAATTGGGCTAATTGTTTCTCTGTTTTCAGGACTGTAAATCAGATTGGGCTGATGTAATCTGATCTGCCTTTGTGCCATTGGCGTGATTCTGTACCTGGGAACATGGTGTTTTGGCTCGCTGTGCAGGTTCACCAACTGAAAGCCGTGGTCTGTGTGATAGAGAGTGGTGTCTGCGATTTTTTTGATTCCCCCCCACTCCCTTTTAACCATCTGTGGTATTACGAAGCAGACACACAGTAAACAGTCCAATGCCCGCCCCTCCCATGAGGGGGTAGGCTATATTTCAGCTGAGCTCTGAGCAGGCCAAGGTTGTTTAAACTGTCATACAATGCAGTGAGCATTGAGGGCATGGTACTAGTCACTCCTACCAACAGTCAACCTGAATCACTACACTGTGTAATGACTCATCACTCAATTCTCTGTCTAAGCCACATTCCCTCCCAGTTTTTGAGAAGAATTTGCATAGCGCAGGCAGCATTTCAAGCATTCTAATTAGTTGTGATGGGGAAACCTCTTCTCACTTCACTTTGCTTATGCTTGAAAAACAAGCTGAAAGTTGTGTGCTCAGTGTGTAGTAGGATGCCCAGCAACAGTGTTGAGTAAGGTCGCTCTGTTAACTGAGCGAAGAGCGAAGTGGGATGCAGGGACAGCTGGAACATCAGCAGGTTTAACTTTGCCAAATTTAGCTTTCCAGGGGCATGCTCTGCTGTCTGGGAGCTTGTTGGCTTGAAAGTGTATTTGAATGAGGTGATAAGTAAATTTGTCCTCTGTCATGCTCTTTCTAGGCTTCAGGCGCAAGCTCAAAAAGTTTTTGAAGGTTAACACAGCAGCCTGCTCTTTCCTGCATGGTTGGAATAGTTTAGAAATTAATGTTGTTTACTATTACAGGAGAGTATTGACAGCAGAGTTTGTTCAGTCATGTCTGGCATATTTTTGAAGTGGTGGTACGCCCAGTCCCCCTCAGCAAATAGCGTCAGAAAGTTGTTTGATTGCATCTGTGGATGCTGCCGCCAGGCTAGCGCTTTCACACCGCAGAGGAAGCGGATTAGCATGAAGATAGAAACATGCTGCAAACATGCCAAGGTGATAAGCCTGCCGAGCCCCAGTCTTACAACGTGTGTGTGTGTACGTGTGTGTGTGTATACGTGAGCATCAATGAAACTGCAGTGACTGAAGGAACACTCAGAGAGCCCAGACCTCCCAAAAGGTCAATATGCCCCATCTGATCATCTCAAAGGAAGTGAACATACTGCCTGGAACTGGGGCCTTGATGTGTGTTTCCTCCAACATTCAGCAGGCTTGCCCTTGGCCCATGCTCCACCTCTCGACCAAGTTTCATGAAAACAGGGAAAAAACAGTAAATCTGTTAAGAGATAAACGGACCAATCCAAAAACATAATCTCTGTGGTTGATGTAATTAAGTGATAGCGTGAACCGTGATGTTGGTAAAATTGGCCCTAGACTGTTAGGGTCTGGACAATGTCAACACTACTTTTCTGATGCGATAGGACTTTCTTGCTTTGGGTTTGTCTCCAATTTCCTAATTTCATCTGCTGCAGTATGATCCACCTTGTGCCAAGCTCCCTCAGGAGAATAGAGTTAAAACAGAGGTTATGTAAGATGGCTTTACATGCTTACCCAACACATTTGGGAACTAAAGACAGAAAATTATGGCATTATGTTATGCAACATTAGCTAACTGTATACTTGTGTCAGTGGAAAATTCACTATGTGCCTGAAGCCATGAAAAACCATAGTAGTGATTTGAAAATGGAGCAAGACCAGGTGGAATAACTACATTAATATGTATCTCTATACACATATGTAACTAAATGCTGATAAATTTATGGTGAACCATTTCAAATTAGTTGAATTTCTGTGTGGCTCCAATGGATGGATGGATAGATGAATGGTATAATTAGATCATTATGATTGGTCAAATAGCCATATAATTTATGTGTCTGCATGGGCTATTTTTGCAGTATTCAGAAGTGGTTTAAAAATTTCCTCTTCACAGAGAACGGAGTTGCTATTTTAGATTCACAGCATGTATGTTCAAGTAGTTTCCATGAGGTTAGGCCTTCTGTTGCCTTGTTAGGAAATCACATTGCACAAGGTTTCTCAAGTCCTCTGAAAGCTGTGAAAATAGCCACAAATCTCAGAGTAAGTATCTATTGTGCTTTTACAGGGCTGGCACAACCAGTGATAATTATGGTTTTGATTCTCACTCCATGCACAATGAGTGATGAAATGTGCCAAGCCAAACTTAACACCATATGAAATTGGTCAGGCACTTCAGCTTGCATGTTCTTTTTCAGCCCAGAATCTCTATAGCATTATTGGTTGTGTTTTCAAGTTGCGGCTTTCAGGTCAAGGCTCTGGAACTGGTCCCAATTTTGCAACCAATAGCACCCATGCTCCCAGCAGCGCTGGTCTTTGTTGCCACACAATGGCCATACTTCCTCTTGCTGCGGACTGAACCATACGCTGGGTGCTGACGTAGCTTAGCAAAGAAGGGAACCTGATACCTGGCCTAACTGCTCTTTTGTTGAACTGAAAGAGGTTGGACAGCTTCCTGCTGTCTTCTGTGGGTGCTGTGCCTAGCCTGCCCCCGCCCCTGCCTGCGGCTTTATCGGCAGACATTTGGCTCGCCAAGCTCTGGTCTCTCCCAAAGTTGATGACGTGAGGTCTGCAGTGAAGAAGCAGTGCCCATACGGCTTTGTGGGCCCTTGTTTATTTTTCCTTCCAAATTCTATGTGCAGTGCTGACAAAGACACTGGTGGTGTGAAATAAAAGTGCTGTTTGTTGATAAGAGGGAGGGGCGGTACAAAAACTATAATGATTTTGAACATGTCAAAAGACTTGCCAACACTGTCCCTTCAGCCACATCAAAATAAGCATCTTAAGCAATGCTGTCATAGCTCTGTGTTGTCCTCACACTTTGTTGTGGTTGTTTGAGTCACACTGAAAGATGGAAAGTTCAACAGCCCTCAGTTGCTATCTGAGCACTTAAGGTCATTAGTAAATGAGCAAATCCTCAGTCAGTTTGGCAATCAACGGATAGTCTGTCAGTTATTTTAACACCCAGTTTTCTTACCCAATATAATGGTTTTTAAGACATTGCCAGAGTTTCAGGTTTCGGTACTGGCATAGCAGTTCATCTGTGCTCTTATTCATAGCTCTTGTAACATGTAGGCTATGTGTATCTACGTATGTACTCTGTGGGAATGTGTGTTTCTGCTCTATAGTGTATGATGCTGGGGCTCTGTGTCCATTTTTCACCGATGACTTAACTTTTGAACTGTCAGGGGTATTAGAATGAGTGCTTTAAATTCAATCCGTCATCATAATCTACCCACTTGCAATGACTTGGCATTTCTTATTTTTCCCCAATTTGTTCCAAATAAGTCAACTCAGCAGCTTTACACAGGAAGATGTACCCAATTTCCAAAGGATTAAAGCACCTTACTTTAGAGTTTTAGAGTGTCTGCTTCATTTTGCCCGTGATCAATATTACCTCCCTCAGATGAAAGATGAATCTGCAACAATAGAAAGGCAAGGAGCTGGGTGCGTCGATCTGCTGTCGGTTCGGTGCCCTGCGGTAACACGAGAATGCAATCCTTCACAGTGAAGAGCGGGCCGACACTGAGCTGTGGTCCACAGATAGTTGATGAATTGTTTGTGACCCTGATGGTGACCCTTCTGTGCACATCCAGTTTAGGTGGAATGTTTTGACACTGTAAACAGCAATGCCCTCTCTTCCCAAACACACACACACACACACACACACACATTTACTAACACCCACACTCTTATAATAATGGTGTAACCTGTTTTTAAAATCAACTGCCTCTTTTTCCCTTTCTGTGTCTACAGGCATCCCACATACATGACTATGGAAGACATGGACCATCCTCGTCAGTCCCTGCTGCCAACTGTGTTTGTGTGAGTGTCTATGCACGAATGGAGCAGCCCGGACAGATTTCTCAATGGGCTGCTCAGCTGACGACCTTAGGGGGAGAAGAAAAATACAATAAAATAAAAACCCCTTCTACACAACAGAGGACCTTTCACCTCACTACTCTTCACACCCAAGTATCCTCTTGGGGCACCAAAACACCCTGATCATCTCCATAAGAGCACAACTTCAAGGAGTAGCCTGGGGCCAGAGAAGCTTCCAAATACAGTTCTTGGATGTCACTGTGAAGAAATGCCTGTCAGGTGACATCAAATCAACAGCTTAACAAAAAAAAAACCTCCCCCCTGCTGTCTCTGTTACCCTTCTCTGTTGCTGTTGTCACCAGAAGCCTCTTATTTTGCACATGAAGATGTTAAAACCCCTCTATGGGGTTTTGTATCATTCCTTCGGTCTCCAACCCTCAGGGTTATGGGACTGATTCAGTTTCTGTGATACTGGCAACTGTTGGCATCTCTTTGACTCCACAATGCTCAGCATCTTTGGCAACATGAGCACACTGACATTAGATGATGACTCATTGTTTTTAAAGTGGACTTAATAAGCTGTTACACACATCAGTGATGGGACTACAGGTTTACAATTTTAAAGAGAACTTGGACATTCATGAACCGAACTTCCTGCTATTTATTTTGCTACTTGTAAAAACAAAACAATTCCTGGAGGCACCTCCAATATCATGGCACAACAAACTGATCTTGATTATTAATAGATACGTGAAGTAATGGAAAAAAAATAAATGCATTGCAGTTAATATATGTGTTCTAGTAATTTACAATTGCACTTGCCACTGTAAGTTTGATACTGACTTGTGAGGATTGCTTTGTTATTCAGCGTTTTTGGAAATAGGGTGACTTGTCAGAGCATAGGTGAGGAGTGGCAGAACTGAAGAAAAGAGATGAGGGAGCACGTTTTATTTTTTTGCCTTCTTGAAGTCTTACAGACTTTGTTTTTATAGGACAAGTTTTTTGGAAGTGTGTAGACGTCACATTCTTTTCACGAAGATGACTCAGCTCCATAAGCTTCCTCCAGACTGGGAGAGGCAGCAGCAGCAGCAGCAGCATCTCGTGGATTAAGAGAGAACCGAATCCCGCTGGACTGCCTGAGAACTGATTTCCTGGTGCCTCTTGACTGGTAGAAGTGTTTCTGTCGTTGATTGAGTCTGTGGAAAGGGTTTGAATAAATGGCTTTCTGACATGTTATCAGGCTTCTCTCTCTGAAGTATCAAGTCTCAGTGCTTAAGACATCAGTGAGCGCCAGTGCTCTCAATACCCTTCAACACCGCGCACACAAGACGCATGATACGCTTTGAGGAAGTCGGAATCAGTTCCCCTAAGTGGCTAGCTCTGTATTACAGTATAAGCTTCAAATCCATATGGGATTATTTAAACACTTTCCCAAATTAGAATTGCTATCCAATACTGACAGAGGCTTTCTGGATTTAGTTGAAACTTAGAAGATTTCTAATATGAGTCTCTGCAGACTTTGAGAGGTTTTTGTTTTTCTTTTTTTCTCTCGGAAGGAAAGTGTATGACTTGTCAGCATAATTGTCTAATTCTGGCTGCTGGCTTCTGAAATGGATAAGTGATGGTGTCACCCAAAGGGATTATGTTCAAATAGTTCATCCCACAGGGATACATCATGCTGTGCAGGGCTATTAAAACACACACATACCACAGTGTTGGTGATGGGTTCAGAGCACGGGTGGTCCAGAAACAGCCGCTTTTCCTGCTCTATTCATCATCTGGTAGAGCATGTGGACAGCCTCTCCTACCACCATCCCACTGACTAACCTTCGCCCTCCTCTGAGACAGGTGGAGGCCTCCTCTCTCCCTCTCTCCTCTCCCTCCATTGCTCGCCTCTCCTCCCCTCCCCTCTCCTCTCTGCTCCCTCCCTCATTTCCTTCCCTCCATTGCACTCTCTCTCATCCTGAGAGAGACAGGTGGAGACCTTCTCTATTTCTCCCCTCTTGTCCTGTGGTACATAAGGGGGGACTTCTGTGTGTGTGTGTGCGCGTGTGTGTGTGCGCGTGTGTGTGCGCGTGTGTGTGTTTGGCAGTCTGCCAGCTAAAATCAACCCGTGGATAATCTATCTCCCTTACGGACAGCAGGCTCTCAACATGCTGCCCTTTATTGCAGGGCAGAGTGTAGAGCTTTTCTCAAATACTTTCTAAACACTAAATGCAGTTATAATAAAAGGATTTTAGTACTGATATTCATATTAATATAAATATTACATATTTTACGACTTTGACGTATTTGTGTGAAAGACCGATAACAAACGTTAACCCTACCAAAAAAGGACAAGTTTACTTAATGTTTTTTTTTTGCCTTACGATAATCACTAATGTCATTTTAAGTGAAGTACAGGCCCGACGTTGTTCAGGGCATATCTGTGTTAATAAATGCTTAGTGAATTTTCCTGCTAACTCTGTCTTAGCAGCAAGCCAATGTTGTCAGGGCACTACAGAAGAATTAGGTAAGTAGATTTTGGCCCTTTTTCTAAAAAGGCTTCTACACCCTTCCCATAACCACTTCCACTCTGTGAGGGTCTACCACATTAAGTGCCATCCAAAAGCAATTAACCAAAGTGGGTGTGGGCTATAAAATCTTTCAACACCAAGCTAACACCAATGCAGACTTGTCAAATGTGTGTTACAGGGTTTGCTTTTAGTTACACAGGATGCTTCTTGAAAATGTGAGCTTCATGTCACCATCGGATTCAGATCCAGTGGCTGGCTCATGTCAGTTTCTATTTTCGCTAACTGCAGGATGATTTGTCTGAGAGCTGGCTGCTGTATCGCCTTCTGGTTTTGGAAAGGGCCAATGCGTTTCTTCAGACTTGAAAAATGTATCCATACCGTATGCATATTATTAATTCAGGGTAAGATTTGTAGTGCCACACAAAATGCAAAGAGAAAGTGTGACCAGAAACCTTGGCATACTATTAAGGGCAAATACGCCTACTCCAGCAGTTGGAAAGTTTTGACTATCTTTAGTCTTTTTTTTATGTGTCCGCTTAGGTTGTCCTAAAATAGCAAAAGACCACTGGTGTTAAATTACTATGTGTAGAGTTTATCCACTTCACAGTCGGTGTTTTACCTATGTGCCCAGACTCCTGACACACCTGTGCTTTCTCAAGGTGTCCCCACCCACCATAAAAATACACACACACACGCACACACAGCCCCGTGCTTCAGTGGGTTGTCAGCCAGAGGCTCAGGGAGGGGTGAGATGCTTCCAAAGGCAGTCAAGGACACAGGCTGTGGCGGGGACCCCTCCTGAGACAGATGGAGATGAAGCCTGTGCCAGGAGAGAGCTGAGCTGCAACTCACCGGATTAACACACAAGCTTGGGCATTCACACACACTCATACACACACACACTAACACACACGTCCACACATACCTGGCTAAAAATCACAAAGGCATACCTGCTCTTTAGGACACACACTTCCTATGCACACACACATACATACATACATACATACAAACACACACAGACACACACCTGCCTCTTAGTTCAAATAGTACACACACCGTGGCTAACTGCCTGCTGTGGGGCCAGGATGGAGATCATGTTTTTTCTCTTCCTTCTCCTCACTAATGACTCTCTCCGCTGGGAGAAGGTCTCAACATGCAAGCTAGCAGAATACCAAGCATCTCATCTCATCTTGACTCAGCCAGGGTACAGCCACATTCCAGTGCCCATGAGTCACCCTCCTCAGAGTCTGCCCTCACTCACTGGTGAGCACGGCTGGTCACTAAGGCTGCTGAACCTGGAACTGATACAGGTTGGAAATGTCCTTTCATCATAAGAAGTCCAAGGTCAGTACTGAGGCAAAAAGTTAAGCATCATCATTTTCCACTGTAGTGGTATCACACACCCTTACTTTTAATCCAGTACAAGAAAGACTGTTTATATTTACTCTAAACCCACAGATCCAGCATGCTTCTTTGGTCAGAAATGAAGAACTGTCACATAATTGATCAGGACTACACAATGGCTGCATAATTGTGATGTAACATCTGATTTGGCCCAGATAATATTTTTATGACAGTTCAGTTGTCTGAAACAGAAATGTCTGCAAACACAACCTGCACACTTAAGTGATTCTTTGCACACCCACCCCCCCCCACACACACACACACACGCACACACGCATAAACACATACTCACCTTCTTCTCAGAACATAAACAGCTCATCAGAACACAAAATCAAGGATATTTTGGAAGCCCAGACATTAGATAATATGTTTACAACAATCCCATTGGTCAGACAAACGCCCAAGAACAAAAACAAACCCACTGCTACTTCCCACAATTTCCTAAACCTCCCCACTCCCATAACTGCTAAATACAGCACTAGTCCCTCAGGCCCTCCAAACTCCAGTGATGTGTCCCACATACATCCAAATGCAGAAGCCAACCAATTGTTACACACACAACCCCCACCCCTCACACACACATACACATACACACACACACACAAATTGGAAGGAAAAGAGGCATAGATGCACGCACTCACATCCTGTGTTCTCTGCTCAGATACAGAAGAACAGTATTAATGTAGACGCACACTCTTTGCTCCAAACACATACCGTGTCCTCCAATGACCTACAGCCGTGACAGTGTTTAGCTTACATACATATTTGTATATGAACATAATGCATATACAGGTGCATGAATGTTCTTGATGAGTGCATTTGCCACTAGGAATATATAATACTTGATGGTAAAGTATCTGAATTTCTAGTTACTGAGATGGATGCAATATTTACCACACCTATACCAGGCATATTTTAATTATGCACATCACAGTTAGTTGAAGATTCTGCAGTGTCGTCAAAATTTAATATGAGCTTTATGTAAAAACATTAGTGTACAGCAACAGCAGCAACACAGTGTGCTATTTTAAACTGGGAAACAGATCAGCATTGTGATGACAAAGACAAAGTAGCAGCCTAATTGTGATGCATCAGTCATGCTACTTTTTTAAAGAAAAGCTGCTGCATAATTGAGAGACAGTGAAGCATCTTGCTCATTTATATTTGAAGACATCAACCCATCTTGCTCATTGAAGAACCAGGGGCGTTCGGGAATAGAATAGAACACTGAAGTGGCATGAAATTTCACACACTTTGCTGGTCAACAACAAAAAGGGAAACATAAACTTCCTCACAGAACACAAAGCAGCCTCTGAAATGACAAACGCTTTCTGTCATCAGATTCAGCCACACCTGTCTGTTAAAAATGGGTGCTCTTCTATCCAGTACTGGCAGTTATCCATAGGGTCCATCAATGCATCAAGATCTTACATACACACACACACACACACACACACACATGCACACTGCACACACACATAGTCACCAGGGCATGCTATGTTCTCTTGGGCCCATTACAGGACAAAGTGAGCATTGTCAACCAGTCTTTACTTCACATGAACCATAACAGCAGGGACTTAAGCTAAGTAATCACCCTCTATTCACTTCTAATGGATCGGAGCCCTGCAGCACTTAAAATGGCAGAGGGCTTTGGAGGATTTTTCTGGAGTGGTGTTTTCAGACAGGTACTACCTTTACCCTGCAGTGATACAGCTCTTTGTGATTCACTGCCACAACAAAACTACAAGCACGACTGCATGAAAAATCTGGCACAAATACGTTTTTTTTTTTTTTTAAGGTACAGTGTTGTAGATGGATAAAAAATATAGCGCTATAGTGTGTTTCATTAGTGTTTCAATCGTAATAGAGAACAGAGGCGCTGGAGCCCTTCACTATGGTGCAATACATTGCCACATCAGTTAGAAACACACTCAACTTTACATGACCAAGGTCAGATTGATTGCTGTATGTTTAAAACAGGATGCTAATAGGCTTCCTTCATTTGTCTGACAGTAGGAAAGAGCTTGAAAAACAAGAAGGTCATGATTAAGTCACTACAGGTTGTTTGCCCTGAAAAAGACGAGGAAGAAGTATGGGTTGCAGTTTTGTCATCTGGGAACATAAGAGAGGGTTTTATCTGCAATGTTAATCTGGTCTGTTTTGGAACACATTGCTAACGATAATGTGTACTAACATAAACAGGGCAAGGATGAAGAACGGTATGAAGATACTCTTTGCTCTCACATTCTCTCTGCAAATTTTTGATTTTTTTTTTTTGTTAAACAAACAAACGTTATAAGCTGTCACAGTGTAAAGACATCAAACAATTGAGGAACATTTTTTAAAAATGTATTGCCCACACTATCTTCGAAAACAGGAAGACACTGACCTGTGGCATAAAAGACAAGGGCATGGGCAAGAACGTTGACAAAGCTGCATTATGCATCATCCTAAATCACCACATATATTCACATATCTTCTGCAGATAATCAACTTGACATTTGAAGACCTGTCCAGTTGTGCTGGGTTGCTTTCCTCCGTGGCTGCACTAAAAGGTCATTATGACAAACACAGGCGCAGACCTCTGTGCCCTATCTGGAGGACATGTTGTCATCATGACAAACGCACACTCAGAGCCCGCGTCCTGTCTAGAGGTGACATCCTGGCATTGCAGACCCCCTGATGGCTCACTAGGAGCATCTGTGCAGGCAGTCTTGGAGTGCGTATGGCTGTCATCTTCTTGTGTGTGTGTGTGTGTGTGTGTGTGTGTGTATGTGAGAGAGAGAGAAACAGACAGACAGACAGCCAGACAGAGGGAGAGAAAGATAGAGAGAGAGAGAGAGAGAGAGAGAGAGGGAGAGAGACTGTCATTTCTTTCTGCTACGTGTATACATGTGTGAGCTGTCATCTCTCTTGTCCTTTTCTATCAATCTACCAGACACATCCCACCCCCACCCCCCTCCCCTAACGCACACACACACCACCGCCCACCCACCTTTCTTCCTTCCTGGTTATATGGGAAATCTGGTCACATGATCCCTGTCACCTCTTATTAATCACATTATTCTCTTACTTAAGAAAGGGCTTGTGGCAGCTTGTTCCAAATTAACATCACACATAGCAGCCTGTAGAACCAGGTCGATTTAAAAGTGTATGTGTGCTGTGCACTCTACAGTCAAAGCAAAGATTGTTTTTGATATTGATAAGGATCTTGTCTCACAAGGCAGATGTCAAGAATGACCACATTATTCACTGTGCGTGGACACACAGTCACATGACCTTCATAACCAAAACACATCCATAACACCAGTATCTGTGACTCATGCCAGTTAAGTGTCACTGATCTCATGTAAAACCCTGTAGTGTCCTCACAGGCCACACACCAGAGTGAATCACCCTGCCTCTTGTAATGTCCACACAGGCAGCAACTCCCAAGCCGAGTGCCCTGAGCAACAACACACCCACTGGGCTCAGTTAGTACCACAGCGAGAGAGTAGGCTGGCCGGATTCCTGAGACAAAACTGGGGATATTTTTCTGAAAAAGTGGGGGACATTTCCAGTTCTGCATGCAATTAATCACTGAAGGATGTAACGGTTTAGCTTAAAAAAAAAAAAAAAAACAGGGTCAAAAAGTGGATTTTTTGCATGTTTTAACCAGGGACAGACCACCAAAACACAGACGACCATGTCCATAAAATAGATTACACCCTACACTAGAGTGCTCACTTGCAGAGCCTCTCTAGTACGGCCGTCATTATTACCCTTTTGCATCTGCATTCATATATCACGGGCTGCTGCTGTGCGTGTCCCGGTGGCACTGGCCTCATTTAATATGGGCACTATGCTGCCATCTCTACGGTTCCCTTATGTATCTCTACCAGTAATGAATTCATGTGCCACTGCTAGTGCACTTAATTACAGCCCTTCCTAAGCACATATCCCACAGGCAGCCTGCTCCCCTACCCTACTGGCACCATATGCCACAGGCACTGCAGCTATACCTTGGCTACTGTGCTCAACCTACCTCAAGGTCTCATACACATACATTTCCACACATCCCAACCTGCAGAAACTTATTTCAGAGAGGTCAACATTCTACTACTACACTTCAATGCGCTGGAGACTTGGGATATCTGCATTCAAAACAGCACAGGTAAACAGGTAAAAAGGCAGCGAGGCTATAGACACATGTAGGTATAGGTTACGGTACACAGAAACTAATAAAAATTTAAATCCTCGCACTTCTTGGTTATGTGATACATGATACGATGATAACTCCACTGCTCTTCAGACTCCTGTCCAAACTCCTTCAAGTTCTATGAAGCACTCATTGCAGCAGAATAACTCGTGTTTATAATTATGACATGTTGGAAAAATGTGGAATATCTACTCTTATGGAGGAGTGTCTTGTAAATGTTAAGGTTTAGGAGTTAGGGAGGGTGGGGGTTGGGGGGTGGTTGTAAAATTGTTTGGAAAGTATGCAGGCACCAAGTCAAGGCAAGCAGAGGACGATAACTGACACACTTTCCACGGAAGGATAGAATAAGTTGATGATGGAAATGAGAAGGGAGAGAGAGAGAAATGGAGGGAGGGAAAGAGTGAGAGAAGGAGGGAGAGAGAAAGAATCCTCTCGCTGCAGGTTTTACATAACCGCAGCATGTTTGTGTGTGGTCGATGGTGGCAGGTGTTTTGTTCGTTGCTGGTTGGTGAGGTCATGTGGTCTGCAGGAATGCGAAAAATGCCACAACAACATTTCAGTGGCTTATCAGCCTAGCTTTAACAAGCTGTAACATCTCGGCAGCCAGACAGCTTTGGCTCATGATGGCTATGTCGCGCAGTGTTCAGTTCATGCCACATTTTAACCCTTTCAGTATCATGCATGAGAAGAGAGGAAGGAAACCCCTGTTGTCCCCCCTATGCCAGCTAAGCTTCCATCTGACCCTCAGAGATGTCACTAGATATTTTGGCCCCTGTCAAACAATGACCTACAATTAATTAAACCCACTTTTTTATTAGCAATAATATTGATTGGTAATAATTATATGTATTGCTAATAGCAATATCTGTTATTAATAAGAACATGTATTACAACTACTACTACCACTATTACTACTACCAGTGATAATAAAAATAGTCTCCCCAGCAAGGCCCAGCATTAGTAGCCCATCTAGTAGTACTGCACCATCTTCTCCTCTCCAGTTCACTTCTTTTCATTTACTGAGCTTGCCAGCTCCCACGCAACCTTCCCTTCTCAGTTCTCCTGCCATGGTGAGTGGGTCTTCTGTGCTGTGGGGAGTTCCGCCCTTCTCACAGTCACTCCAACACGTCTAGGAGAGCACAGTTCAATCCTTTCCTGGATATATGTTAGTGTGTGTGTGTGTGGGTGGATGAGTATGTGTAGTAATGATGTCTTGCTGAGTGCTTTGTTTTGCTACATGGGGGCAACTCTTCCTTATGCACTTGCTTGTTGTGTGTGTTGTGACCAAGTGTGTATATGTCTGTGTCTGTGTGAGTGTGTGAGTATTATATAACCAAGGTCCCCTAACAAGGGAGGAGAGGCAGGGATGAGAAAAGATGTAGAGATTTGATCTTTTTAAATCTACTGACAGTATGAACAGGAATAAGCTTGTAGACATGGCTACACTTAATGGCCTGAGTCACCACTAAACAGGCAGAGAGAGAGGGGGGTGTGTATGTGGGGGGGTTCCATCCACCTGGAAATGGCAATCAGTTTCACTTACACCATTTCGGTAAGTACTTGTGGTCCCACTGCTGTAACATTACAGTATTACTGTTAGTTCTCATAAAAAGACATCTGTAAATGCTTCTTATTGATCTTGTTCCAAAACGAGTGCTATTGTTTATCCTTACGATGCTATTGGATTGTAAACATTTATGTATTCCTGGCCATACACTCCTTCCTTGAAACTCATCTCCTTGTTTTATTGGCCTGCATGTTACAAGATTCAAGCTTGTAAAATTCACGAATGTGCTCATTATATCTTACACAGAGACACAGGATTTTGTGTGCACGTACGAAAATAAATGACTATATCTAAATTATAAAAATATTTTGCCTAAGGTGATTCGAAAGTTTTGAATGTAATTTTTTTGTTACTGTTTGAGTGGACCAGAGTTGAAGGAATATATTATTTTTGGTTGTAGTACTTAAAATTCAATCCGTGTCTTTGGTAAAAAATCCAATTTTTTTCTGAGCTTTGTTTGTTTGCTCAAACAGCTGCTTGTTGCATTAGCCAGAAAACTGCTGTTTACACACTACCCGAAGACTGTTTGTGTATGCGAACATGAAGAAAAAAACATAACTGAGAACAGTTAAACTAGTCACAACTAATAATGCCTATAGCATTTACAATAACATATGCAAACATTCAGACCAGCAATCAACAAATCTGGCTGACTATTTATCTACTGCTCTGATTTTAAGTTTTTATTGGCACTGTAATATTGGCATTTTGAATAAAAATTGTGGGAAGTCTTTAATACAGGTAACTGTAGAGTATGGATTACATTACATTACATTACACTTAGCAGACGCTTTTATCCAAATCGACTTACGAAAAGGCTGGATAATGTCAGCCTGAATGACCTAGCATCTGATGCTATAGCCATATGGAGTAATGTCTTACCAATATTCTCATCCTACATCGGGGTTGCATTTGGATGGAGGTGAAGGTGTAACACACATTTGCCAGTTGTGAACTCTGTGTGTGTGTGTGTGTGTGTGTGTGTGTGTGTGTGTGTATATTTGTGTGAGGGTGAGGAAAGCTAGAAATGTGAGAATGAGCCGTGTGAAGGTTAATGATGCTGTGAAACCTAGTCACAGGAGGCCACCTGTACCACAGCAGGCATACAGTATGTGGAGGGCTCCTGGGACATGTGTCCTTAACATGGGTTGGGTAGGAGTACTGTCAAGTCACTTGCTGTCAAGTCACTTGAAGGTACAGAGTCTTCAACAATGCTCAGTGCCTCTTGCATCAACACAGGTGCAAAAAGAGAAGCTCATTGGCAAATGTCGGTCTATTTTGGAAGATGTGAAAGACTCTAACCAGAATCTATACCCAGCATGTCAACAAGTCGTTCCTTTTTTCAGGCACTGGCATTGTAAAGATGTGCTTTAGTCATCCCGGCATCAAAGAGAGCACTGGATAGGCCAGAACAAAAGGAATTAAAGACGAATCACGTGACAGTTAATGGTTGCGCCTGTGTTGTTAATGGAGGCAATCAATACTCAAAAAACCAAAAGCTAAGCACCTCTTATACGTGTATGGACATAAACACATTTGCTCTCTCTGGCTATGCTGTACGTGCGGCTGTGCTCCTCTCCCTGTAATTTACAGTCACTGAGTGCTAGTACAAATGCAACAAACAAAAGGAGCTACTTGAAAACCGTATCCCGGAAAAAGATATAAGCAATCTAAAAATACACCCTTGCAGCAGAGCTTTGCATGGATCTGGCCAGCATAATGTCCATTCAGTGGTGTATGTTTGTTTGACTTTCTTTTATGTGCTGTTTGAAGCTATCTTTTGATTTAGATAGAGGGGAGAATAAATTTGAGAGTATTGTTTTGTTTTTCTTTCCTCCTCACTGAACTGCATGGCACTTTTGGTTGGCACTTTTTAGATGAGTGGTAATCATCGTCTGAGGAAGTGGTGCGTCGTGTCAGCTGAAAGAGAACACAAATGAGCCAAGTGCCTTTCCATGTCTACACTTAAGAGGATATCAGCTAAGGGCTGGAAGCTTGCAGCACCAGCAAGTCTGTGCAAAAAAAGCACTAAGCTGTAAGGAGGCAGCATTCCTGTTTAAAGCTGCACAGATGCAGTCATTAAGGACAAGGAGCAAAGTTCATCCCTCCCCTCCCCTCCCCTCTCACTGTTTCAAAATAACAGTAGGCATTCTGATAAACAAGTGGGTCACACTTTTATAAGATAAGTTTATAAGAAGAGGGCTTTTAATAATCCACATCGTCAGCCACAGAGGTGTCAATCCTGTGTTCAGAAAGTAAAAACACTGCCATAAATTTGATCCAACCAGCTCTGAATCAGCTAATCACAGTAAGCACTTAAGATAGGTTGATCAGCTACTTAGTGAAGCCACCTGTGCTAGAAGGAAAACGTGGCAGGGTTTTTACTTTCTGAACCCGGGATTGACACCTCTGGTCAGCCATATTGCTTTCCCATTTAACGTGGCACTTAAAAAATATCAGGAAGTACCCTGACGTATTTCTATGTATTTCATTTCCTGTGAAGCATTTTGGTGGAGTCAACCCTTCGTGTACCTATAGTCCTACAGATGGTTCTGTAGACTATTTAAAGATACAGAGACTGTTAGTAATCCATTGATTGAAACTGCATTTTCTTAAGGTTAAGGTTAGGTGTGGGGTTTGATTAAGGTGACAATCAGTAAACAATAAGCAAAATGAAACTGAATTTTAACAAATGATCTGTAAAGTCTCTGTATGTGAACTATCCAAATAAAATGCTTCCAACAAATGTCCTCAAGGAAACACATTTTGTGACCCTGTCTGGTAAAGCTGTCATGACCAGTGAGCCAGAGGATGTCTGGAGCAGGGCTGATAAGGCGAGTGTGAGGCCGGTCCATTAGTCACGTCAATGGCTCATCCGGCACATCTTACACACACACACACACACACACACACACACACACACACACACACACACACACACACACACACACACACACAAACACATACACTCTCTCTCTCTCTCTCTCACACACACACACATACACACACACACACACACTTGGTCACCACACACATACTTAATTCAACCATTTTCTGAACCATCAAACCATCTAAACACACAAATCACAAGAAACTTAGATTTGGCTAATTTGTGAAATCATCTTTGTTAAATGCACAGGCAGAAGAAATACCTTGTGAATTTACCTAGACGCCTTGTGAATTTACCTAGACGCCTAGAAATACCTTGTGAATTTACCTAGACGCCTTGTGAATTTACCTAGACGCCACAAGTCTAGTGTAGTGGAATGTAGACATTAGTTGAGATTGCTAATAGTTTTCCTGTCAGGACTTGTGAACGACTCAGTGGAAGATGTAAACACGGTAAACATTATGGAAGAGTGTTTTTGGTCCTCTGTCTCTTTCTCTCTAAGTGGAACTCAAATATGCTTTATTGGCATGACAAATCATATTTTACAGTACTGCATTGCCAAAGTGTTCACAGTAGAATATTAATAAAATAAAAAGAAAGGAAAATACAAAACACACACACACACACACACACACACACATACACACACACACACACACACACACACACACACACACACACACACACACACACACACACACACACACACACACACAATCAGGTTGCATGGAGAAATCTTCAAGGCTTTGTGTAATGAAATAAGCATGTAAGCTGTATTGCGGTGTATGTCAGGATGTTGTTTATGAATAGTGAACTGGGATCACCAGTACATGTGAAAAACAAATCCCTTCACCTCTGCCTGGCTTTTCTGTTTCCGACAATCAGTCCTCAGTATATTCACAGCTATCTTCAATTACCTTTGGGGGTGTTCATCCATCTTACACAAAACACATAGGCACACAGCCACAGACACAAACACACACACAGATGTAGATTTTGTGGGGAAATTCAGAAAGCTGGAAGTCTTACCAGAACCATAGAAATACTAACAGAAAAGGAGTAAATAGACAGTGGGGTTGAGAGACCCTTCCCAGCTCAGCCTCACTGGTGCAGGTATCTGTAAAAACACTACTGTTGTTTGTATATGTATGATGAGTATGTATGCATATGCATTTATATGTCAGCGTCTGAATGTGTTTGTGTGTGTGTGTGTGTATTAGAGGCCATATAGGCCAAAAATATGAATTACTCTCTTACACACGCTATCAAACTCTCTCTTTCACACTATCAGAACTCTCTCACACACTTATCAAACTACTCTTACACATAATCAAACTACTCTTACACATACGCCGCCGCATAGTAACCCTAACCCTAACTGTAACCCTAACTGTAACCCTAACCCTAACCCTAGAGTTTGATAGTTTGTGTCTGGACCGAGGTTGACCCGAGTCTGGCCTGGGATAGGCCTGAGTTTGATCCTGGTTTGGCCTGGGCCTGGCCTGGCCTTGGCCTGGGCATGGCTTGATATTGTGAAGGTGGATACTGGCTTGGCCCAGGTCAAAGTGGCTACCAGTCTGGCTCAGGTCAGTACCATTTTAGGCCCAGGCCCAGGCCAAGACCAGACCCAAGCCAGGCTGGCTTCAGCCCAGTAGCCACCTTGTATGTTGCTCTAGGTACTGTAACTGAAACTCTGTATCTAAATAACTTTAAGCTGCTCTACATATAAGCGTTAGCTAAGTTTAATGTAATGTAATGTAGTCACTGCTTGTACCGTTTGATAGTGTGAGAAAGTGGTTTAATAGTATCTGAACGAGAGTTTGATGGTGTTTGAGATAGAGTTTAAAAGTGTGTGAGTAGTTTGATAGTGAGTAAGCAAGACTTTTATATTGTGTGAGTGAGAGTTTGATAGTGTGTGAGAGAGTAGTTTGATAGTGTGTGTGAGTAGTTTGATAGTGTGTGAGAGTGGTTTGATAGTGTGTGAGAGTAATTTGATAGTGTGTTAGAGAGGTCTGATAGTGTGTGAGAGAGTTTGATAGTGTGTGTAAGAGAGTAGCTGATGTTTTTGGCCTACACAGCCTCTCATACGTGTGTCTGTTTATGTGTTGTTGGGATTAGCTGAATGGCGGGAGGCGACTGTCTGGTCTGCCTGCTGTGGAGGTGACTTTGGCCTGATAAACAGTTTGTATAGGCTCCTTATAGACACTTCAAAGAAGGGCTCCACAAACCGGCAGCACTCTATGACACTGTGTGTGTGTGTGTGTGTGTGTGTGTATGTGTGTGTGTGTTTGTGCATGTGTGCGTGACAGTAATACGGTGTGTGCATGTTTGTGCATGCTTATCTATGTGTGATGGG
>CM059268.1:20968114-20988114 GCA_030347295.1 Setipinna tenuifilis | reverse complement strand
GGTGAGACAGCAAACCACGAAAAAAACTGAGAGCACAGGCCTGCCATGACAAATGTTGACACTGGCAGGTAGACATGACCCTGCCTGACACTGTTACTCCGTGTTCTCGGCCCCTCTCTCTAACTTCTTTTGAGCAGCCAGGACAGACAGATTGTAGACCTAGACTGGAACTCAGACCACCAAACTCACCTCAACATGTCTCCTACAATCATTTTAACCTGTCTCGGTTCGGCTGAAATCGCTGATGCTGACAGTACAACCCACAACACTGTCACTGTCAAATGCGCTCTAGTTTATTATATTGCTATTATTATTATAGTTTCGGATATTTCATCTAATTTGTGGGCATCAGGGAGCCGCCATCAAACTGCAGGAGACTTGGACTGTCTGGGAACTTCACTGGAAATGACCTGCTGTGCAATGGGTATTGAAATGAAAAAGCAAACCAAAAACATAAACTACCATTTACTCACCCTAACCATTGAGTGACTATGGTTTTTACCCAAATGCCCATATGCCCAAATGCTTTTAGAGGTTTACTTACAAAGAGAGTTTTTAATGTCTGTTTTGTGTATTGATTACAATTGTCTGTACTAAGCAGATTACTGGTGCCACTTGGCAGGGTCTAACCCTTAGGACATGGATGCTGGCAAGACCCTGCTTAAGCAAGAGATTGCCTAGGCGCCAGTGGAATTTCTGCAGATGCTACATTATTTACATAGACGTGAGAGAATGGACAATTGCTATGATAAAAACAAAAATCCATCAGAAATCAGTTGGCAACATACCTACATACATTTACATTGCCAAAGTGTTTCAGTAAAATAAAATAAATAAAAACAGAAAAAACCAACATCAGAGTTGTCAGAATATTCTTGGCAAAGTTTTGCACTAGTCTGAGAGGATAGCAATGCATGACAAATATCGTCATTCTGCAGGCATTTCATCATTACTGAAATGGAAATTAGGTTGGCAGGCTGTTGGAAATGCATTGCGAAAGTTTAGTTAGAGGAGACACAAAGTCACATAGTTTGCCAGCAGCGTAAACACTACCAGCAGCAACATGTGCATCAACCATCCCCTCAGGCAGTCCTGGAGGGACACAAGCTGATGCCAAACAACAGCACTGGGGCTCACACAGCCCTTAGCTGGCTGACAGTGATTGGCTGATGGTACGCTTTCTCCCATCAGCTCATTAATAACTTGTGTCACGGTTTGTCATGAAATTACCTCAGCTGCTAACAGAGGTGGGGATGGAGAGTTAAATCCTTGGCTCAGCTACAGCATAAATGCCATGTCAGAGCCATGAGATAATTCACCTGCACTCAAATGCGTGTGGGGTAAGAGAGGAGGAATATAAAAACATCACTTCATTTACTCCTGCCAGCAAACCTACCATGCTGACTGCAGCTATACCTCAGGTTAGAAAGAGAGAGAGAGAGAGAGAGGGAGAGAGAGAGAGAGAGAGAGAGACTTTAACTCAGTCAGTGAAAAGCCTCATATGAATGTTGACTCTCTTCCAGAGCCAAGATGCCACAACACTGCACCCCCCCCCCCCCCCCCCCCCCCCCCCCCCCCCCCCCAACCCTCCACCCCCCACCTTGACCCACATTTCCATCTGAAAGGGGCTGAGGGGGAGTCTAGGGGGACACAGAGGAAAGAAAGCACTCCCGCATGCCAAACACTTGCACTCACTCCAACGCTCAACTGTCCCACTGCAGATTCTGATGACATTTTGATAACACACACTTAGTCGCATACACACACGTCCATGGCTCATTCGGCACATCTTACACAAAATACAGACAGACAGACACACACAGACACACAGACACACAGACACACACACACACACACACACACACACACACACACACACACACACACACACACAAACGTTGACTATTTTTAAAAAAACAGGCCTTTCATTAAGCCCCTATAACCTTTCAGTATAGCAGACACACTTCCAACATCAGTCTTTGCAAAACCCTACTTATCAGCCCATTATCAGTCTTGCTCACTATGCCAGCTTCCAACAGCTGTCATCTCTCTCTCTCTCTCTCTCTCTCTCTCTCTCTTTCTCTGTGAAATACAGTGGTGTGGTCTCTGCCTTTCACATCTCTGTCTAATTCTCTGAGCACTTCAGCACTTTTGCAGTTTGTTTTTCTCTAACACTAATTATCACATCATACGACATTCTGCTTTACACATGCATTTGTACAGTGGTGTAGTGGGAAAAAAGGTAGGTAAACAATACACATAGTTGTGAAACAAGGTGGGTAAGCTGTGCATATTGTTTACATTAGCAATCACAGAAAGGCAAGTAAACACTGTTATATATAATTTAAAGAGATATGTAAATGGTGTTTCTTTGTGTTGACTTTTCAACAGACCCATGCATTTACATGCTTGTGTTGTGTACATAACAACTCCAGTTGTAAATATTCATTCACTTTTCCATCCATTCTCTACATTGTTTGCTTGCTTGTTTCTGATTTTGTACAACCTTGGCACTTTGTCCTCCGGTTTGTTCTCTGTTTCTCTGATACTTGATGCTTTGTTCTCTGATGCTGCTGCCTCTTGTTCAGAGGGGGACTGATGGTTGGTTCCAAGTGTATTTTTTTCCCCGAGCACATATAAGCATGAGGTGATCGATTGGCAGGTTAATGTATATGGAGTGAAGCTTTTAACAGGCCTTTCTCTTCAAAGCCTAATCATTAACTCCCTCCCTCTATGGATCATCGTATGTCAACACCCAAACTCAGTCAGCACTATCACCGGCCTCAAAGATTGCTGGCGTATTAAAACTGCTCAAAGGAATTGAGCAAAAAAAATGTTTTAATAATATTAGCTAGTTGGCTCAGCTCTAAATAATCAGTATGCGAGACGCCTGTCAGCCAACAGGCTTGATGTATGACCAATATTAAACCATATTCCTCCCAGTCAGCTTTTCCAGTGCTACAGTCTTGGAGGCGGGGGCGAAAAGTTGATTTCTCAGCTGAATTTTTTGTCTCGTGTTTTTCTATTATTTATTTATTTATTTATTTATTTATTTTTTAATATAGGTTCATGGCCAGACTGGAATGCTCTGTCAGTGACACTGATAATCTTAAAGTGTTATTTTTTTTGCTTTCGATTTACGTCTGCACTCCTTCGTCCCATTTCCGCCTCATGCTTTCCTGTTTTTCATAAGTCTTCCTCCTCCTTTTGCCCCCCCCCCCCCCCCTTCCTATCTCCATTTTTTCACCGTATCTGTCTTGTCTCCCCTATTGTAGTCCTCACTCATCCTCTGCCCCCCCTCAACCCTCTCAGCCTCCCTCTTCACCCCCACCCCTCCTCCATCTTCTGCCTCTTCTCTTCTCCTCTGCCCTAACCCTCCTCCATCTTCTGCCTCTTCTCTTCTCCTCTCCCCTAACCCTCCTCACCATGGCAGGGTGGTATTTGGCATGTAGCTGCTGCTGAGAAGCAGCCCACAGAATTTAACTGTTCCATGTCAACAGCCTGGTTGCCATGGAGCTGTGTGCAAGGACTGGAGATGGGGGGGGGGGTATGGTGTGTGTGTGTGTGTGTGTGTGGGGGGGGGGGGGGGGGGGGGGGTTAAACAGAACCCTGGGAGAGATGTTTGCTCTTCACTCCACTTTCAACTGCAGCCTCTGTGTGAGCCTTCCTCCCTCCTTGTCTGTTTCAGATGAGTTCCCCCTGTCTTTGCTCTCTCTCTCTCTCTCCCTCTCTCTCTCTCTTTCTCTTTCTCTCTTTCTTTCAGATGAGTTCTCTGTGAGGTCTCTGTGTGTGCTTC
Organism: Setipinna tenuifilis; assembly: GCA_030347295.1. Taxonomy (NCBI): domain Eukaryota; kingdom Metazoa; phylum Chordata; class Actinopteri; order Clupeiformes; family Engraulidae; genus Setipinna; species Setipinna tenuifilis. The sequence continues at coordinate 20,984,318 of CM059268.1, read as the reverse complement.
TTTTCCTCCCTTATTTTTTTGCTCATCCTCTCTCTAGCTTTCTCTCTCTCTCTGTTTCTCTGTGCGCTTCTCTCTCTATATATTTCTCTCTCTGTTTCTCTCTCTTCCAGTTTCAGATGAGGTCTTTGTGCGCTCTTCTCTCTCCCTATTTCAGATTAGGTCTCTCTGTGCTCCTCTCTCTCCCTCCCTCCCTCCCTCTCTCTCTCTCTCTCTCTCTTTTTCTCTTTGTTTCAGATGAGGTCTCCCTGCATGTCTGCTCCTCTTTCTCCCTCTGTGTCTGTCTGTGTCTGTCTCTCTGCTTCAGTGGCAGTGTGTCTCGCTGTGCGGCTCCGCTTCTGTGAGCCTCAGCGCCAGCCTCTCTGTGCCTTGTTTCCTCTCCTTGCCATTTAGGCGGCTGTCTCTCGGCATGCTCCCTCCTTCTGTTTGTTTCAGCAGCTGTCTCCCCTCATGGCTCTCCTCCTCCTCCTCCTCCTCCTCCTTCGCCTCCTCCTCCTCTCCTCCTCCTCCTCCTTCCCTCTTCTCTTTAGCTGCACTCCTTTCAGCATATCATTGGCCCGCTTCAGATGTGGTGTGTTTGTTCTTCTGCTTGCTCCAGCTGCCTGCCTGCCCCTGTCTATGTGTGTGTGTGTGTGTGCGTGTGTGTGTGTTTGTGAGTGTTGTCTGTGTGTGTGTGTGTGTGTGTGTGTGTGGGTGGGTGTGTGAGCATGGTCTGTGTGTGTGTGTGTGTGTGGGTGTGTTGTCTGTGTGTGTGTATAAGTTGTTTATATGTGTGTGTGTGTGTGTGTGTGTGTGTGTGTGTGTGTCTGTGTGTGTGTGTCTGTGTGTCTGTGTGTCTGTGTGTGTCCCTGTCCTCATTGTGGCCTACTGGACCTTTTGATCTTTGCATCACGCTAGACTAGAAGAGAGGAACATACGCAAATAAACATGTCAGAAAAATAAAATAATGTGTCCTCGCCCCCCTGTAATTCATTTTCTGAGAAGAGGGCTGGGCGTGTGTGTGCCCCATTCAGTGGGGTGGAGTGGAGGGCTGATGCTGACTTCAGCAAGTCTAGAGCAGTTTTACACAGACTCCTGTGGTCAGGGTGGACCCCCACGGACCGCCTGGATGTTTCTGAGTCGCAGTGCCAAGCCACAAAAAACAACAGCCTTCCATGGATCCACTCACCTCCCCTCCCGCCCACCTAGCAAGACAACAACAACAACATTAACTTCACAGATGTCTGGATTTGCAGACGACTGTTGCTCACTTCTATTCTATTCTATTCTATTCTATTCTATTATGTTATTAATTACAACATTTTTATTAAGTTAGTGTTATTAGTATACTGTACATCTTTTGACCTCAAATTTGGGAAATTACAAATCATAATTTGTTATCACAAAATTCTGTGAGGATGTGTTATTTGAACCAAGTACCAGAAGAATGACACACTGTTCATCATCTATAGTTTAGATGACCCATGTCAGAACACACCCTTGCATGATGGAAACCAATATACTGCAGTGTTGTTGCACTACGATGTACGTATATATTTACAGAAAAGGTTGCTTAATAAGAACTTCACAGAATCCTTTCCCTTTTTCATAGCTTCTTTTACTCTCTTCTGTTCTTTGTGTCTCTTAGTCTCTTTCCCCCTCTTTCTTCCTTTCCTTCTCTCATAGAGAAGTGGAGGCATGTGGATCAGGTCATCCTTCAGTTGTAAAGGCAAGTGTCTGCCATTCTGTTTCTTTCTTTGTTTCATCTCTTCAGCAGGGTTGAGCTTTCTCTCTCGCTCTCTCTCTCTCGCTTGCTGTGTGTGTGTGTGTGTGTGTGTGTGTGTGTTTCCCTCCACTCCTCCTCAGGTTGTGTCTCTGCCTCTGCGTTGACCCACTGAGCTGTAATGAAAAAGTGCACGCGATCAGCATCTGAGCCTTCCAAAAGCCGCCTGCCTGCAGGTGCACCAATCACAGCCAGCCTTTCATCTCCCGTCCAATGACTTGCCTCCGAGGGCTGCCAGCGAGCCGATGGAGCACAAACTCATTTAGGGAGCAATCACTGGCGGGTGACAGCTGAGCTTTGCATGGGCCCCCTCTTTCCCGCCTTCTCTCTCTCTCTCTCTCTCTCTCTTTCTCTTTCTCCCACTCTCTCTCTATCTCTTTCTCCCTCTCTATCTCTCGCTCTCTTTCTCTCCTTCTTTCTTCTCCCTGCTGTGTCCGGCCACGTCTCCTTTTTGATGGCTCTTCTCCCACTACTTATCTTCTCCCTGTGCCTTTGCAACCCCTTTTTAGCTGAGTACAATTGACAGGACATGTTTCATTACTTTTTTTCTTCATTGAATGGATGAAAATTGACCGTATTCCTCCTTTGTTTTTCCTAGGTTTTATTTCCTTCACACTGACTTAGTGGGATTGGATTATTGACCATTTTTTAATATGATACCAGATTAAATTGCCCCATAAATGTCATCACAGGTCTGTGGAATGAATTTATGAGTTCAGACCTTTTTCGGTTAGCTCTGCTCAAGGAAAAAAAAAGTTTAGGGTTTTGTTTGGTTTTTGTGCAGGACAAGCCTGAAACATTTCCCCTCAGGCAACAGGATTTTTGCTTCATTGCAGCAAAAGTCAGGACCTAAAAAATGCTGTTGTTGTCCCAGCCCCACAAGTCCCACACACACACACACACACACACACACACACACACACACACACACACAAGCACACACACAGATGCCACCTTCATGCTTTCAAAGTAAATGAATTAGTTAATATTCACAAAATAGGGGCAGTGTCCGAGGCTCGAACACAGCCATTCGTTACTCATTTTCTGACATTTCCAGTGGCCAGACGAGATGGATTGAGATTTACAGGAAGTGAGTCATGATCCCATCTTTCTCGCTGTCACTCCTGCTCCGATCAATACACTACCCCCCTACACAGACACGCACACACGCACGCACACACACACACACACACACACACACACACACACACACACACACACACACACACCGCCGCCGCCACCACCCCCATCATTTTGAAGTAATGGAACCGCCTCTAAAAAGTGGCCTATTCAGCAAATCAGGGCCACCAGATCAATTAGGGAATAAATAGAGTTTAGAGAAGGCTGGAGAGGGAGGGATGAGAACCCAAATGAAAGATGGGGGAAGACTCTTGGGAAAAGAAAGAGTGAGAAGATGCAGGGTGATGGAGAGAAGGATGAAGGACACCACAGACAGAGGGATAGAAAAAGGTAGAAAGATAGATAGAGACAGGAAGAGGGAGAGAGACAGTGGGGGTAGACGGAGGGAGAAGGAGAGAGAGAAAAAAAGAGAAAGAGAGAGAAGGGAAAGGAAGAGGCAAGCAGAGGGAGGTAAGGCTCAGCCTGAGGTGAAATATGATGAGATGCTGATCAGACAAGGATGAGGTTGTGTGTGTGCATGTGTGTGTGTGTGTGTGTGTGTCGCCCTCCCAAGCAAGAGGGCAAATGAATGATGGAATCTGCCACTGGAGTCTCTGCCTGAAGGTGTGTGTGTGTTTGTGTGTGTGTGTGTGTGTGTTTGTGTTTGTGGTGTGTGTGTGTGTGTGGAAAGCCTCCAAAAAGAAATCTGTTCTACCGCCTCATCAGTCTACCCGTCTCTTCCTGTTCTGTCTGCTTCTTTCATTTCTTCTCCTCCTGTCTTTTGTTCCCGAACCTCTTATCTCTTTTCTCCTACACTCCCCTCTGCCCATTTCTCTCTCTCTCTCTCTCTCTCTCTGTCCCTCTCTCTTTCTCTTTATCTGTCTTCTTTCCCCTCTCTCCCTCTCTCTTTCTCTCTATCTGTCTTCTTTCCCCACTCATTCCCCTGAGTCTTACCTGGGTAGGATATTCAGGGGAAAGTCTCTCAGACTGTGTGGTCAACTCTGGAACTATTAATGATAACCTGCAGACATGAGGCTGAGGAGAGCAATGTCAGCACAATGACAACTGTGCAGGTTACTGCTCACCTTCCAGCCGTCTGCTCCTTGTTGCCATGGTGACAGACGGACCGGTCTCAGAAAACATGTCACACAGCTTATCCCAACCCTATGGGAAAGCATATGTATGCTAACCTTTATATTAATAAATAAATGGCCATGCTCATTTCCAATCATGACTTTTGACAATAAAATTCATAATACTGTAGCAACAGAATAATAGCACATCATTCCTTGACTTTTTCTCCTGGTATTGTGTAGCCAATTTTTAATACCCAAGAGAGCCTGTCATAAAATCAGGAAACTGTTAACATATAAACAAATATTACAAATAATACTGGGTGTTTTTGTTGTATTCATTCTACCACATATTGGTCAGATAGTTATACTACAAAGGTAGTTAGGAGATAAACCTGGGTTAATTTACGCAGTGGTAGTTGTAAATCTGTTAGTAGAAGAGCCAAAGTCTTTGTTCTCTGAGCTTAACAAGTGGCAACAGGCTCTCATTCTATCAGGGGAATAACTCATATTCTATGGGTTAAATAAACCAGGTTTATCACTTAACCACCTTTGTAGTATACCGCCCAGGACTGCATACTACACACGCTCTTTCTCCGTCTCATTGTCTCTGGTGTCTAGTGGATGATCACTCACCCGTCTAAGTCTCTGAGGTCCACAGAGCTGAGGCTCTACAGAATGACCAGAATGTCCTCACACCGACACATCCTGTGCTAGCCTGTCAGTGGCTGTGTGCAGCTTTGGTATGTAAACTAAATGAGAAGAGAAGAGATTGTAACTCTAAGAAATGGAAACATAACGTGACGGCCAGACGTAAACAGTGCTGTGGTAATTACATTAAAAGTGACACATTAGCCTGCCTTCACAGCCGCTCATAAAACAAATGGGTTTGTGCAGCCACATATTATGTCACACAAATCTTTGATATCTTCCAGAAGCAGACAGCAAAAAGGGTAGAGCATCTCTCTCCCTCTGTCTCCCTCTCTGTCTCTTTCTGTGTGTGTGTGTTTGTGTGTGTGTTCACAGTCACATACAGCTCCAATGTCATCATTACATTTACTGACAACACAGTTCAACTGGGTTGTATTTCACCAATGATGGGTCTGCCTAACAGGAGCAGCTGAGGAGCATGCCAGGCATCATGGTGTCAGAACAACTGCTGGTCATACTTCGTTTGGATGGTCATACAGATGGTCCTGTACACTACTGTCGTCTACAAATGTTGAGGCTATTAATAAACCATCGGTTGACACTTTGTGACTTATTATCAAGTTTAGGGTTAGAGGTTGGATATGATATGTCAAGAAACAATGAACCAAAATGAAACTGAATTTCAACAAACCATCTGCAGAGTCTCTGTGGGCGGATTACTCAAGTAAAGTGTCACCCTGCCTACACCTGACTGTCCACCTGGTGACAAGATCTCTGGAGACCTTACATGGTCTGAACACATCCAAACTCTGGCAAAAAAAGGCAAAGCAAAAATGCCTGTACCATCTGAGACAGCTGAAAAGTTTGGTGCCTCTCCAGCTATGCTGAGGTTCTTTGCCTCTGGCACTGTGGAGAGCATTTTAATGGAGAACATTGCCTTCTGGCTTGGGAATAGCTGTGAATAGGACTATAAAGGCCGTCAGGAGAATGATTTGTGCTCCAGTACGACGCTGCGCTTCAGCTCCCCTATCTCTTTAAAGCATCTATGACAAGGCATGCAGGAGTATGCAGTCAGAATTTTTAAAAACTACTCCCACCCCAGTAACTACACTGAGGAAAAATATGTTGGGCTATTGCGACCAAAACAGAAAAGCTCAGGGGAAGTTTTACTCTTAAGGTGTGAGACTTATGAATGTGGGCATGTCATCCTTGCAGAGCTGATAGAACTAGCACCTCAATTGCACATCAAGTGCCACTGCTCACCTCTAAGTTTTAGCGCATTTCAAATATTTGTAGCTACTTTTAATTGTACTGTTTATTTATTTACTTATGTTGTGTGTGTGTGTGTGTGTGAGGGGGGGGGGGGGTATGGATATGACATGTGACAAATAAGGTATCTTGTATCTTGTTTACTGTGTGTGTGTAAATATGCAATTGTTTGTGTTATGTGTCCTGTGTCTGTAAACTATGAGAAATAGTTTACCAAAGAATGGCCTCCATTTCACTTTTTCCAACAGCTTTCCAACTCTTCACATAGTTCACCTCTCTGGCTCAATATTTACAGCCTGGCCAACCCACACTCCCCCTTCCATTCCTGCTCCTCTCCCTCCTCATCCTCGCTCTCACAAACACTAGTTTGTGCCAAGATGCTTCGGGTGAAAAGGTCTGAGAGGTGAAAAGCACTTCTCAGTTAGTTCACAGCCAGATCTGTGGATATCACTTCCGATAGGCTTGCTTGCTTGGCGCTTCCACCACATCAGTGTTGTGTGGGCAATGAGATAAAGAAAGAACATAATGGAAGATGGGAGAGGAGAGGAGAGAGAGAGAGAGAGAGAGAGAGAGAGAGAGAGAGAGAGAGAGAGAGAGAAGAGAGAGAGAGAGAGAGAGAGAGAGAGAGAGAGAGAGAGAGAGAGAGAGAGAGAGAGAGAGAGAGAGAGAGAGAGAGAGAGAGAGAGAGAGAGAGAGAGAGAGAGAGAGAGAGAGAGAGAGAGAGAGAGAGAGAGAGAGAGAGATTGAGCTTTAAAGGAGAAGATCATGGACTGCTGAGACCAGTGTAATGTCTGTAAAGTGATGCAGCTTGCAAACCAAATATGGCACACAGGCAGGCAGTACAAGGTCTGTTCTGAGGCCATAGACATTATCAAAGCCCTGGTCTCTAATAAATGCATAAACACACATTAAACACAGAGTCTCAAAGTGTTCACCACAGTACATACACACAATGAATACTCATGCTTACAATCGTCACAGTTCTCAAGAGCTCCAACATTTATATAAATAAGGGTGAACCTTTGTGTACTCTTGTGTATCTTATACCCGTATACCCCATGATGGTGCTTTTACTGTGTTATGCTTCGGCAGAAGAAAGAGAGAGAGAGAGAGAGAGAGAGAGAGAGAGAGAGAGAGAGAGAGAGGGAGAGAAAGGATAAAAAGAGTGCATCAAATGCAGGCTAGCCTCTACAATGGAGTGCGAATTGAACAAAGAAGTGTGAAAAACAAGACTTCAGAGGGAGAGCACATAAAAGAAGAGATCGCACCGGGAGGAGAGAACAGGAGATGAGAGGAGAGAGAGAGGAGAGAGGGGAAAGAGGACAGGAGACAGGAGAGAGAGAGGAGAGTAGAGAGAGAGAGAGAGAGTAGAGATAGAGAGTGGAGAGAGAGTAGAGAGAAAGGAGAGGAAAGAGAGAGGAGAGAGAGAGGAGAGAGAGAAGAGGAGAGAAGTAGAGAGAGAGGAGAGAGAGAAGAGGAGAGAATAGAGAGAGGAGAGAGAGAGGAGAGAGAGAGGAGAGGAGAGAGAGAGGAGAGACGAGAGAGAGGAGAGAGAGAGAGGAGAGAGGAGAGAGAGGAGAGAGAGTAGAGAGAGACGAGAGAGGAGAGAGAGAGAGAGAGGAGAGAGAGAAGAGAGAGAGGGGAGAGTAGAGGCAGAGTAGAGGGAGAGGAGAGAGAGAGAGAGAGGAGAAAGAGAGGAGAGTAAAAGTGTAGAGATGAAAGGCCAGCACAGGCAGAAGAGTTGGACTGTGTTACCATAGCAACAGTTGCATCAACGTGATGATTGGCAAACACAGAGGAAGGGGGATGGAGAGGACTTCACCCTCGACTTAACGACAAAGTTCATTCTCCTCTGGGTCACCAGGGGCAAAGTAAACACTCGTACCAAAAACACAAACAAACAGGGTTTACAGGAAATGTTATTTATTAAGGTGGTTTTGTTTTGTACGAATGTACAGTCCGGAAAATGACACAGATAAATAAAGCCTCGTTACAAAAGCTTCAATCAAAAACACAAAAAATCCATATTTAATACTTCATAATTTATTTTTTTTACATGACAACTATTTACAAAAGTACTTTTATTTTTGCCCTTTTTTTACAAAAAGAAAAGAAAGAAATAGAATGAACCTGTACCTTTTTTGCTTTGTTTTAGTAACAATCATTTCAAATTGTGTGACACAGAGGTAGAAATGCTCAACCCCACACAATGTGACACATAAAACAATAGTGCACTCAATCTTTGCCATTAGTTTTTCCTACGAGAAATTTCACTGTGCATCACTTAAATTCATTTTCCTGGAGTATCAAAGGCCTGACTACTCAAACTTGTTTGAAAAGGCAGATGCTTGCATTATAAAAGGATATGGCAAACATTCCATCTCTAAGGCAAACGGGAAGAGATGAAAGTGGATTCAAAGTCTGCGTTTGGTTTTCTGATTATCCACAGGGCAGGAATGCGGCGATTCCCATAAATCCAGGGGATTACTGAAAATTGAGCTGAATTAACATTACCTAAAAGGAAAATTCCCTTTTAGATAACTGCAGTCTCTCTCTCTCACTCCCTCTCTCTTCACCCTTCATGCATTCTTTCTTTTCCGTCTACTTTTCTACTTATTCTTTACCGTCTCACACAGTGCTTACTGATGGTTGGAGGGGGCACTTTTAGCAGTTCACACGCAAGCCTCCACTCTGTTCTCCCCTCTGAAGGTGGCGCCCCCTAACTGTAGCACTGCTGCTGTACGGCTTTATTTCACTTCACTGCGACCTCCTCTCCTCCTTCTCCCCTCCACCCCCTTTCGCATGACCCCCCCACCTCCTCCACCTCCCCCTCCAACCCCCCCACGGGGGTCTGGCTGCTCGTGAATCACAGTCTGCCTGGCTGACAGGAAGGAAATAAATCCATACAGGGTCCCCAGCACTGCTCCCTGCTGCACTGCAGGGCACTGCCTTTCCCCACACACACACACAAAACAATAATAAAAAAAGGAGTACATTAAAATAATGGCCCTGGGAAAGGAAAGAATTACAGAGATGGATAAGAGTGTTTACTACATCTCTCCACACTGACATCTGTATACATGTGCAGTGGTCGCTAGCTTCTCAACGTTGGCCTGGCCTGCAGGCAGGGCATCTTGGGATGTGTGGTCAAAGACCTTTGGGAGCAAAGGTCAGATAAGTGGGCCGTTCTAAACGCAGGTCAAAGGGGGTACACCTGAACTGGGAGCAGAACCACTTTGTCTGTTGATGGATCTTTGGTTTGATTTGCAAGTCAGCATGATTGCACTTCTGCAGCTCTCTCTGTACAGGAGAGTGTCATGGTGCAACAACTCCTTGCATTGCGGATACAATCCTGTTTTGATAGCACCTCACTGAGAATCCACTTTTGCGATAAAAACATATACTGCAAAGACAGTACCACGATTAAACCTTTGGGATATCATTTAATATGCAGAAGCTAGTTCCGCATTTCAATGAAACTCTTCATGTTACAATTTACACAAATAAAAAAAAATTACAATAACTAGGTCTCAAAGCAATAATTGTCTTTTTGTTAGATTTTTGATTTCTTTACAATACAAACCTAGTGGAGCTGGAGGATATGTCCCTCCGTCCTGGATGACAGTTTTCATCTGAGACTGCGATAATAAAGTGCTTAAAAATAAAAATGTGTTGAAAAACTGCATTAAGGCTGGCAGTTAGGGTAAAATAAGGCTAAAAGGACTGGTGGTTGGCCAAAACTGGGAGGGGAAATATAACCTAAAGCATAGCTGAAGAAAGACACCCTTATTTGTGTTTGTGTGTGTGTGTGTCTGGGTGGGTTTTGTGTGTGTGTTATGTGTGTGAGTGAACGTGCATTTGTATGTGTTTTTTTTTTCTTTTTAACACCAACTCCTCCTCAACCTGCCTTACTTTCTCTTTTCAATCTAACTTTCTTCTATTTTACAGCCTCCTTATTGATACATTTCTAATCCTCACATACTTCATTTTGCTTGTTTACATGCCTTCTTCTGTCTCTATTCACACAAGTTGTCCGTATGTCTGTCTCCTATGTGCAAGTACACACACTTTTGTGTATATGTTTCAGTCCTCCTTGTCTCTATTCTCACTTGGATTCCTTAGGGTTGCCATTCATCCAAAGCAAAAACAGGTGTTAAAACTTGTGTTTCCACACACACACACACACACACACCAACCCTACAGGGACAGGCAGCTGTCCCTGGGTGAACACTGTCCCTCCTCCTTTGTCTGTCTTAAGGACACTAACGAGACTAATTACCCCTTAATGTCCTCTGAGACATGTAATAACTCCCAGAGGGACCAACACGCAAAGCAACACAGCTGTCAGAAGGGGCAAAGCCCCCACTGTGATGCACCACGTCGCCAGTGAGGCTCTTTGACGCTTGTGTTGTTGTCCTTGAGAGATGTGGTCTCCATGCTGGGCCTCGCATCTTCCTCATCCATTTTCCCTCCTCTTCCTCATAATGCGGATCCCACGGTAGCCATAATTATTGCAGTGTTTCGCCAAGTCCAATGTGATCCAGTCTGATTTTTACAAAAAAACTAAATTGTGTGTGTGGACTAGCTTTCACATGCACACCCTCTCAATGGATCCAGAACTGATCCAGGCTAAATCTCCTACACTGTGTGTGCGAGTGTGTGTGTGTGTGTGTGTGTGTGCGTGTGTGTGTGCATGTGTGCATATGTCAGTTTGTGTTTGGTTGTCTTGAGTTCAGTGCACTGCTGGAGATGTGGGGATCCTGTTGGCAGGACATGGCTAGAGCTCAGCAGTGGGGTGCAATGGGGCAGGGCTTTGTAAGGCTGATCCTGAGAGAGGGGGAGTGTGGGATACGGGAAGACCCAGATGTGAGGGGAAGGACTTCAGCAGAAGAAAACCTCTCCGTCTGCAGAGGCATCTGTAGCTTCAGTGCTGGGATTATCTGAGGACAGAAACAAGTCACAAGTTTAACACAACAAAATCACATTACCACAATATATCAGTCCATCACACAATTTAACCCTAATAACAAACAAACAAACACAACAAATTGTGGCATCTTTATTTGTTCAAAGTCAATTGATTTTAATGCCTGATAATTAAACAAAAGAATACAGTCAGTTATGCCCTCGAAGGGCACTTTAGTCATCATAGCAAAGTTGTGAATATATGATCAAAATAAGCAATTTAAAAAGTTATCTAGTTTTTAAAAAAAAACTGTAAATGTTCATTTTTGCAATTAAGGCCATGTCTGTTGGCTCTCAGCTAGTTAGCCTAATAGTTTTAGGAAAACTATCACAAACGCAAGCGCATATTAGAGAGAACTCAGCGAACCGCACACTTCTGAATGACGACAGCTTAAAACTTCTCCGCTCAGTGCAGCCCTGAAATTCTAATTCTAATCTTCTCCCTCTCATCCCCCCCAGTCCAAAGCCTGGTCCACTGACACCTCATCAGCACATCTCCGCCACACCAGCCTCATCTCCAGCAGCGCATTAGGCTAAGTGACAGCCAGGGTAATAAGTATGTGTCTCGCCTCGCCTCGCTGCGGCCTCTCTGACAGACACACACAGCCTTTGTGCTGCACGTCTCCCCCGGATAATCCGCTTGTCGTGCGAGAGCAGACACCGTTAAACCCCCTAGTTCCGACGCTGTGTGTGCGTGTGTGTGTGTGTGTGTGTGTGCTCGCGTGTGTGTGTGTGTGTGTGTGTGTGCGTCCCAGTGGGACTCATGCCACAGAGTCAAGCATCCTTTGCATCCTCATACTCGCTCACAGTCAGCACCAGACACACACACACACATGCATGCATGAACACACACAGACACAGACACGCGCACACGCACACACACACACACACACATGCAGTCACACACACACATGCAGTCTCACACACACACATGCAGTCACACACACACACATATTTAGACATGCACACAGACAAAGACACACACACACACACACACACACACACACACACACACACACACACACACACACAGAACACAGTTGTAATCTGATCTCACCACATCAACCTGGATTGACCCACAGTTGTAATCTGACCCAACATGCTGGCTCATTGCTGTGTTGTCTTGCCTTGAGGGTAAATAATGACTGTTTATTGGATATGAGCAGTTTCTCTTGCTACACTTCACTAATGTTGTGTCTATGTTGGCTACAAACTAATGTGGTAATGCTATAACAACAACAACAACAACAACACCGAGACACCCATTTTCATGTCATGTGAGCCTGGAATGTCTCCACAATTTCTGCGCTTGTGTCAACCATGGGCCCTGGAACAGCAGACGCTGGATACCACCAACTATTTGGTCAGCTAATCCACTCATTAGTGTCACTGCCCTGGCCATGAGTATTCTTCCATTTGGCCAGCAGAGTGTTTGAAGGAACACTGTGAGAAGGCCTGTATTTGTTTCAGTCTTCGGCCTAAGTTCAAATGTGGATCATTTTTCTTCAGAATCACTGACTGCACCAAAACCACTCTCTCACATTCCAGTATTGTATACCCAAAAAGCGCTTTACAATGCCTATGCCTCACATTTACACATTCACTGATACACCAGTGGGATAAGACTGCTATGCAAGGTGCCAACCAGCATGTTGCGAGCAGTATGGACATGTTGCTATACACTTCATGGCTTAATGTTAATATTGTTTATTTATGTATACAATAGATTATTAGTCTATATATAAGGTTGTGTGTGTGTGGGGCACCAGCAACCTTCTGACTGCAAGTTGACTTCTTTACCTTCTCTACTTTCTCTACTTCTCTACTTTCAAAGTCTTTCACTTTTTCACTTGTTCCAAAGAGGAGCTGGCTCCAATACCTTCAATACTTCAACTGACCTTATCCCTCTTGTATAATAATACAAATGATGATGGACAGTCATGTGCAACAATATAAGGTGAGCGTGTTACCTGTGGGGGAAGGGGTCTGCCCTTTGCCCTTCTTTTTCTTCTTGTCTTTCTTGTCTTTGGGTTTAGTGAGCTGGAGCAGGCGGCTGGGCATCTGCTGAGGGGCTGAGGCGCTGGAGGAGGAAGAGGAGGAGGAAGAGGAGAAAGGGTTCAGGCTCTTTCCCTTCCGCTTCTTCGAGTCCATGCGGGACAGCAGGTCCTTGGCCGTAGTGGAGGTGGCCGGTGACGTGGAGTAGCAGGAAAGATCGCCGTCAGCGGTGGGAAACCTGTCCAGGGAGCCGGAGCTCTGGAACTTCATGGAATCTTCCGAGGTGGTTGAAGGGGTTCTGTGCGGCCGACACACTTCCTCCTATGACAGACAGAGAGAGAGAGAGAGAGAGAGAGAGAGAGAGAGAGAGAGAGAGAGAGAGAGACAGACAGACAGACAGACAGACAGAGAGAGAGAGAGAGAGAGAGAGAGAGAGAGAGAGAGAGAGAGAGAGAGAGAGAGAGAACAAGATTGAGTGAGTTAATAATAATAATAATAATAATAATAATAATAATAATAATAATAATAATAATAAATAACAGTGAGCTAACTTCAGGGGAGCATAAAATACAGTAAAGGCATGTGTCATAGTGAATAGCCCTAAACACGACTGCATACAAAACACAAAAAGTCAGGCACCATGCCAGAGGATGTATGCTACAGTAAAACACTGAAACATCACTTTAACTTCCTCCGGCTCAGGTGCCGTGCTAAGTAATATTAATAAAAATAAATAATTCATGTTTTCCTCCACAGCACACTTCATACACAGAGTGCAGGTAAAAGTGCCTCACAGGCAAGAATATATAATGTATGGGCAATAGGAAATAGCCTACAATTACAAACGAGAGGTAAAGTGCAAGAGTAAAAACAAACAGAAAAGATGAATGTAAAGCAGTCATTAATTAACTTGATTACATGTGCTACAAACCGAAGCCACGGGCCAAGTGGGCCATGTGTATCAGCTCTGTGTGTGTGTTCAGCAACATGGCCACTGGTTGCAAAACATTTCAGCAGTCAGTTAGCTAACAAAGCTTGTGTGCTCTAACCACAGGAAAAAAAGGGAGACATACTGAGTGCTCACTTTGTAGAAGGTGAACGGACATTGCCCTGATGAAGATCAAGTGAGGAATGAAACCAGCTGGTGTTTTCTAACTAATATGCGCTTTAAGTTTAATAAAGGGTGTTTAACTTTAATCCTTAACCCTGAAGTAGGCCTCTGTGGCCACTATGTCTCTGCCCAGACCAATAAGCTGAGGCCCAAGGAATCAATGCTGCTGGTGGTGCATACATCTAGTTCAGTGGCCAGACTGCAGGTGCACCTCAGCATGGGGTTAAAGTTAAATTACGTAAAGCACTTAACCTGCAGTGCTGTGTCACTCAGTGGTTATGTAACTACAGTATAATACCACAGCACACTTTGCTGCAAGATCATTACTCAAAGCGGAAAAAATAAATAATAAAATAAAACAACGAAGCGGCATCGATGAGCACAACAAAGCAGCACTAAGTCACTTAACCCTGAACAGTGTGGAAGTGGAATCAGCAGCTAAAATGGCTTAATGTCAGCACAATGGCCTGTTTCTCTGGGCTGGACTTCCCATCCAAGCGCTGTACTCACAGCCTATGCATACTGGGCTGTGCTGCATACTGGACAAACCATCTGTGACGTCTCTCCAAAAGTTTCCTAACAGTGGGATTAAGCTAAAATTACAGGTTTTTGGTGCTGCCATCTTGGGCAATTCATTCTGTGTGTGAAGACCGCCTTCCCCAGGCCAGTTCATATATGGGTAAAAAGGTGGTGCTCATTTAACCCATAGTCTGTGGTTCTATGCTGTAAGAGTTCCACTCTAACATAGTGACAACACTCACAGTACAATAGAGACTATTGCTGGGGAAGCTACACTGTCAGAAAAGAAGGTACCCTCAAAGGCATATAATTGTACCTTTTAACTACTGTTTTACAACTGATCTGTACCTTCTCCAGAGCTGAAGAGGTAAACAGCAGTACCTTAAGGTCCAAATATTAGTGTCTAGGGGTTCATTAATGCTAACTGTACCTGAATATACAGATTTGTACCCCTACTGTTGCATTATTTCTGAGAGTGTAGTGACTGTTGGGGAGATCTCCAAGACAAAAGGTCTGGGCCACAAGAGAGCTGGGTGCTTATGAGCAGTAGAACACTTGACCCCCTTTCAGTGGCCTGTGATGAAAGAAGCATGTTTCTATGGACACAGACACACACACAGACACACACAGACACAGACACAGACACAGACACAGACACACACACACACACACACACACACACACACACATACACCAGATACAGACACACACAGCACAGCTGTTTCTCACCTCCCGATCACTGTGCTACCAGATACACTTGTATCAGACGCTATAAGAGATGACATTTTCTCTGGACTTAGATGTCCTCTGAATGACTCTTACACTGCTCCCCTGGAGGTTTCACTCCAATCTAATGCTAACATCTATACAACAGACATCTATAAAATAACTTGCCTGTTACATTTATATAGAGTATATACTGTGTTTTACAGCGATTTCTACAATAATTAGTGCTATTTTATTTACCACAAGAGTTTTTCAGAGGCCTTTCAAAAAATCATTTCCTGTGGAATTCCATCATCTTCTCTGTTCTGTTTAAGTTCTTGTTTCCTGTTTTTCTGATGTATATGTTTTTTCAAATGTTCTTAAATGGTTTAGCACTCTGAGCTACAGCTTGTGCATGTAAAGTGCTATACAACATGTTTACAATGACTGTTGTTTTACAGCGAAGAGGAGCTTCAGAACTACACGTGTATAAAACAAGACCAGATATCAGAGGCCTGCAGGTTTGTACCTAAGCAAGTACAAGCAATCTACATCAGATAAATATCCACCTGTTGATTGCTATGAATGATTCTTACATCATTCTACAAGTCTGGATCTTCTACATTTTATCATACAACAGACTGTGTTGCTCAAAGACGGACCATTTTCCAAGTGTACCATCTTCAAGTCATCATGTGATGGCAATCGATAGTGACTTTTAGCCCAGTTTTTTCTCCTATCTGCATCATCCCTGGTAAACTTCAATGAAACCTGCTAGGCCAGTTACTATGTGTGTGAGTGTGTGTGCAATATCCTGAAAAATAATGCCTTCAACTTTATGGCGTAAACCAAACCATGATTATGACCACAGTCTATATCAAATCCCTGTACTACAAACATGTGGTGTGTGATGTCTCATGTAATGGGCAATCCTGAAGAGGATGTGGCTACACCATTAGCTAAGCAGCAGAGCATCATAACACAAATGGAGGAACCATCTAGAAATAATTGCCACCCACCTGCGTGTGCTGCTGCTGT
>CM059268.1:20933114-20965614 GCA_030347295.1 Setipinna tenuifilis | reverse complement strand
GCTGTCGAAGCCCCCGAAAGTCTCAGCGCGTCTGGGGAGGCAAACAGGCCCAACACTGCCCCCTGGTGGGTCCTGACAGGATGACATCTGGTGACCCACTGCACCACCAACACTCCTGTTCACCAGTTCCTGAAGGGTCTCCACTGCATTCGTACAAACACACACACACACACCCACATACATACAGACACACAAATCAGTAACGAAACTCTAAGATCACTTTGATTGCCCAAAGTGATGCACCATACTTTTATTCTAATATCACAGCATTCTCCTTTCTAGTCCCTCACCCTCTTTTATAGCGTCCTTCATGATTGGCTCTCCCTTTGTGACATCACTAGGGGTGGCACGGAACATCATGCGGCCGCGGAGCGCGTGCATGAGGTCGTCAGGGGCGGCGCAGTCACACAGCTCCCGAAAGAGCTTCACCTTGTCCTCCAGCAGACCCAGGATCTGCTCATCCTTACGATGCAGGAGGTCTGGAGGCCAGAGGTGGGGAGATGAAAACAAGGAGAGCGATAAGAAGATGATGAGCACAATGAATGCACAGAGCTACAGCTCCTCATGGAAAATACTTGTGTCCAGGCTAAGTGTACTAGCGTAAGCAAGTCTATTATCGGCCAGGTAGTGAGAGACACTTGGATGCGAAATCAGTTTAAAATAAAAGTCATAAGTTCACTTACTCAAACAAAAGGTTTAGAGGAGCTGAGTGTGTTTATTTTTATGGGGATAACTTATTTTTCCTTAAAGCCTCACTTTAAGTGGAACAGCAAGAGAAATGGCTAATAATAGCTGCAATCGGTTCACACAGTGTTGTAAGATCAGGCCTGACCTCTCATCTCTTTGGCTTTGCTCTCCTGCAGGCGCTTGTCCTCCTCACTCTCGCTGGGGATGCCTTCATCATCATCCTTCTCTCTGGAACACCGAGGGGAGAAAGGTCAGAAAGGTCATTGTCAAATTTATATGTAAATATGAGTAGATGAAATGTGTGTGTGTGTGTATGTGTGTGTGTGTGAATGAGTATGCGTCATTGCTTTTTGGGAAGGGCAAAAGGGTAGGGACAAGCAAATGTTTTCTTCAACACAAATATCACTTCTGTAACACATTCTTTGCAATAAGCTGAAAAATAATGCATTTGTTTCCAACTCCCCCTTCCCCACTCCAAACTCTGTCCAGCCTGTCTGTCATTTATCTCTCTTCTAACCCCCTCTTCTCCCCTCACTCACATGGACTGCATGGCGTTCTGGATGAGCTGTATCCAGGTGTTGCGTTCGTCCTTTGAGCTGGCGTACACCTCCACCATCTCCGGCCTCTCAATGCCGGCCGTGATCAGGAAGAGAGCCTTCTCCTCGTTGGCCACCTCGCGCACGATCAGCTTCTGCAGCGAGATCACCGTGGAGCGCTGGTCCTGCAGGGACAGTGAAGGGGACAGACAGAGCAAGAGTTGGCATGTGAGGAACACCCTGCGCGTCAGACAACAGGTGGCTAATGTTTACATTAGCAATACATTATGCCACAGCACAGTTTCTTTTGCTTGCCTACATAATTGCAATCATTATTATTTCTACCGGATTGTCTCTGGAAAACCATTTTTTCTTTTACATCATTACATTTCATATCATTTTTTTTCATTCAGTTGCGTTAAACAATACACACTTGCTAAAATACACTGACTCGGTTTGAGCATGACACCATCCACACATAGTACTGGTAGTGAAAGTTCATCATAGGGAGCTAATGAGAGCTCCCTTACATTAGCTAATGTGTCCGCCATTAACAGATGACACAGGAGGAGTATATTAGCCACAGGAAGCTGGTGATGTGATACATACCAGCGAGGCAAAGATGTATTTCTGATCTTTCTCTTGCAGGAACACAAACACGTCAGACAGCAGCAGGGCCTGAACCTCTGTGTAAGGGAGAAAGACAGAAACAGATTAAGTAAACAATTGTGACTGTATCCGTCCCTAAGGTCACCTCACAGCCTTGTTTGCTCGTGCACATGACAGGGAGAGGCCAGTCTGCTCAGAGACATCAGATATAACAGCTCCGAAACACAGAACGTGACCAAAGCACATAGGATGCTAGTATTCTGGGCTGGTACACCATCATTTCACAGTTTTAACATTTGGATGACTATGAAGTAGCATGTCACAAAAATTAATGTCAGCGGTCATCAGTAGCTGGGTCTCCTTCCACATTTTAAAGTACTTTTGTTCAAACACATGGCTAAAAGAAATGCAAGTCTGTTTGTGCATGTTTCCATTTCCTTTAATACTCTTCTAATGTGGCAGTTGTGAGTAACTTCGGGTTCAAATTGTAGGTTATGTGGGAGTTAATTTATCCTCTTTCAACAAATAAGTTTCCAAATCATCTTTTTTTGTGTGTTTCCACTATGCTATTCAAAAGGTAAAAACAGACATTAAAAAACTTTTTAAAAGCTTCAGAGGAAACCCAGCTCCTGATCTCTGATCTCTGAGTGACCTCTAGTGACCTTTAAATCTGCCGGCGGAAGTCTTGAGCTGCAGCGGCCCGTCGTGGATCAGTCGGCGTCCCCTCAGCAGGTCCTCGCGGGCGAACATCTGGCCGCTCTTCATGCGCATGATGGACTTGCTGTCGGTGCGGCCGTACACCTCCTTCAGCCGCCGCCGCTTCTCGTAGTCGTGCACGCGCGTGTCCACCGCCGAGATCACCTCCTTGACCAGCCGCAGCGCCCGCGTCACCTCCTCCTGCTCCTCGTCACTGTCTGCAGTGTCCACAAGGGTAAGGGGGGGTGAGTCAGCCAAACTGTTTGTAGGTACAATAACGTTTGTGCCTTTCACATCACTTGACATTGCTTGCAGACAAGCAGAAAGATGTATTTGTGTGATAATAACATGAATGAATGTACATATATTTAAACAATACATTCATATTCTTTTGGCACATAATGTGTAACGAATGAATAACAAATGATGCATAACCAACAAAGCTAATATATAAAAGCAGACAAATAAGAAACACACACAAGGGAGGCAGACAGGTACATGAATGGAGTGGTAATGAAGACAAATGCAGAAGCGAGATTACATCACCACCTTCCTTCCGACTGCTGAGTCAGATGAAGGTTCATCTGCAGTGCAAGTGGAGGAGGGGTCAAGTGGGGGCTAGCATTTTAGATAGACTTTAGTGGAAGATGGAAGTATCTACTTTGCCGTAAATGTGATTTAGTACAGGGAACGGTATCACTCAAGATTCAAGATTAAAGATTTTGCACAGTTCCACAGGTAGAAAGTGAAGTTGGTCTAGAGAGTCACTTTGACATTCAGACTTTGTGCTGAAAACTTTGAGTACATTCACATATGTATTTTCCCCACCTTTGGTGTGCTGCAGTATCCTCTGGATGAGGACTGGGTATTTGGTGATGCGCTGTGTGACCAATAAGATGCATTCCGGAATGCTTAGTCTCCGAACAATCGCACTGCTCATCTTTTTCTGAAAACAAAACAAAAAAAATGAATTTATACCAATATTCCTACTATACTATTCATCTTATTACCACTACTAGCACTACCATGGTGTGTGTGTGTGTTTGTGTGTGTGTGTGTGTGTGTGTGTGTGTGTGTGTGTGTGTGTGTGTGTGTATGTGTGTGTGTATGTATATAAAACACACATAAAGAAATTCATGTTCATTCATCCCAGTGGTTACAGAGTGAAGGCTCACCTTAATAAAGGCCTGAAATCGTTTGTCTTTGGCGAGGAGCTCTTTGTAATAGTTCACCGCCTCGTTGTGCCGACTACAGAACTTTCCGTACACCTTCTTCATGCGCTCTGCATTGGAGCCGGAGAACTGGGGGGAGACACGGGGAGGGCGCTAGTGAGTGACAGAGTGATGGAGAGTCATCTTCATTCGCTGTCAAGCTTCACATCATTCTCCCCAGAGCAAAGTTTTCAAGTCTTGGGTGCCAAAGGCTTCATGGGTGCCACTTTTCCCTAGCCTGGCTGTTTGTCTGTTCTAATGCGTAATCTAATTCAGTACATCGATCAGCGTCTCAGCATAAAACAACATAGTACAGTACATGAGGTGCCCCATCACTCATCTTAACTGCATTTCTGGACTGGAGAATATCCACAGTCTACATGTAATACAGTTACAGGCTTTTTGATGAACGCTCTTTTCATGCCTAAAACATGAACATGAAAGATGTACAGATAGTTCTGCCAATCTCCCACTTTCCATCTATCTCTCCGTCTATTCACCAATTCATCTTGTCTGTCAGTCTGTCTGTCTAAAGTCATTAATCTGTCTATCCATTCATCTATCCATCTAGTCATCCATTCATCCATCCATCTATTCATCCATCCATTCATCCATCCATCTATTCATCCATCCATGCATCCATCCATCCAGCTATTAATCCATCTATCCATCTATAGTGAGACCACCCCAGTATTGCATGTTTTGCCAGTATGGTACCCTATCCTCTAATATTCTCCACACTGACCTGAGAGACCAGCACGTCTCCGATCCTGTGCACCAGGTAGCCGCGGTCAGCGGTGGGGTCTCGTGTGAGGGGCGTCTGGCGTCGGCGCTCCAGCAGGGCGCTCAGCAGGAGTGTGTGCAGCTCGGTCAGCTCGTCCAGGCAGGGGAAGAGGCGCTCCAGCGCAGCACCCTCTAGCTGCAGCTCCCGCAGCAGCCCCTTGCAGTACACCTCACCCATGATGCGCAGGGTACGCACCTGGTGCAGCTCCGTCTGCATCAGCTCTGCACAGGGAAACACACACACACACACACACACACATATTACAACTACAGTTCTTTGTATGCAATCTAATTACTGATGATGGATATTATATGGCATGAACACCAAATAGGTAAATTAAAGACTGGGCTGCAGAGTATGATGACATTCTGTATCAGTTTTTCTGGATTCAACCATATATTGACTGGTTTATAATAAACCATTTAAACTATTACAGGAAATGAAACTGTTGAATCTAGCACAGTGTACAGTATACGGTGTGCAGAGCGTGAGAAGAGAGGATTATGCGAGAGGTGGGTGTATGTACAATCTCTGTGAGATCTCTGAGCAGAGGATGTGGCTAGAATTGTGTTTGGGGGGGGGGGGGTAATGTAATGCTGCACTCAAAATTAGCGTTAACAGAATCAGTGTCATTAGAACTGGTGTTAGGGGAATTAGCGGCAAGCGAGCGGCGTCTCAGGTACCGTAGATGACGTCCTGCCTCTTCACCACATCCTTCTTGAGCTGCTTCAGCTGCTTCTTGTCCACGGTCATGCTCCACGAGTCAGACTCCAGATCCCTCACATCGGCCTCAAACTCACACAGCAGCTGGCTGTCCATCATCTCCGTTCCTGGGACACAAACACACAGACACACACACACACAAACACACACACATTTCATTAGCTGACATCAGTTGCATTTTTAAAGGGGTCCAAGAATAGAAAACCATTTTTACACTGTTTTTGTTTAAATTGGAGAGGTTGTGCATGGCCACTGAGCTGTCATTAATGTGAAACATGGTTGTTCTCTCCTTCATATGTAAATCTAAAATGTAGAAATAGCCACTGAAAAAGGATCGAGGTAGAACAAATCAGGGTTTTGATGTCATATCTACAAAATCAACTGCAGTTCAATTGTGGTCTACTTTCAAAATGATATTGGGCTTTTCGGCTTGGGAAATTACATTTGATGTTATTTTTCATGAACCATCAAATGCATTTCATTTGAACATCACAGAATAAGGTGCAATGGACTTCAAGACTTGAAGGTTTATAGGGGAGCCGTCAGCCACCTGAGAGGAACATACCCTCGTCCGTCAGAGACTCAGTGGACTCGTTGACCTTGCTGGTCTTGTGCAGGTTGTCAGTAGACTGGGAGAGAAATTTCTTCAAAGGCATGTCGTCAAGGACAGGGCTGCAGAGAGGGAGACGGAGATATGGGAGAGAAGGAAAACAATGAACAACAAAACAAAGGAATGACAAAGCGATATAAAAGAGAGCTAAGTGAGAGAAGTTATGGAAGCGCCACTCTTTTATGCATGTACATGTCTGGCCAAGCATGTATGTGTGTGTGTTTCTGTGCTTGTGTGGATCCAGCATGTGCAATCGTGTACATTACAAAAATACACAAGTGTGTGTGTGTGTGTGTGTGTGTACGCACAGGTAGGAGTGTGTATGTCTTACCCAGCGATGTTGGTAATGGACACACTCTTGGACAGTGGAATGTGTCCGCTGGTGAAAGACATGATGCCACTGGTGCTTTTGCGTGGGGGGTTTAGTGGAGGCTGGTCATCAGGTATCAAGATGGTCGACTTCGGACGATCCCGAGATATCCCTGCCACTGTAACTGAAAATAATGACAACAGTCATGGTCAATCAATGCAACTTCTAATTAAAAAGACACAAATCAACAATGAACCCAGTTTGAAAAACAGGCCGTTATTTTAGAAATAAAAATGACAAGTGATGCTTGTTGCATGTTCCAGTATTACCAGCAGGGACTGCTAAAGAGTTTAAACAACAACAGGATTTCCAATAATGCAGGCACAATAAAACATAATCCAATTTCTTCCAGCTCTCTCCCACAAATATTTAATCTGTGTTTATATGTTAACCACAGTGTAACTCCAGGCGGCACATAATAATTTAACACACACACACATTCATGCAGACACACACACACACACGCACAAACACACACGAGCAATAGAGTTTCTTACCTTTGTTCCTCATGGATACACCCGCCAATGAAGCAGAATCAGGCACTGTTGTTGGCTGTTGCACAGAAGAAACAGTCAGTTTGTAATATCAGAGGTATTCATCCTGCACACGCACACTAGAGGTGGTGTGCATGAGCAAGTCACTTTCTTTCTTTCTTTCTTTCTTTCTCTTTTTCACACACACATGCACACACACATGCACACACGCACACACCTTATTGAATACACTATATTACACTAGTATGTGTATGGGCAGTTAAGGTTGTATACAGAAAGTCAAAAGTCTAGTGGCTCTGGAAATGTAGTAAGTAAAAAATGTATAAGTAAAATTTATTTATATAGCACTTTTCACAGTCAAGACAGTCACAAAGTGCTTCACAGTGGCGCAATTATTAAAGACTAATACACAGTGTCACAGTCAAAACAGACACAAAGTGTTTTATAGTGGCAAAATTGTTAAAAGACCAAGAACACAATATCACAGTAAAACATAACCAAAGAAAATAAAGTAGGTTCTGCAGGAAAAGACTGCGAGGGAGGGTGGGGAGTGAGAGAGGGAGAGAGAGAGAGAGAGAGAGAGAGAAAGAGAGAGAGATAGAGAGAGAGAGAAATAAAGAAAGAGAGAGACAGCAGGAAAGAGAGCCAAAAAGGGCAAGAGGAAGTGAAAAAGAGCAACTCTGCAAACACTACCTTCATTTTGACCTTGGCACACGCAGGCAGGCTTTCTCTGCAGCCTTTGTGGACATGTGCACTGCAATCTGTGCATTGGAGAGAGAAAGAAAAACAGAAAAGACAAAACAAACTTAACTTAGAGTGAATGAACTTAGCTTATATTGGCATCAGAAACAACAGCAACAACACCATCAGAAACAGCAAGAGAGAAGAGAGAAGAGAAGAAATACTACAAGCAGCAGAGGTGACACTCTGTCTGTTGGAGCTAAAAATCTGCAGTCAGCTGTGTGATTAACCACAGACACCAGGCTTCCTGCTCCCCTGACAGGCTCAAGTGCACACACATACACACATTAAAATACACAAACGCACGCACACACACACACGCAAATGCTTGGTCACAAACACACACCCATAACTACCATTCTCTCAGCTCAGAAAACCCCCATTATTTACAGAAACACACTGGCATGCACACACACGCACATATGCATGCACGCACACACACACACACACATATACAAACACACACATACACACACAATCTGTTTCTCAGTTCTGTAAACCCCAGGCCCTGGTTATGAAAAAAACAACAGGGACACACCCAACACCACCACTGAGGAGAGATTAAAGATGTAAGAACCGAATCAAGAATGCACTCACTTCTACATGCACACACACACACACACACACTTGGGCTGTAACACACACACACACATACACACACCTCCAGCTGCTTCTCCTTAATGTGGAACACAAAATGAGCACAAGCACAACTAAGGAATAAAAAAGGAGTCGCTTTTCACCATTTTTTACTTTGCATTTCAGTAAGAAAGGGAACCTATTGTGTCAACAGTCAACATTTTGGAAATGACTAAAATATGTGTGTGTGTGTGTGTGTGTGTGTGTGTGTGTGTGTGACATAAGCTAGGTGTTAGACAGTGGTTAACAAATAATGATTGTCGGTGATAACTGGGAGAAACTCTTTGTGAGTATGTGTATGTTTATGTGTGTGCATGTGTGTTCCTCTGCGATCAAAATTTGACATTTGACAGACATATCAGACACCGATCGCTTTTTGGTTTGACTCATCCATTATTCAACGCAGACCAACCCACGCCTCTGGTCTTCCTGGCGACAAGCTGCAGTTGAAAGCGGAATGTGGGAATGTGGTGCAGGACAGTAGACATGATGCTGTTGGTGTCGGTGTGTGCTAAAGTGTCGATGTGAATATGCTTCTGTGGCCATCGCCAACGCAACTTCTCTACCCACTTCTCTTCAACACTGTCATTACTAATGATGCGTCATATGTGATTGCAAACTCTTCGATACCACAGAGTTTGCAGACAGACACACAGAGACAGACACACACACAGACACACACAGATCAGCCCCAAAAAACAAACCAAAAAAAGACAATTCTGTAAAAAGCAAAGAACTTCCTGCTATCTTCTCAAGACTGCAGACTGGGGAAGGGGGAGAGAAAAGAAAAGACAGAGAGACAGCACGAGAAGGAGCGAGGGAAGGTGGGGGGGATAGAGTGAGACAGAGAGACAGAGACAGATAGAGGGGGAGAGAGAGAGAGAGAGAGAGAAGGTGGGCAGGGGTGGAGTGAGAGAGAGCAGACTTGATGTTCTGTCTGCTGCCAAAGGGGAAGGGTGATGCAACCCAAAGCAATAATCTTTCCCTCTCTCTTTGTCACACGCACACGCACACGCACGCACACACACACGCACGCACACACACACGCACGCACACACACACGCACACACACACCTCACCAGAATACTGGAGTCTTTCCCATAACGCCACTTGGCTTGATACTTTGTCTATTGTTGTCGTCTGTTTGGAGAGAAAAGGACTTGGTGCGTGTGTGTGTGTGTGTGTGTGTGCGTGTGCGTGAGACAGCTTACAGGAACAGAGTGCTACTGAGAGTAATTCAGACTGGCAGTCTTTAAAGACCACTTAAGTGTGTGTCAGACACGCACACTCACTCTGAGGAAGACTCGCCTCTGTGTCACAGAGAACGTTCCTTTTTTCTCACCCATTGAATGTCCCTCACACTACAACAAAGCAGCCTTTGTAGAGTCACTCAGGATTGGGCAATAGACAGACTTCCTGATAGGAGCAGGGGCACATGCTGACCAGGATCTTATTTTTGTTTTGGTCCGGGTTTCATAGGGAACCAGGGGCTGGTAGAGGGGGGTGGGGGGGGGGGGGGGTGGGGGTGGTGGCTGAGCCACTCCTTGGAAAGGGGGTGAGGTGGAAGGGGGGGGCGGGGGTGGTGGGGCATTAGGGACACATGCTTAAGCCTGCCTAGGCACTCATTGTGCCAGGAGCAGTGCCAGTGACAGTGCCAGTGATGCCTAGAAAATGGGGCTTAATCCATTTGTGGCAGAGGATAAGAATCCTCAAAAGCCAATTTATGGTCTGGTTGACAAGTGTCACTTGATAAAATATGACATAAAAGAGACATCTCTGTCACAGAGCTTTTTGTGTACAACAAAAAACTGAAACGGCACAGCCATTGTTCTCTGGACTGCAGCTGAAAGTTTTGTGTTCTGGATCGTTGCCTTGGCCACACATGGCATCCATCTTGTTCGGATGGGTTTGAAGAAGCATTCAATTTTATTACATTTTCTTTGTTGCCGGCACAGAATTATGCAACGCTCTTGCTCCACAACATCTGTCGACATTTTTCGAGCGACACTTGTCCCCCGGACTATAAATTGGCCTTTTAAGGGTGTTCACACCAGGAAAGTTTGTTAGTTGACTGGCTTTTGTCCGGACCAAAGTAGAATGTTATTTTTTTGTTCTTTGGTGTGGTTCGCTTTCACATTGCATTTTTTAGCAAGTGGACTAGACTTTTTAAATGAAAGGACGTGTGGTTCAATCATTGGACGAAATGATTTGGGGGGGGATCCAGTCCAAAGTGGATTAAACAATTACAGAGATCTTGTTGTGCTCTTTATTACATTAACCAATAAACTGTCTCGGATTTAACAGCTACAATCACGTTTTAGCTCATTTTGACTGACACAAGTATTCCAAACCAACTCTTCAGCCGGATCTCGGTTTGCTTGTTTGGTCCGCACCAGAGTTTGATGGTTTGTATTTACACTGGCCCAAAAGGTCCGAACGAAGGGAGAAAACAAACTCTTTTAAGCAAACCAAACAAGGGAGGTGGGAATACACCAATAACATCCACTGAATGCAGCATGACCAGCATTCTGTCCACTCCTCAGGCCTGACGCATACCCCACCTCTTACTAAGCCGTTCATGACGCTTACACCATCAGATATGTAAGGTTTGTAGAAATATTTGTGGCGTCAGTTATTTCATAGGGACAGGAACACTGATGTTACGCAAAGACATGAAACTCCATGTAAGATGAGTCTTTCACTATCCTGACAGCTCTGGCTGGCCATACAATTTAACTTCTTTATGATAATACTTTATTTCTCCATGATAATACTTTAATAACTAGATTTACAATTCCAGGGAATTACACAGAGCATGCGAAGCAAACGTTTAAAAAAGTGAACTTACATTGACATTAGAAAAAATGGGAAATAAAGAGGAGAGTCAGACAGTCAAGAAGGTTGATCAATTAAGCCTTCACAGTTACTACTTACTTTTGGTTTTTTTTGGGTGTGACCTACAAAAGGGTTAATCTGAAAAACCCCAGAGTAGTGTAGTCAGAGGGCAAAAAGGTACAATGAGGGGACATCACCCTGTAGTGTGGCAGTGACAGGACATTATGTCTGCCTGCTGAGAAGCCCAGAAGAGGTGCAAGCCTCAGCGAAGATGCAGACTTCTCAGAAGCTCAACCACAGAGCTGCACAGTCAAAATTACTCGTCACGACACACACTGTAGTCTGCACTGTAGCCACTGATGTCAGAGTGTTAAAGCCACCAGTGGTCGACACATGTCTACGAATCATTTTCTCAGGAACAATATCAGTGGTAGATTTATATGCACTTGCATAAACTGAACACGTGTTAGGTGACTCAAATGGCAGCCTATGACTGTGTTTGCATGTGTGTATGTATGTGTGTGTGTGTGTGTGTGTGTTGTGTGTGTTGTGTGTGGTGTGTGTGGTGTGTGTGTGTGTGTGTGTGTGGGTGTGTGGGTGTGTGGGTGTGTGTGTGTGCATGGGTGTGTGTGTGTGCATGGGTGTGCATGGGTGTGCATGGGTGTGCATGGGTGTGCATGGGTGTGTGTGTGTGTGTCTTACTGTTGCAGATTAAGGCCTCTTTAGTGTTGAGGGGCTTGCTGCAGTGCTGGCATGGTGTGGAGGGGGCGTTGGTGATGGCACTGAAAATGTGCCCGTTTAAGGAGCCCTTCTCTTTGTCTTTAGCATCCTTCTCACGCAGCCGCTCCTTCTCCTTATCTTTCTCCTGAGATGAGAAGAGGAGACATCACACGTATATCAATATGCCATGTCAGTGTCACATATCACATCACAGATCACATATTAACATCCCATTCAGGACAGTTTTCCTTCATGCTTACGTTAAAAACAATAAAAAATTAAACATGTATAATCTGATCACACAATCAAAGACAGAGCTGATCGAAGATAGAGTTTACAATGATTTCATAACATCATTCAAATAAGTAATGCATTTGACAGTGACAGTTTACAAATAAACTGATAAAAATATTTGTGTTTACACATTTCAGGGTGTACATGAGTGAGTGTGTGTGTATGTGTATGTGTGTGTGTGTCTTCTCCAATAAAACTGCAAAGCCGTCACCTGATGGAGACACTGCTCCACCAGATACCTACAGCGTATCCTAAGTGTATGCAACAACTAACTGTAGCATCAATCTGGTGCCATTTGTCCCCAGCGAATCTGTTACATTTGCCTTTATGTTATGTTATTACAATTTGTAAAGATATCTCCTAATCTTAATTAATCATCCCTTCTCTTTTCTTTTTCTACACGTTTTTAATGCGAGTGAAAAAAAATGAAAGTAGAAACAGGTTGACCAACAAAGGTGTGTTCATAATGCTATGTTGTAAATCACTATGTCGTACAGCAGGCAGTTATGATATTCTAAAAGAAAATTATAAAGCAAGTTTACTGATTTTGTCACTAGCGGCGATCTTGCATGCAGTTAGGACAGTGTTAGAGACAGTAGATGATCAGTATGTCTGTGGCTTTGTATTTCACAACATTGCCTCTGGTCATGTATTCTGACAGATATGCATCAACCCAGCAGTGGTGGAGACAGCCATGGTAAGGATACTACACAGCTGGAATCACAACTGACTTTATGGATTTCATAGCCTGTCTGCATTTCATACTACAGTAGCCAACATGTATAAAAAATGTCATTCAACACAACTTCAAGTATTCTTTCAGCTGACGAGAAACACTAAAAGCAGAGCTGTATCTCTCTGATGTTGTCCCTTGTCAGGGCCTACAGTTTCAAGATGGCGGAGCAACATGGCAGCCACCATTGAACTCACCAGCTCTTGGTATATGTGAAAAATGACACTTAAAAGCGTACATGAAAACTTAAATTTGTTAATTGAGGTAATTACATGTTTTACTGTTTGTTTTTTACACAATTACATTAAGTGGCGTTAAAGCTCCTGTCATATTTCAACACAGCTTTAATAGCACTTTTAAGTTATACCAGTCTTTCCAGGTCATGTCAAAAGAGCTTGTTAAACTGATCTCGGCACAGTCACTGGGGACAGCAAGGCTCACGGCAGATTGACCCGATTTCCCCTCCACCCTGAGGTGAGCTGTTGGGTGTTGCTATTTGGTAAACACCCACGTCACTCGCACAGGAAGCTCACAGGAAGTGTTACGTAATGAAATCAAATGCACCTGTTCCACCAGAGGACTGCACCTTCAGCCCCACACGAAATGGGCTCCAATGACTTCATATACAACAAAAAATAGCTAAATGCCCATCTCAGCACACCACGAAGGGTGATGGCAAAAGCCTGAGACATCATGAAATAAAAAGAGTGTTCATGATGATGTCATTCATGCTTATTATGCCCTCGTGCTTGCTGACTGTGCGTAATGCAAATAGAGGACGCAGGACATGAATATTTCCACTGGAATACAAACACACAGACAAAGTCACACACACACACACACATACACACACACACACACACACGAACAAACAAACTTGCTGACTTCTGAAAACACAGAATGAATCATAAACATACATTTTGGATCACACAGACACACACACAGACACACAGACACACAGACACAGACACAGACACAGACACAGACACAGACACAGACACAGACACAGACACAGAGACACACACACAGACACACAGACACACAGACACACAGACACAGACACACAGACACAGACACACACACACACACACACACAATAATAAACACACACAATAATAAACACACACACACACACACACACACACACACATTTGAGGCCACACACATACACAGAGACACACACGACTAACTGGCACATCATGAGAGCCGTGAGAACAGTCACCAAAGACAGGCACACTTGCCCAGAGCAGTGCTGAGTGAAACAAATTAACAAAACACAACAAAAACAAAAAGCACAAAACTCACATGCCAACACAGTAAAGACATCTTAGTGCCCAACACACACACACTGCCAACTCAACCAAACACTGTTCGGTAACTAACAGCAGCTGAGATGGGGTGTAACAGACCAGTGATCTCACCCCCAACTCGGATCACTATCCCATAATTCCTGACTCCTTACCTCCGCTGCTCTGTCTGTGGCCCTGATCTTCAGAGAGCGGCCCTGTGGCAAGAATCGTCGACCCAACATCGCACCACATCGCCAGCATTCACACTGGAAGTAGAGTGTGACTGAGCACTGTTTCTATCTGTGTGTGTGTGTATGTGTGTGTGTGTGTGTGTGTGAGTGAGAGTGACTCTGTGCAGGGTGAGGGCTGACGTTCCCATGACACCAGTCAGCCAACAGTTAGTGGGAGGAAGTGAGTTGAAGAAGCAAGTACGTGTGTGTGTGTGTGTGTGTGTGTGTGTGTGTGTGTGTGTGTGTGTGTGTGTGTGTGCCACCACGATCCTCCGTTATTCTGGTCTATCTTAAAGATACAGAACACTTCCCCTTTAGGACATTTTTGAGCCATGGCGGACTGTTCAGTACCCTTCATTTCATGCTTTATCGCATATTTGACTAAACTCTAAAAAAAATGGTTCTTTTTTATTTAGTTTTTTTTAAATACAGAATACAGACTAGAATAGAATAAAACACAACAGTATAGAGAAGAATAGAATAGAACAGAATAGAATAAAATAAAACAATTGTAGATACTGGTGTAATGCTTTCACTCCTAAACCTCTCCACCTTAGACGTCCACCACCACTATCAGTGCCCAGTGCCTTAAAACTGAACCTGTGCACTCAGTGCTGTGTGCTGGGTGGTGCTGTGTTTAGGAGGGAAGAGTGGGGTAGGTGGTAGTGTGTTTAAGGTGGTGGCAGCAGACCCTAGGAGTGCATGTGAGGCAGAGAGTCAGAGAGGTTGTCTGCACGCATCAAGCAGCACACAGCAGCTTCCTGCTAGGCCACCCTGCACCGCAGCACCCTACCCTACTCCGCCCCGCCCCGCTCCGCTCCTCTCCGCTCAGCTGCACACAGACCTGTGCACACTCAGCAGCACGCACAGCTCCCTAATGCAGCCTGTCTGGATGCAAAACCAGTGTCTTCGCTCATATTTTAATTATAGATTTATAACATGGATGTATATAGCAGTCCACGGGCATAGTCACAAAATGCAGAAGCTGAGAAAATGTAATTTGTAAGTTTGATTTTTGATAGTTTGACAGTAAATGCTATTTTAAAATGCTTCTAGGTGAAGATTATGCTTGTTCATTCACAGGGTTACTTTTGAAAAAGCTAGGGTTTCAAAGCAACTGCCTATAGGGGGAGTAACTTGAAAAATGTGATTTTGTGACTATGCCTGTTCTTCCCGTGGACTCCTCATATATTACACATTAATATATATTTATTTATGTATTTTTTTACCAGATAATTAAATTGCATTGCTTGTGAAGTGATTTACCTTTTCTTTCACCTGATCCTACAGCTATGATCTCTTATAATCCTTTTATTTTTTTAAATGAAGTTATGTGTTTATGTTTTTTTTAATGCAGTGTAAATTAAGTTGCCATTCCCTTTGTGAAGATGAATAACTTCACAAAACCTGTCCCTGCAGGAGCAACTTGGTCACGCACGCACGCACGCACACACGCACAACATTAAACCCACCAGTGTAACACATAAAACCAGCACACAATCATACAGCCACCAGCATCTTCAGCACACTGATTATTGCCTCAATAAAAGGTAGCACACTAAACAATATGGTACTGTTTCGGGTGTGCTTTTTAGGCAAATGGAAATTATATAAATAAACTATGCAGACACACACACAGACACACCTACACATACGTATACCTACACATGCACACACACAAACATATACCTACACACACCTACACACACACATTTCTTGCCCCAGAGCACAAGAGGAGATAAATAGTTGGTTTTCTGCTGAGGCTTGGGGTTTGCCTTGACGCCAGAGAGGGTGTTGATACGGGTAGATGTGTTGATGGGGGTAATCAGGTGTAGTGTGTTCGGAGAGTGTTCACTGATCCATGACTCACCTTGCCCTTCTTGCTCATCTTGCTCTTGAGGTAGCTGAACGTCCGGCTGACCTTGGTGCCCGGCCTCCCCTCCCCATCACTCCTCAGCGGGCCTGGGTCCTCCTCCGAGATACTGGAGGAGAGAGAGGGAGGGAGCGAGAGAGAGAGAGGGAGGGAGGAGGAGAGAGGGAGGGAGGTTGGGTGAGAGAGACAGACAGACAGAGCAAGGTGTACAGAGAGAGGAAAAAAACACAGACAGACAGAGAGAGAGTGAGAAAGAGAGAGAAATACAGAGACAGCGAGAGAAGGAGAGCAGTAGACATTTTAAGGGTGATGGATACTGCATACCTAATTTAGTAGATAAATGTAATGTTTCAAACATTTCCAGCACTTTAGTAGCCAACAAAAATCCTTGGAGAGGCATTATGAAAATACTTCAGCTAACCTGTAGTCCAGTGATCCAGACGTGCTGCTGAAGGATGCCAGACCTAAAGGGCATCAGACAGACAATATTATTAAACAGCCAGCAGGGGAGATCCAACAGAACCAAACTAGAAACCTCTCAAATTTTCATTTCAGGAAATGTTTTGTAATATTATGCACTTAATTGGTAAAAAATGCTCAAAAGTATACATTTATCAATGCTGGGTAAAGAGACAACAGAAGGTCCACCGATATCCCATATGACGTGATAAAGTTATACTGAGTCAGTTAACAACAGATAAAAAAGGATCTAAGCTGAATTGCATTTGGAGAAAAAATAGCTGTTTATCTACCCATCTATCTGATCATTAAGACTGTGGAATCAGAACGTGGAAAGATGCACTACACAGAAAGATGCGCGGTATAGGGCACAAGTGGAAACGCCACAATAAGGCAAAATGAAATGAGTCAGGACCCACGACTCATAACACTTCAGGCAATCTGCTGCCATTTGTCTACTGCTTTGGTGTTGAAACTGAAACACCCCATTTCATCTTTACTCCGCCTTCCAACCAACCCACTCAACCACCCTCGCAGCCACCTACCCACCCACCCACCCACCCACCCACCAGTTCTCCCACATTCTTCAGGCTTTTCAGTGCGAGCGAGGTGGCGTGCTAGAGAGGGAGACTTGAACCTTTCAGCCAGCTGCAACAACTAAAAGAAGCCTTTGAAAGGTGTTTATGAGGAACTTGGGTGACTGAGGGGAGCGGCAGAAAGGGCCTGTGTGGAGAACAAAGAGAGAAGAAGAGATGGAAATGTCTGGAGAGGGACAACTAATGCCCACTAATATACATGGAGGAGGTGAAAATGGGGACAGTCCGATGGGGCTCGTAGATAGAGCTTTGTCTGGCAAAGATCCTATAGACATGAAGTTCTCAGAAGCGTAATTAACAGGCGGTTGTTAAATGCCTCTGTATACTACTGGACAGGGCTACAACCAATGACACCACTGATTCTGATGATGTTTGCGTAGCATTCAGTTTTCATTGGTGCCCGATTTAATGGGCATAGGAACAGCCCAGAATAGGCAGGTTGAAAGCAAAAGCGAAATTCTATGCAGCGTCACAGGCAGTATGGGTTGGTCCCAGGTCGGTATTTTTTGTGTTTTATCTTACTGCTATAAAGAGTGGCTATGAGGTAACCATTTTGTTTTGCTCTGATGAAGACCTCATAGGGCGAAACGAGTAGGCAACCATTAGTAGCCAGTAAATGAAATAAATGTTTTTAACCTCTTTTGAGTACCTCAAACTGCTCGTTTCTCTGGATGCTGGTGTTGTTCTGGCAGTAGACATTTTGAAACAAAACCCAGCTACACTCTGTTGTTCATCATATAGACGAGTGAAGGAGGACTGTCAGGATGAGGATTAGGACATTGATTCCTAATCAGGCAGGATTGTAGGACGTTTCTCCTATTTTTACCAGAGGCATGAGTATGTTCAGACTCTGCCAGGTGAGAGAAAAATAGCTCTATTCTTTTACCAACAAAAAAACAGTCCCATATATGAGCTCCAGAAGGAAAACATTTTTCCATAGTAGAGTGTCATTGTTTCACCAATGTTCTCACACACATATGCAGATCATTAACACAAATCTCATGCATGGTGACCCACAATAAACTCAAAGCAGGGATTTGCAGCAGGGCGGGGCTTGTTTTTGACTGCCTTCATGAATGGAATATTAAAATATTACACTCATGTTTTAACACACGCAGCAGACTGGTCCTTGATCAGATTGGTGGGGTATTTACATAGATATACACCACATCAGATCAGACACAAGGCATTTGTCACAAGCAGGTAGAAAACTAGTAAGTGTGTGTGTACCTGTGTGTGTGTGTGTACATATACACTCTGTGTATAGCGGGATATGTACAGTGATATGCAAAGTGATTCCTTAGTGACATGGCAATACACACCAAACAGTCTAGTAGGCTGGCACACAAAGAGGGCAGAGGGGTAGGTGCAGGAGGTGGGGGGGAGTCGAGTAGGGTGGAGGTGTTGGGTGGGGGGCACTAACACAGTGGAGATTCCGGGGGTAGGGGGGCTTTTACTCAGGCATTAGAGAGGTGTTTGGGGCTAGTGCGGAACATTCTCCTGCAGCACACAGAACGCAGTGACGTCAGCAAGGAAGGGGACGCTGGGGCTGGGGCTGGGTGAAGTGGGGGGGTGGGGGGGTGACCACTTAGCAGGGGGCAGAAGGAGGTAGCAGGGGTGGGTGGGGTGGGGATGCAGTCTCTGGGGCGTTACTTACTAACTGCCTCCTCCTCATCGCTGGATGAAGAGCCAATAGAAAAGAGTGTTTTAGATTTGGGGAGGAGTGGAGAGATGCTGAAGGAGAAGGAGATTCGCCTCTTTGGTCGCACTCGTCCCAGCACTGAGGGGGGGTTGGGAGGGGGGACGGGGGGGATCCAGGGTCAAAGGGCAAGAGAGAAAACCAGAGCATTAAACAGAAAGAAGGGACAGGACCCCCTGACTCCACCGATACACACAGATATCTACACACACACAAACACAAGACGCACTCTAGAGACAGCTGCAGTGATGAAAATGGAAAGATGGAAATTTTAAATGACACCACATATTCTGTGTGTGTGTATGTAGGTAGGTGTTGAAATAAGGTGTGTGAGGTGGGTAGAAACTGTACTGATAAAGTGTGTTTTAACAACAAATCAAGAAAATGTCATGGTTCTTGTCATGGTTCTTGCGTACGTGTGGGTGTGCATGTGTGTGTAGATATCTCAGGTTAGGTATAAAGAAGAAAACGCAAAAGAGTGGAGGTGGAGCAGATCGAGGTGGTAGATATGGTGCCACAGTAAGGGGATGTGGGATGTGATAAGTCATATGTGACAGACAGGATGTGACGTGGCGGAATGGATCTGTCAGGCTCTTTAGACACGGACACATAACTTGGTCGCAAGACCCTTTACATCCAGATCACCTGGCTATTTGCATCCAGGTCACATGACTTTGCATCCAGATCACATGACAATTTACTTTCAGGTTGCACAGCCCTTCACACCCAGGTCACATGACTATTTACATTAAGGGCATGTGACCCTATCACATCAAAGTCACATGACCATTCACATCCAGGTCACATGACCCTTCACATCCTGTTTAGGTCAGCATACTGAGCCTAATCCTGCAGTGTGGATAAACAGTGAGAGCCTCCTTTAGGCCATCTTGACTGGGCTTACTAGCTACAGCTACGCTACAACTTGAGACCACATGAGATGTCTTGGTAGGTACCTGGTGTGTTCAGGGAGATCAGGGACATGGCATAGCTGAGGTAGGAGTGTTTATACTGTGTGTGTGTGTGTGTGTGTGTCTGTCTGTCTCTTGGGTATGGGGAAGGGACTCACCGTCTAAATCTTTGGGACTGATGGCTACCAGGGAGCGAGACTTTGTAAGACTTGCATGAGGAGGAGGTCTGCTCAAGGTTCTCAGGAGCCCAATTGACTTCTGAAAGACAAACACACACACACACACACACACACAGAAAGGTGTTAACAGATGAACCAGTCAGTACACAGAACACAGGCAAGATGTTTGCATATGTGCTAATGATAATGTGTGCACATGCTAATGCATTACTCAAAAAAGTGTTTGTCTGAATCTTTCATAATCTGTGTGTGTGTGTGTGTGTGTGTGTGTGTGTGTGTGTGTGTGTGTGTGTGTGTGTGTGTGTGTGTGTGTGTGTGTGTGTGTGTGTGTGTATGTGTGTGTGTGTGTGTGTGTGTGTGTGTGTGTTACCTGGCTGTCCAGACTGCTGCATTCTCCCATGTCAGACTCCTGCTCCTCCTCGGTGAGGGACACGAGGGAGCTTCCCCTGTCCCCCCGCACCGGCTCACGGGCACGGCTAGGCTCCGGCACGCCCACTGAGGCCGGAGATCCACCAGCCTCCTGCTCCGCAGACAGGCCCTCTAAACTGGAGCTGTGGAGTGGAAAACACACACACACACACACACACACGTTAGATATGTACAAGATAAGTACAAGATATGTAGAATAACAAAAACAGTGGACAAAAAATATTGAGATGCACCATACATACCTACAAAAAAGAACGAGCAGACTTTATCATAGCTCCCATAAGACTTTTTTTTGTATTCAAACAAACACAGTACAAGTGACGGAACCAAAGTAACACTATATTACATGCACTGTCCCAATTTAGTTTACATTTAAGTACAGAATATCTTTCCCTTGTTTTTCTTAACAAAGCACAGCACTTTGGGGAAGCCATTTGGCAGCCTTTTGCAGTGTGTTGTATCAACACTGTTTTATTCATGTTCGACTGCTTCCCACAGGTAGTCAGTGCCCCTAAATTTCTCTGCTGACAAGTGTGACCTTTATATGTGTCCATACATTCTCTATAGGGGGGTTATCTGGTAACTAGCCAGGCAACCATTATCACCGCAAGTGAACGCCGCTCCAACCATGATTGTTGTTTTTGTTCTCTGTGCTCGTTTTTCACTGATTCTAACTGAGTTCTAATTTTTTGACAGACTTCCTACTGGTCCACACAGAAAGCCCATTCGCAGCCTTCTGTCTCTCCAACTCATCACTTCAGCTCTTTCACAACCTGCTTTCCATGAGGCAGACAATACATAAGTTCATATCAAGGTCACAGCCACTGGCAGATCATTACACACGGCTGATTAATTGTGGGAAGCTTTCAGACATGCGTGAAAAAGAAGATTAAAAACGAATGCAAGATCATTTCACTTTCACACACTGTGAAAGGCTGTAAGACAGCTGGGTGGCTGAGTTTTAGAAAGACAAACAAGGGGAAAGAGCCATCTGTGTTCAAGAAGTAAACTGGCTAGAGATTCAATATTGTGAAACACTTTTGCCTGTATTTGTTAAACAATAAAAGCAGTGGTAAGATTTGACAAATTGTGTATGCCCCATTTTTTGCCCTGAAGTGTAAACTAAAAACAACGCACGCACGCACACTTGTCATGTCTACCAGACCCAACACAAATGATAACTGGGAGATACATGAAAGAAGCAGCTAAAATGCTATTGTTTAAAGGGCAGGATACCTGTTGTAAAGAGAAGCAAACACACACACACACACACACAAACACACACATACATACACTCTCTGTTACTCGTGTTAACTGCCCATCTATCATCGAGACACAAACACACACACACAAACCAAATGTAGATACAGTGTCCTTGGCAACAGCAACATTCTCATCCAGTGGTCCATAAGCCTGGTATTACACCCACACAGGCAGACACACACAGACACACACACACACACACACACACACACACACACACACACACACACACACACACACACACACACACACACACACACACTCACCTGTGACTTAATGCCATGGTCATAGTAAATTAGCTCTTAAGTGAATTCTGTCTGACAGCAGTGTGAGTCCCTGTTCTCTCTCAGATGTGGTGTGTGTGATGGGCTACAACACAGTCCCTTTCAACTGACGTTAGCAGCTTAGAGCAGGAAGTATGTGTGTCTTTCATGTGTGGGTGGGTGTTTGTGTGTGTTGACCACAGTCGTAGTCGTAGTCGTAGTAAAGGTAAAGGAAGGCACGGACACAGCACAAACACGCATACATACACACATACACAAACATGCACGCACACACGCAGATACTGGAACATCTATTGCACACTTTTAAGTGTTTCAGTGTATGAATCTTTATAGTCCATGTGTGTCCTACCTTCTGTTTCCGATCTCATCTGCAGCAGGGCGGAGGATATCTGAGGGACACCAGCTCACACTAAACACAAGAGGAGGAGAGGATGGATGAGGGGCAGGATTGATGGATGGATGGATGGATTAGGAGAGGTGAGATCAGAGACAAACAGGTATTTAAACAAAGGGCACAGGTATGATAATAGAGGAGAGAAGGGAATATAAATGCAATTATTAAAAAAAAAAAAACAGTGTAAGATCCCAGTAAGCAGACAGACGGGCAGACATGCAGATTTTTGGGCTGAGGTTAACATACTTATAAAGGCACTCCAAGCATACATAGTGATTTACAGCACTGGGTCTAAGAAACAATACATATCTACAACACAGTGTCTGGCCAGCTCTAACAAAGGCCATTTAAGACCGTGTTTCCATGGCCAGCAGTAGACACTGTGGAGTGTGAAGCAAGTTTTGGAGGACCCTTAAGCTCAGAGCACACTGGAAAATCTTAGAGCCAGCAGACTGAAAGGGTAATAAGGACATTCTCTCCCCACTGTCACTGTATAACCTCTCAATGGAAAGTCAAAGTCAAACAGACAGAAAAACAAAAGAAAGTAGTCGAGGATACAGAGGAAAAGAGATTAGGAGCGAGGAGAAAAGAGGAAGTGTTCTTCCTTGTACCTTCTTCTGTGGCCTGTGGTCTTTGTACTCTTGGGTGCACCAGGACTCCGGACTGAGACGCTAGGAAAGAAAGATAATGGACAGTTAATTCCTTGAGGAAGGTGAAAAATAGAAAAGTAAATCCCAAGTTCAGCAACAATTGTTAAAAAAGACAAAATGACTTAAGTGTTGTCACGGAGTAACAGGTTCTGTCTGGCGTGGCCATTTAACTCTAATGCAATAACTACCCTTCATTATTCCCGCTAACCACATAGCATTACAACTGGAACACTTTCAAAATTGTGTATTACATAATGACAAGCATAAGAATCATGTTTAGTTTATATGTTTTATATATTTTAGGATACATTTCAGGCATTTTTAAAGGCAGTACACACTTCTATTGTGTATCCGTGCTATTGATCTTGGGGTTTCTGCACTAGTGCAGCTGAGGATCTGACAACCATGAGGTGCAAAGAGAGGAACACAAGCATGCCTGCACACAAGCACATATACACATCTACATACATGCACACAGACACACATGCACATGCCCGCACGTACACACACAGTACCACAGCATGACTTGACGCGTCATCTAGTTGAAACTGAGACCACAGCTGTTATCTAAAAGGTGTTGTGTAGTGTGCTCTGGGTAATGTGTGATGTTTGTGGCCTCTAGTTGGACTCATATGTGTTATGGATGGGTTCGGTTACTATGGATACAGTACATAGCTGCTGTTTTGTTCTGTGTATGTGTGTATGTGTATGTGTGTGTGTTCTAGGTAATGTGTCATGTTTGTAGCCTCTTGTTGTGTGAGTATGCTTCATTGATGTGTTTGGTCACTATGGATGCCTCCTGTACCTAGCTGCTGTTTTGTTGTGTGTGTGTGTGTGTGTGTGTGTGTGTGTGTGTGTGTGTGTGTGTGTGTGTGTGTGTATGTGTGTGTGTGCCCTGCCTTTAGTGCTGAGTTCTGTGGTTCTGTGGGCATGTTGCACAGGTGTTAAGAGAGCGTGCTACACGGGCACGTCTTAAATGTGTGCCCCAGGGCAAAGGATTATGGCATCATCCACATAATTGCTCCAAGTGAAATCCAAAGACAAGCGCTTTTTCAATCCCACTGTGTGTTCCTGTTCCAGGCTGTGGGGCTTTCCAGACTCGACTCAGACAGCTAGCTGACTCAGACACCCATGTGTGTGTGTGTGTGTGTGTGTGTGTGTGTGTGAGAGAGAGGTACCATCGCTGGCTGCCCCTACTGCAGGTGTGTGCTCTAGTCTGTGTCTTTTCTTTGGAGATTTTGGGGGGTGGGGGGTTGGGGTGTCTTAATGTGAAGTACCACCTCTGGCTGCCCTCCTGCAGGTGTGTGTGTAGCCTATCCAAAGTGGGTGTGTCCTATGGATTTTCCTGTGTGTGTGTGTGTGTGTAAGTGCGCCCCCTCACCTGCGAGTGTTGGGTTCCCCCTCGGACGTTGTTGCCGGCGCCTTGCCAGGCCCCCAGCTGTGCCTGCGGAAGGGCGAGAGGGGGCGCATGGCGGGGCGCAGCAGGGCAGACAGGGCGGGCACCTCCGTCACACGGTCCTTCCGCTCCGCCTCCTCCGCCTCGGCGGGCGCGCCGCACGGTGCCTGCCACGAGTCCGTCGAGCTCCAGCTGGCTCGGGCTGTGTCTGAGGGCGCGTAGGGTGGGGGTGGGGGTGGGTGTGGGTGTGGGTGTGGGTGTGGGCTGGGTGTGTTGTCTGTGGAGGCAGCAGTCAAGGGCACCTCTGTGCCACTCACGACAGCTGGAGCCAGACTTTCAGCCT
This sequence comes from Setipinna tenuifilis, assembly GCA_030347295.1. Classification (NCBI taxonomy): domain Eukaryota; kingdom Metazoa; phylum Chordata; class Actinopteri; order Clupeiformes; family Engraulidae; genus Setipinna; species Setipinna tenuifilis. Next base: position 20,940,940 of record CM059268.1, on the reverse strand, counting down.
GTAAGGAAAGAAAAAAAAAGAGGGTGACCTTTGTAGCTCCAAGTGCTTCAACAGTTTGGAAAGGGAACACAGGAGCTACATCCTTTGTATGAAATGTGTTAAACAGAGATAAGATACAGAGTTAAGATTATTATTATTATTTAGAAATGGGTACAGACAAAGGGGACTGAGCAATCAGAGCTAAGGTTGAACTAGACACAAAAGACAAGGAGTGAAGTATAACAGACAAGCTTGACCGAATCTACAAATGAAGCATTCTGTGCACATAGCATACGCTACATCAATTAGCTTTAACTACAATCAGTGTAATTGGCCACATCAGATATGAGAACATTATGCACCAAAAACTCAGAACAGTCTTCTAAAAATACTCCCCGGCTCTCTGCTAAAGGAATGTCTCAGCTGTCCAGTATACAAGGAGTGAACAATCAGAACTGGACTACTACAAGTTGTTAGAGACAATGGCAACACAAATGTGTTGGCCTTGAAATGTGTTTTGCAGTGACACATTTGAAAATCTGAGGCTCAGGGTTTATTTTAGATAAAGAACCGCTGCTTACATTTTATGCAACACTTTAAAATGGGCTAAATTGGGTCTGAACCTTTCTGAAGACCAACTGTGCCAGCTCCAACACACACACACACACACACACACACACACACACACACACACACAGACATGCTGTAAGAGTTCTTTCCAGCCTCATAAAGGTTATATAAGAGCCAGGCGCACCCATTGAGGAGCAGAAGGAAGACATCATTGCCATCATTACGCCAAAGCAGGAGAGAACATTGTGAGTGTGTCCCTGTGTGTGCACGCACATGTGTGTGTATGTGTGTGTGTGTGTGTGTGTGTGTGTGTGTGTGTGTGTGTGTGTGTGTGTGTGTGTGTGTGTGTGTAGGGGGGTTTGGTCATTATAATAAAAGAGAACATAAAGACCATGAACTCACCCTGTAACTCTCAGTGAATATGTGTGCTTGAAAATCATTGTGCATAATTGGCCTGTGTGTGTGTGTGTGTGTGTGTGTATGTGTGTGTGTGTGTGTGTTGGCTCAAGTGCAAGCTTGGGCAAGAGCCATGGGCGGACTCCTGGAGTGAACAGATGCTTCAACAGCGCACTGCTAACAAGTAACTGGGCACTACAACGCAACTCTGAACATTCACCCTTTCCTGCCCCAGTGAATGACGTTTTTTCTCCCCTTTCTGGGCGTTATTTCATCTCCTTTTTTGGTGGCTTTTACATGTATACATCACAGAGATGCACACTGCATGTATTATTATTGACTTTGGATTTTCGGGGGTTGGAAAACCCCTTTTTACTCTCACAGATTTTTTTTAGCTAAAAAAGTCCTCCACTCAACCTGCATTAGAGCTATAATTGGCTGTCTGCTTTCTAATTCCATACCACTCTGTGTTTGTGTGTGTGTGTGTGTGTGTGTGTGTGTGTGTGTGTTACTAACCACTTTTTTCTAAGAGACACATTCTGTTCACCGTTCACATAACTCTCCCATCAAACTATGATGAGCAGACCCAAGATACTGCCTAATAAACACACACTATTTAAGCACAAGAACTCTCTCTTACACATTCTTACACACACACTCAAGAGCCTTTTTTGGTATATGGATGTCAAGGATTCTGCCAGCAAATCCAAATCCCAATTGTTAAATTGTTGTCCCATTATCCCGAGTGTGGCCCATATATGTGCAGTGGAAGAGTAAGAGTGGGAAGCAGTCTGACCTGATAGGTGTGTGTACGAGGAAAGCAAATGTGTGTAAAAGGAAAGCAGTAGTGTGATGTGATGGATGTGTAAAAGTGCTGAAATGTGTGTATTCCTGCTTATTGACCAGTGCTGATCCCACCAGAGGAGAAGCCTGCACAACTGAGGCAGCTGGTAGAGAGGTTAACAGCAATACTGGTGTGTGTGTGCATTTGTGAGATAGTGTGTGTGTGCATTTGTGAGAGAGGGAGTGTGTGTGTGTGTGTGTGTGTGTGTGTGTGTGTGTGTGTGTGTGTGTGTGTGTGTGGTTAAGGTGGTCTGGTCATTTAGTCATGATTGTTCTCTGCCAGGAGGTTTTCTGATGTCATGTAATGATGTCAGTGGAGAAGAAAGAGGGGGAGAGAGAGACACAGAGAGAGAGACAGAGAGAGAGAGAGAGAGACAGAGAGAGAGAGAGATGAAGAAAAACAGAGAGAGAACGAGAGATTGAGAAAACATTTGGATTTGTATGAGTGACTAAGTGAGGTGGTTGTGGATGTACTCAAAAATATTTATAGGCTTTGCCAAAGAGATGGAAGTGGATACTCAATCATGACCCCTCTTTTACAAGAGAACAAGGCCTGGTTACACTTACACACACACGCACACACACACACACAAGTGTACACACTTGCACACACGCACAAACATGCGCACACACGCATGCATACACACACACACACACGCACCCACACACAGATAACTATTACTACTACATCACTTACCTTTGGCTCAATAACCATGTCCTTGACCCCATCTGCCAGGATGTCTGGCTGGACATCTGACCCCACAGAAACTTTCTCTGATGCTGAACACACAGGGGTGTCTGTAAAGGACACATCAGGGTCAGAGACATAAACACAACACACATAAAACACACACACATGCATAATATGCACAATTCTCTGAGGCAGAGACACAGTGAACTCAGTAAAACTAAGTGATGGCCAACACACACACACACACACACACACACACACACACACACACAGTCGTACAGACAGACAGACAGACAGACATGTTCGCACATGCAAACTGAGGTGTAACTCACCTCTAGAATTTGAAAAGACCTTAGCTTGCCCCAGCCTGATAATGCCCAACTCTGCCCTACCCATCACAGTACAGACTGTACAGTCCAAACCCTTTTCCTGCCTAATAAGCACCAAACCCAGCCTTGCCCTGCCCTGCCCTGCAGCCCAGCACAGCCCTTTACAGGCCAAGCGATGCCAGCACAGCCAAGCCTATAGTCCAGGACAGCTATGTAACCCAGTACAACTATGTAAGCTAGCCCAGCAATGTAGCCCAGGACAACTTTGTAGCCCTGGACAGCCACACAACCTAGCACAGCTATGTAGCTGGACAACTGTGTAGCCTAGCCCAGCTATGTAGCCCCAGAACAGCTCTGTAGCCTAGCCCAGCTATGTAGCCCCAGAACAGCTCTGTAGCCTAGCCCAGCTATGTAGCCCCAGGGCACTCAATTGGCTAAATACAATTGCAGCGAGAATAAGCCCTGTGAAACACCATTTTAAAGCTTGAAAAATTAATTCAATTTTGGCTGAATTCACTCGCTTAGCATTGCCCATTCAAATAAAAGGTGGAGGGATTTCCTCCCTTTTCTCCAGTTATTATAATGCCTCCATGATGTAACCCATTACAGCTCTGTAGCCTAGCACAGCTAAGTAGCCCAAGCATATCCCAGCCCCGACCGGCAGAGGCCAATCGAGGCCAGAGGCCCTGCCCTTCCCAGGCCAGTGTGAGGAGGAAGCTGAGTCGGGAGCTGTGGGATTGCCTCTCTCGCCTGCAATCTGCCACGACAGGATGTTGAGGTCATCCTTCCAAACAGATGACCTTATTCAATTTGTCTGACAGATTCTTTTTTCTGATTCTGTTATTTATTATTGCAAGGAAACCATCCATCCAGTTGTACTGTGTGTCAGTGTGAGTGTAAGTGCCTCGACTGTCTATCCAACATTGGCATTTGTATCTGCATGATCTGAGAGCAGACTTTATATGTCTGTGTGTGTGTGGTTATGTGGGTGTGTGTCTGCCTGTCTATCTATGTATTCTTTGTGTGTCTGTGTCTGCGTGTGTGTGTGTGTGTGTGTGTGTGTGTGTGTGTGTGTGTGTGTGTGTGCTTCGGGGACTGCGCTTTCAAGACAGAGTCCACTGTCTACAGAAGTTCAATGGACTAAACAGAATAGGGACACTGGCAGACCAAATCCTATCATACTGATGCTGATTAGATTTTACTGTAAAGCTGGATGCCATTTCAACTCTCAGACACATCAGCACATGAGGCAGACCAGATATGCCAGATTAGGCAGCTGACAAAAGCCAAACTAAGTCCCTAACTAGCTGCCTTGTTAAAACCAAATGCACAAACCTTCCAAGAGGGACACAACCAGAGGCATTTTAAACACAACAGCGAAACCTTTACACAACTTTGCGTGTGGTACTGAATACCACTTGGTTACTTGCCCTTGATTCTATCTGACACACCACTACACTGCTACCTAGCTAGAAATTGTCATATGGTCACACTACTACTACTGTATGAATTAAACCATTATAGTTTAATACACAGAACATCACCAGCACAAGAATCATCATATTTTTCCATATTGCCATGACATGCACTTAATATTTGGAAAAATATGGAACTAGTGCATGTTTAAGCCTCTCAAATTATTGTTTTTCTGCTCCTAATTACAGGTTATGTAATTAAGAATTGCAGTAATGCTCAAACTAGTAATTCTCAAACTATGCTGCTGTGGTCAGTGATACTTGGAATAGCATAACTTATAGCAATACCTCACCTGAAAACAATGTTACATAACACACACCATTGCACCCACAGGGACCCAAAGTCATATGTAGTTATGACAACTAATGTCACACTGACACTGACTGTAGGCGAGTCTGTTTTGGCATCACACTGCATCATTATGCACGGCGCCTCAGGGAGCTGACTGCTCATGACAGCAAAACACTCAGCAAAACAAGCCGGCGTGAAGAGATAGATACACAGACAAACAAGCAGAAGCAGCACAGTTAATTCAAAACAAGACAGCGCAGACGACACATAAATGGTGCAAAAGAACACGGCAGCATGGTTGTTACCATCCGTCTATGATTAGTCATCTCAAAGCATGATAGCGAAACTATTCATAACCATGTCAGATCTGTTTACTGCACAGGATGTCAGCATTTATACACAGCTAAATTACAGTCTATGGGCTTTTTGGAATCATAATAACTAGGACATAATGCATGTGCATCTGATGTCATTTTCCTACAGCTGACACTCGTCCGATGCTATTTTCCGACACCGTGGGCCAAATAATGATGATAAATAAATGATGGGGATCCCAATGAGCCTTCGGTAGGGGAAAAACACATGGGGAAGCGTCCGTCGCATGGCCAGCTAAACAAGCATGACCACACACACACACAGACACAGACACACACACACTCCCAGCAGTTCCTCCTAAAAACTGCTGGTGAGTGCAACAGTAATCACTTCTTACCAGAGCATTCCTCATTGGTCTTCTGCAAGTCTGATTCTGCACAGGAATCCACTGCATAAAACACCTCTGTCTGCCTGTGGATCTGAAAAAAAAGGAAAACAGAAATATTAGTTAACAGCATGCATTCACTACCCATTAATGATTGCACGTGAAATTAAATCACCATAGCAATGAAGGGAAAAAAAACATAAAAACCTCAAACCACTTAACTTGCAAAAAACTGAAAGCCTCACTTGGGACATTGAAGGGATTAAAAACCCCATTCTGACAACATTATCATTTCTCTTGAGTTGTGACACTCTCTCTTACAGTAAGATTTTACCAATATATACCAACTAGTTAACCCAGGTTAGATAAAGGGCATTTTATGTCCTTACTGTCTAACTGATAATCAACTGACAATGTCAAGCTGTTGAGAGAAAGAGAGCAACACACATACTCATCCACAGCATCAGACTGTGATATCGCACTAAACATAGCAGTACATTGAATTGAATTAAATGGAACTCAAAGGCCTTATCAAGGAAACACACACACAAGATCTGGACTACACAAACCCACATCCAATCCTACCACTCACAGCACATAAGACCTGGACTAAAAATGATACGGCCAGCTCTTCCTGAGAAGGGGAGCTGCGGTCCACTTCCTGGCAGTAGCAGCATAGCACGCCAGCACCACTGGAAATTGTCTGTGTTGATGACAACTCACCCAGGGTTCTGCTCACAAGTGATGCACATGAGTCACATTTAAATGTAAAAGGCCTCTGACATAAATGGGAACGGCTGAGGAGGGCCAGAGACACTATGAACAGTCATAGAGAGGGACACTGAATGAAACCTCCCTTGTATGTCTATCCCTCTACACCCACACACATATTATACTGTAGATGCTGCTACTGTGTGTGTGTGTGTGTGTGTGTGTGTGTGTGTGTGTGTGTGTGTGTTTATGTATGTTCGCCAACAAGGTGACTGGTCAGTGTGTGTTTCATGACTGTGAGTGAGTGTGCATGTTTGTCAGAGGGGTGAGTGGCCAGTGTATGTGTGTGTGTGTAAGTGTGTGTGTGTGTGTGTGTGTGTGTGTGTGTGTGTGTGTGTGTTTATCTAAAGGGTGAGCGCTCCCTATTAACTCTGTTTAAACACGCAAAGGTCAAAGGTCTGCAGCTGCTGTGGGACACACACACAAACACACACACACAAACACACACACACAAATCTGAGAGCTCCTCAAGTCCTTGTGCAAATCTAGGGCAAAAAGTTACTCTTGAAAAAGTATTCATTTACCTCCAAATGAAAATAAGAAAATAATAATAATTTCTTTTTAAGAATTATAAAGTTGAAGCTCACATGAATGCTTAAACTACAGCACATCATGAAATGTACATGAATGTATTTCACTCTTTACCCTGTGCTCTGGTCAAATTGTTAAGATCATTGACCTAATTTTAAATAATTTGCGACTATAGGAAAATATTTTAATGAAGTTGACAAGACAGCTCAAACTGTCATTTCCAATATTCATACTTAATTTTGGACAGACTAAATTGGACAATGGAGACTGTGATCAGCAAACAGCATCGCATTACTCTGCTGCGTTTTTCAAACTGAAGTCAAGCACACTGTATATTGTGTTGGTTTTGGGATGAAGTGCGCTTGTGCTGATTGAGCTGATGTATATTAGGCTGAGAGGTGGGAGGGACCCCATTGCCCCTGATAGCTTCGCCAGACAGACGTCACCACACACACACACACACACACACACACACACAGAACAGGACACACTGGTCAACTGTATGCCACAATCAGAGCACAAGTCCAGAGGGGCTATGCGTTCCCGCAAAAGGGGGAAATACACATCCATAATCTCCCAAGACAAAAGCCATTTCTGTAGAAGCCCATGTCTCACACACACACACACACACACACACACACACACACACACACACACACACACACAGTGGGACTGAGACTGGCCAGAACAATGGCAGCAGTAAGAGTCCCTACAAAGGGGGCATTGCTGACGAACTTTTTATGAGCAGCAAATGAGGCGATGAAGTCACTCAGCTTCTCTACCACACACACACACACACACACACGTGAACAGAATGTACAGATGGCCGTGTGACTGGGGTAACAGTCCACTGGCGAAAAAATATACAGTCTCTGAACATGTACCGAGGGGGTGGGGAGTGGGCGAAACAGAGGGAAGTATGCATGAGTGTTTTGTGTGCTAATGTCCTCCAGCTGGATTGTGTGTGTGTGCGTGTGTGTGTGTGTGTGTGTGTGTGTGTGTGTGTGTGTGGTGGAAGCACTTCCTTGACCCGGTGGTTGATTTTCCTTCACACCAGCACATGGAAGTACATGAGAAGAGGAGGTAACAGCAATTGTATGTCTGTGTTTGTGTACATAGGACTCTGTATCAACACACGTTCACTTCTGTTTAAGTCTGACCATCATTAAGGTCACTCATTCACCCAAGTCAGGTTAATTTGATCTGAACACTGATTCACGCACTGATTTGCAGATACACACCATTTACA
>CM059268.1:20903114-20928114 GCA_030347295.1 Setipinna tenuifilis | reverse complement strand
AGCATTGGGGAAATTGTGGCAGATATGATGCAATTTTTTGGAAAATGGTGACGAAGAAGTGCCTTGCTAATTGGCTGAAGCTAACCAGCAAAATCCTGACCCCTTGCCCTACAGACACACACAGTCACACACACTCACCTTGCTCCCTGAAACACCTCATGTATGCACACACGCCCACCACAAATATAGCACATGCATGGAAACACACACACACATACACACACATACACACACACACACACACACACACACACACACACACACACACACCGTTAATATAATACACGCATGGAAATACACATACACACCCACACCTGGACTGACTTCTCCCCAAAACAATGCTTTTCTGTTTCCTCAGCCCAAGGCTACCCTAAGACACACCTTGTTGTGTGTGAGCACACTCTTAATGAGAAGCAGTACACCCACCCAGGCCTCACACACACACTGCTCTGTTTGCAAAACAAGTTCAGACACATCGGAATACACCTTCAGAGAGGGGACAGAAGGTATAATTGCATCAGGCAAGCCATTGTGTGTGTGTGTGTGTGTGTGTGTGTGTGTGTGTGTGTGTGTGTGTGTGTGTGTGTGTGTGTGTGTGTGTGTGTTTCTGTTTGTGTGGGCTGTACAGAGATCTGCCTCAGGGGCAGAAAATAATAGCCATTAACACTGGAAGACTGCAAAGCCTGTGGATTAAACCTGCAGTTTAGATCTCTCTTTCTCCCTCCCCCTCTCTCTCTCTCTCTCTCACTCTCTTTGACCAGCTCCCTCTTTTGGACTATATCTCTCTCTTTTTCTCTCTCTCTATTCATCTTGCTCCATTACTCCCCCCTCTCTCTCTCTGCTTTGCTTAAAAATGCCAAACCACACTCACCAATGCACATCTGGAATATGTTATACTCCTACCAGCCATAGGAGGGCACCAGTGCCTTCACCAGTGTAGTTCCTGTTTTCCAGACAGCTGGGCAAACCCTGGCTAGACACACACCCCTGCCAGGATTTCACAGACCCCTCAAAGTCCCTCATCAGCAATCCCACCCCCTACCCCCTCTCTTTCTCTCTCCCTCTCTCACACACACTCACAACTTCACTCATGTGACACTGGTCCTTAGTATGAGAAACCTGGTGGTGAAGTCCTTGCAGGCGGGGCCCTTACAGAAAGGTTATCTGTACCAAATATACACATATAGCCACACATCTACACAATTACACACACACACACACACACACACACACACACACACACACACACACACACAGACCTGCAAACAAGAGTCAGCATATGTGTTGGCAGTGCACCCTCTACAGGTCAACATGAGAGAGGGCATCACAATGGACACACAAAATGCAAAATGCAAAACACAAAACACTTTAGAAATGAACGGTCCTACCCATGCATTGATTCTACCTGTGCATTTAAATGACGCATTTTCACTGACCAACTGAAATCAAAAAGCAGTTAGGCTCTCTACAAGTAGTTTGCACAGTACCAATTTTTTGGCTTGTGAAGGGCACCACTGCAAAGTCTTCAACACTAACTATTTGACTTTCTCTTTCTTACAGTTTAATGTGCTTAAGTGTGTGTGTGTGCGCACACATGTTTGCATGTGTGTTATATTGAGCAAACAAACAAACAAATACATAACAGACACACACACAGAAGCACAGTCACATGGCAACTGTGAGCCATAGGCACATGTCCATATGATAGATGTTGTCATGACAACGCTATCCCATTATTATTAGTCCAAGCCATAGTTTATTTTATACCAGTTTTTCTGTACTGAGGCCTCCCTCAATAGCAGTTCAATCTACTTCACCACTGTCTATCACACTCTTGAGCCTGACAGCAACAATAAGGGCACAAAACCATTATTCATTATTAATTCAAAGGATTATCAATTCATTATTAATTCATTTTTATTAATTCAAGGACTGCTACCTACTAACCAACAACTTACTACCACCATATTGATTAAAAACAATAAATAATACACAGCTGTGTGTATTATGAAACACCCCTACACAGAAGTACTTTGTTCAGATTTTGGCATTGTTATGCTGGCTGGAGATTGTTGTTGGTCCTTGACAAAGCTACATGGACTTGATCCAATCAGGGGTGCCGGCAGGGGTGCTGGGACAATTCTGAGGGGCCCAGCGTTGACAGGAGGTCATTTAATGACACTATTCATATTATTATTAATAATAGAAAGACATACATTTGTAGACTTTCACAGGGCCCAACATGTTGTTGTGGCGCCCCTGGTTCTAATTCTTATTTAAGGATTTAGACACTGTGTCTCACATCATTGCTCCTAAATTACCAGTCACACAGGTCTTCTTATGGACCAGCAGGTCTGTGTGTGTGCCGTTATGAGAAGACCCGGTTTATTACAGACCCAGACAAATTATTACATCATCTGAGCCAGACAGGCCACTGTCGCCAGAACTGTGAGGGCTGAAACAAATCCCCACACTATGAAAAACCATTTGAAAACCACAGCCATGCTAGAGCGGGGATGTCTTTCCTTCTCTCCCTTGCTCTCTTTCTCTCTCTCTCACTCAGTCTCACTCTCTCTTTTTCTGTCAGGAAATATGCGCACCTGCAAGAAGCCAGGATGTCGTTGGTCAGCCAATGGGAACAGAACGGGGAGTAAAGAACAGCTGTCAAACCTATACAACACTACCCCCTGCTGTCTGGAAGCTGTCTGTGAGTTGCTGTTTGCCTTTCTCTTGGCCCCTCTCCTCCTGAAGCCAACTTTGTGGGAACGTCCACCAGCTCCCACCCCCCGCCCCCCCCACCCCTCCAACGCCTGTTTAATTCCATCTTTCACTCCCAATTCAATAACTCACATCGTTGACTGTCTCTATGCTCTATGTTGTCTCTCTGTCTCTCTCCTTCTCTCTCTCCCTCTCACTCACTCTCGCTCTCTCTCGCTCTCTCTCCCCCTGACTCGTGAAATGACTGTTGTTTTGAGTTATGCTGTGAGACTTTTCCCATCGTTGCCAGTCTGACCCTAGTCAGCCAGCTAAGGCCTTCGGCCCATAAAATATGCGTCAGCCACCCAACCCCTACCCCGCCCACCTCACTCTCTCACACACACAAACACACACACACACACACTGGAATATATGACACATCATTTCCCCCTCTGCAAACACAGTTATCTGCAGAAGTCAAGCCTCCAGATGGACAGAATAACAAAAGGATACAGAAAAAAGGGGGATCTTACCTCATCTGTAATGGGCGCAGGTGTAGGTGTGAGCTCCTCACTTCCATTCGAAATGCTGACTGATGCACCGTCTACAGCATCTGAGGGGTACACACAAACACATGCATGGGTGTGCACACGTATGTTCTACACCTCTCTCTCTCACACACACACACACACACACACACACACACACAAACACACAGACAGCTGATTTTGATTATAATCGGACAACACAAGGGCCTAAAAATAGGTGAAAGTGGCCTGGTTGTCAAAGACTTTTCTAAGAATCAAGTCATTACATTATGTTAGTATAAAGTCAACCCCAAATCAGAAAGCCTAAAAAATGTTGCATTTCCACCACCTAGAGTCTATATTCAAAGTTCATCACTAGTGTTATATGATTACTGAATGGATTAAGATTCACGTATCTCTAAAACTCTTTTGATAAACATATTTTTAATATTTGTGTGTGTGTATACACACACACACACAGTCTGTTTATGGGTCTGAGGGCACCAAACCAAACTAATACACGACACTCCACAAGACCATCTCAGTCACTGGCAGAGCTCATGACTGCCTATAGTCCACCTCAAAGCTGTCTCATAGCCAGGGCCTGTGACTTTTAGAAGGTAATGCTAACACAGATGAGTGACCGGAGGCTAAATATACAATGTGCTAACAGCAATTCCTCTTGTACCACATTCTTGCCTTTCTTTGCTCTCTTCCATTACCCTTGTCTTTTTCCATTTACCCCTCTATGTTATATTGCTCATCCTGTCGTTCTTTCCAGCTATCTGTCCATCTCTGTCACACACACACACACACACACACACACACACACACACACACACACACACACACGTCTGTACTATTGTATAGCTACTGGGCTCCAATGAGGTCACCTCCTGTTGCTGGGATACCCGCTGCTGTAAATATACACTGGCCTGCATCGACACTTCCTATTCACACAGACTGCTGGGTGGCAAAGATGAAAATAACGGATAGCACCTATGACAACACACTCTATCTCTCAAACACACACAAACACGGACACACAACTCACACACAGCTAAACCCATCTCCCTCTGTCACACAGAGACAGCTCATTCTGTCTCCCTCCTTCCCATATACCGAGAAACCACAAGATCTTCCTTCAGTGTAAAAATAGTGAAGATAAATGTAACAATCCCAACACACAGCCATACTGTTGGCCTCCACCCTCTTTCTATTTCTCTCCCTCTCACACACACACAAAACACAGTCACACACTCCCACACTGGTGGTCTGGGCTATGGAATGCTACTGTATAGCAGGGCTGTGAATAGGTCTGAATGGGTGGACATGACAAACGACCGAGCTGCTTTTAGCTACTGTTGTAACGATCACATGCTCACAGTCATAGGACACACACAGACACACACACACACAGAGACACACACACACACACACACAAATGTATGGGCCAGCCCAACACGGCACTCCAACTAAGCTGTGCTTTTAGACTACCAACACAGCATTTGTCTCTTATATCTGTCAAACTACACATTATTTTGTGGGTAAATTATATATTTTTTACATCCACAAATATTTGTGGTCATTTGACAGACAGGAAGAGACACACCTGTTATTATCATTAATTAGTCACAATATACTAGCTTGGGCCTCATTCACCAACAATAGGCCATTACAGTGATTTAAGTTATTACAATACAATCAATTATTGATAGCTTCCGATTTGTTCTTTTAAAGCAAAAACACCTGAAAGCACACCAAGAACCAATTCTTTCACATAATCCTAGAACAGTGATGGACGTCACTGATTTATTTGGGACATAACAGCTGATATCTGATATTAGAGGAGAAGGACAGGTACGTGACACCTTGTCTGTCTTACCTGCAGCTGGTGTGGGGAGTGGTTCCAGATGTGCTCCCGTCTCTGAGGGTGTGTTCCTCTGTGGTTGGGCGTGTGTCTCTGGCTCACTCTGCAAGCTCGGGTGTGTGTGCTTGTCTGTGTCCAACTCTTTCCCGGAGCCCTGGGAAGAATCAGGGCACACCTCAACAGTGGCATCGCCCTCCGATCCTGGCAGATATACCTCATCCACACAGCTGTTAGGAAGAGTATCCACCCTGGCCTCTCTGTCCAGTACAGCGATATCCAAAGCTGGTTCTGATCCACTCTGGTCCAGATGTTCGAGTGTCTGCAGATCACTTTGACCCGTGTGTGTATTTGTCTCTGTATCGTTTGAAATTAGGTGTGTGTGAGGGTCTGTATTACTTTCGGCCTCTACTTTCGGAGTCTCTGTCTCCTGTACGCTGGTGTGTATTTGAGTCTCTGTCTCGCTTTGGGCTGTGTGTGCTTGAGATTGTGTCTCACTAAGGTGTGTTTCTGCTTGAGATTGTGTCTCACTAAGGTTTGTGTCCGTGTGATTCTCTGTCTCACTTTGGGATGTGTGTGTGAGAGATTCAGTCTCCTTTACGTCTGTGTTTGTGGGAGTGTCTGTCTGGCTTTGGGCTGTGTGCGTGCAAGTCTCTATCTTGCTTTGGTTTGTTTCAGTGTAAGTGTCTGTCTTATTTAGGTTTGTGTGGGCGTCCTCAAACCGGCTATCTGTAACAGCGAAGCAGGAGGAAACCGGGCACAAATCCCCAGGAAAGGTTGACTCCTCTAGGCAGACCTCTACCACCGGTCTCTCCATGGTGGTCTTAGCTGGAGCCTCAAAGTGCACATCTCCCACCAGCACGTGTGTACTTATCTTACTACACACTCCTTCACAGTCTTCTATTCCTTTTGCATTATGAGTAGGTGACTGGTCGCACACATAGGGTTTCACCATAGTGGGCTCCATGGCAACCCGCTCACATTCCTTACCGGAACCTTCTGTTGACCCCCACCTCTCCTGTGACTGCTGCTCCCCTAGAGCCACAGACCCATCAGCACACACACACTCGGGAGATAGATGTCCATCCGGACAGGAGTCTTTGGTGTCAGACCCCTGTGGTGTCCGTCCAAACCCACGCGACCTTTGGTCGTCCGAATCACTTGCCGACCCCCTCCCCTCTCCAAACATCTCCTCCTCTGGACTCTGCAGCTCTTCCTGGGACTCTGCTGGGGCTGTCACAAGCTGTTCCAACACAGAAGCAGAAAGCGCCTCTCTGGAATCAGCATCTGTAGTTAAACTCAAGTCTGTTTGTGCCTCAAGGGCTTCCGTACCTCCTTTTGTGTGCGATGTGGCTTCAGCTATTCCTGCTATTTGCATTGGGTGTGCCAAATAATCAGTCCCTTCGCTCGACACTTTGTGCATTTCACGGTCAGTCTCTTCACTCTGTGCTGTGTGAGTGTCAAAATCAGTCCCTTTGCTCTGTGATGTCTCTGTCAGACAACTAGTTCCTTTGCTCTGAAGAGTGAATGCTTCAGGATCTGTCGCTTCGACCTGAAGTATGTCCATTTGAGAAATCATTGCCCCACCCAGCACTGAGTGAGCATCAGGAACCATTCCCTCACTCTGTGTGGTGAGAGTTTCAGACACCATGCCCTCACTCCACACCGTGTGTGTTTCAGGAAACATGGCCTCAGCCTGAGCGCCTGTGTCTGTTCCAGGAACCGTTCCCTCGGTTTCTGCAGTGCCTATATCTGGAGTACTTCCTCCTGTGATAATTTCGACCGTCTGCTCTTGACTGGCCAATGTCCGTCCCTCAGACGTATCTTCAAACTCTTCTCTCCTCTGCTTGGTCTCCGTGGCGATGTGTGAGCTCAACTCAGTGTCCACTCCATTGTCCGGCTCTGCGTGTGTGGCGAAGTCAGCATCTGCTGGAGTGTGTGGCTCAGAGTCTGTGAACGATTCAGCACCTGTGTTTGTGGCGTGTCTGTCTGCTTCTGTGTGCGTGAGCGACTCCGAGCCAGTTGTTAAGGAGTCCGACTCTAAGCTGTTCCCTGGTTGTTCTGGTTGAGCGGGAGTTGCTCCCGGGTCTGCAGGTGGTGGGAGGGGGGATTCCAGAGGAAGTGTGGGCTTTTCCGCCTCACCATTCTCCTGTTGTTCCGTCTCTTCCTCTCTTTCTTCTTTCTCCTCCTCCGCCGCCTGCTCTTGTTCGGACGCCAAGGACCGCTTCAACACCGCAGCGTACGACAGCTCCTGCACCGCACCTGGGGGTGGCACGGGAAGAGCTGTGCCATCACCCTGCCCTTCCCGCTCTAAACTCTGATTGGGCTGTTCTTCTGTGTCTGCATTCTGATTTGTGACTGTTTTCTCTGTCTGGTCAGTCCCTGCGGTCTCACCGTCTCCCACGTTGGCCACAACTCTGTCACATGTCTCCATGCTACAAACCTTCCCTGGACAGTCTGATGATGCAAGGACCTCACTGTTTCCATCTGGTTCTGGTAGGTGTTTGGGTCCAGGAGCCATCCCAGGTCTGAGACTGATAGTCAAATCCAGCTGCTCCTCAGCTGAAGGAGAACATGTCTCTGCATGCTCACTTCTGCCATCACTGAGTGTCTCTCCTTCACTGCTAATGGCGTGAGTGTGTGCATGTACGGGGGGGCTTGAATCCATCTCGGGCAAGGGATCAGTGTTGACTAAGGACTCGTCACTGAGGCTGCTGGTCACGTTTATGTCCTGTTGCCTCATCGGAGAGCAGGCAGCATGACCCTCGCCGCCGTTCTCAGTCCTTTCCCCGATGAGCTCTTCCTCTCTTTTACTTTTTCCTCCAGCCATGGCACTGAGCTCTAGCCCCCCCTCGGTTCCTCCGTCCTCGAGCTCTGGAGTCTGTCCTTCCCCCTTCTGTAACAAGTCCTCCGATGGCTGAGCGTAAGTGAGCTCTGGTCCGGTCTCTGCCTTCTCCTCTTTGGCTGTTTCCTTTTCCTCTGGCCGTTCACTGTCCACCACACTGCACTGGGAAATAAGGCTGACGTCTTCTCCTCCAAAAGGGTCTTTGCACGTGCTGGTGTCTTCCTGGTGGCCGTTGTTCAGCGCCTCGGGTGCTAAAGGACAAGACCGTGTGCCGGTCTCTGAGTCCGGCTCTGTTTCCTGTCTGCTGAGGCTGTCGCTCATCTGTGGTTGGCCCGCGTGACTGAGCGGAACACTTGTCCCCTTGTTCCCCCTCCCTCCTTCTCTCATTTCCCTCGCTCCTTGCTGCTGCTGCTGATGTTGTTGCTGTTGTTCCTGGGACTGTGAGTGGCCCATGGTGAAGTCTGTGGTTGTGCTTGTTTCTTCCCCTTCGCTTGTCTCTTCCTGTTCTGACGCCTGTGCTGCTGCTGCTGATGGCGAAGGCGAAGGCGACTGTTTGCCGGATGCAAGCACTAGTGCTGTGTCTAGAAATGCCTGTTCTTCTATCTCTGCTTCCTCTATCCGTTCTGCTGCGCTGCTGGCTGCAGGTTCAGACCCCTGCCGCAGCACGTGTCTCTCTGCCACACTGCCGTCCGCAGCCGAGCCGCAGACCTCCTCCTCTACAGCTGGCGGTGGCTCCCCGGTAGGTCCAGCCCCCCTCGCCTCCCCACCCTTGGTGCTCTCCTCTGGTCGCTCTCCGTTTGGACAGTGGCCGACAGAGGCCGACCCACCGACATGGTTCACCGGCGCCTGGGTTTCTGTGGGCCTCTGTGGGGGCTCTGGGGATGCGTCTGTGGTTCTCTGGGTCTCGGTGTGGTGGGCGCTGCTGCTGCTGCTGTTGTTGTTGTTGTTCCTCCTGCCTCGCTTTCGTTTGGGCGTGCGGCGGGACGAGCCGTTGGGTCGTCCCTTCCCAGGTCTGTCGTCTTCACTTCCTGTGGCAGGATACAGCCTCGCTAACTGTTGCTGCAACTCTGTGGCACCCTGCAGAGGAAAAAAAAAGATGAAAATAACACTGTCAATTCAGTGAGATACTCTTAAGCCAGCAGCTCCATACTGGTCTTTATAAACACGCATGTGACAGTCTGAAAAACAAAACAGAATCACATAAGCCCAGAGAAATTAATCAATACTGTTACACAACAAAGACCAGACAACTTCATAACATCGCAACAAATGAGAAACCGCTTGATGAGCTAAACACAAAATGACCAGAGAAAACAACATGACAACAAGACAGCACAGTAATGATGACACTAAAAAGTCAATTACAGTTCAAAAAGAACAGATAAGAGCAGATCCCTGGATGAGCTAATAGATTGTTGATACCGGAGACCAAGCCCTTGAAATGCCGGTTCTTGTACATACTTTTGCATAACCTAATACACGCCCATACAACAGCTGATAGCAGAAGTTAGTCTCTGGTGAACAGAAGTTGACAGTAATCTCATTAGCGAGTTGGTCAGACTGGTCTCACCTCTCTGTCCCTATGGCAACGGATGAGCTTTTGGAAGTCCTGCACCTCCTTCTGTAGGGTGGGTGGAGGGTGGCCGGGGGTTACGTGTTGGGTCAGCGTGTAGGTGCAGAGTTGGGGGTGGTGACGCAGACACCCGTGGCCTCCTGGGAAGACGTGGCAGTCCTTGTGCTTCTGCGGCGTCTCCAGAGAGAGCTCTTCCCTGTGTCAAGAAAACACCCCACAGGGTATGAGGCAGGCGGAGGCCAGGTCACATGAGAGTGATTCACAAACCAGCCCACACCTACTGAGCAAATCATACACTAAGCCTTCTCAAACACACACACATAATCACACACATACACACATATACACGTGCATGTACAAACATGTGCATTACTCACACGCACTGATATTCATGCATATAGATACATATGCATACACACACACACACACACACACAAGTTAAAATTCCCTGGTGTACACACCCAAACACACACCCACATACCTACACTTCAAACCCATCTTTCAGGTCATTCAGTTTCATGACTTCATGTTTTCGTTTTCTTTTTTTGTTGCAGTTTTGCCCCCAGGGCTTTGTGCCTCTGGAACTGCCATTCTGATCATGTCCGGCCAGTGAACAACAATAAAGCTTTATATAAAAACATGCCATGCTACTTTAAATAAAACCTGTTTAATCAGTAATACAGGTCTGCACGCCCACATACATGGGACATACAGAAATAGTGTGCGCTAAGATTAAAAACAGACTTCCTGCTTCTGCTCTGTGTGTGTGTGTGTGTGTGTGTGTGTGTGTGTGTGTGTGTGTGCCTGGTCCACTGAGGGGAGGCGTTGCCGAGCAGGGGTGGTGGAAGTGGTGGTGGGGTGGGGTGGGTGGCCTTTATTGCCCAACAAATGAGCTGGATTATAACAATGCAGGGAACTGAGTAACCTATTCACAGGGTGATGATGTCATGGATGGGGAGGGAGAATACGAGTGAGAGAGGAGCAGATGAGTGTTATTCTGAATGGGAAAACAGAGATGGTAGAGAGCGAGAGAGAAAGAGAGAGGGAGGGAGAGAGAGAGAGAGAGAGAGAGAGAGATAGAGAGGGAGGGAGGGAGGGGGAGAGAGAGAGAGAGAGAGAGAGAGAGAGAGAGAGAGAGAGAGAAGAGAAAAGATATGGAGTACAGGAAGCAAAAAGAGCAGATGACTGCCTTGGTCTTGGTGATTGGGTGAAATGTCACAGTGCTCTGACCTCATAATAACAGGACACACCCACCCCTGATTCACCCAACTCTGTACCCCCCGCCCCGCTTCATTATCCCACCACTACCACATCAATTACACACTCAGCAATCATGCCAATTTTGGGAAGCCAAAAATAAATACAATAGATACGAAAACATTATTTAAAGAGAGGACACTTAACCTCTCTGCATGCTAGCAATGAACTATTCTTTATTACTGCATTAGAACAGTACTACGACATTACAAAACAATCTTTACCAATACATCGGCAACGTAGGTGTGCTATTTTGGCCAAAAAACAAAATAAAAACTGAAACAGTGAATGCATCTTAAGCGGTTCAAAAATGCCTTCGGTGACTTGTAGCTTACATTTAAATACTTTTTAAAAAAGCATTAAAGCCTTGCTGACTGTTACCATCCAAAGTAGCCATCTTTATGATCGTGCTTTATGGCAAATATGTGTCCTCATAAAGGAGTGCTTACACTGGTGCCTTTAAAAGCTGTATTGATGGTGATGTAAATGTTGATGAGCCCATTCCAGGACATGCAAAGTCAATAGGTGTCATAAAATCCCAAAGAAGTGCCTTATCTTATTATATAAAGATAAACTGATCATCCCTTCACCACAGAAAGAATGCTGCCTTTAAGTGTTGTAGAAAGCTGGAACACATGTCAGATGCAACAGCTGAATAATTCACTAACACACCATGACGCATGGAAGGGTGTGAGTTAAGTCTCTGGGAGTGGAAAACAATGGCACTATGAAATTCATATGTCAGTCAACAGACACACACACAAAGACATTTCTCCTTGACTACCCATGAAATTAGCAGAGGCTAATGCCTGAATGAGCTGGTTAAGACAGTGCAGCCATACACTGTCACTCTGAATTCCCAGTAATAACTGATGATTTAAAGTGTTTTGTTTTGTATTACAGGGTAGAGGATATACAGTAGTGTGTGTCTAAATGGGAAGAGCATGGCAGTGGAACTCAAATACTTTCCATTTTCCTCTGTCTCGCAAATAAAAAAGTTTGCTAAATGACAATATTAAAATCCTGTCCAATCACACTCTGCTCTTTATTTTTTCCCTGTTCAATTCTTTCGCTCTCTCTCTCTCTCTCTGCATTTCTCCCCCTCTCCATTTTTCTCCCTCTTTCCATTTCTCTTTCTCCATTTGTATCTCTCTCTCCTATTTTCGCCAAAGGAGCACCAGTTGTGCCCAATCCCCTGTGGTGTGTGTCTCTCCACTGACCGGTTGCCCCCAGCCTTCTCCTTTTGGCTGGTGAGGGTGAGGGGCAGAGGGGAAGGGGAATAAATCTGGGCTAGTGATCCCCATAGAGGTGAGGGGAGAACAGGAAGAGGATAAATCTGCTCCGAGGTCAGACAGGAGGGAATTTATCCAGCACTGTGCTGTGCTCTGCTCTGCTGTGCGCTCAGCTCCAGAGACTAACCTGGAGCTCTGTCTCTTCTAAAACCACAACTCTGCTGTCAAAAAAAGCAAGAAGAACCTTTCTGTGGCAGGCTGTAAAAATGCAGAAGGAAGTGAGTTTGAACACGTTCATTTAGATTTTATCATCAGCGAGGAAACACACATAGATTCTCTCTCCCCCACACACACACACACACATTCTCACCCACCGACCCACCCACACACACCACTAAATCCACCTTTATCTATTTATCATGGCACAGAATAACACACGTATCATTGATTACACACAGCATTACAGCAGAGCAAGTCTTGGCAAAGTCAAACACGTTCTGAGCTACTCTGGCACTCTACATCTAGTAAAATACAAAAGGCAAATGAAGCATGAAAATATGACTCTGGTTTGAACCTTTTTTCCTGGCAGTCAGCATTATAATGTAGGCAGGAAAACAAGGGCAATGAGAGCAGTACAGTGTGTCCCAGTGGGCCACAAACACATGTGCATAGACACACACACACACACACAAGCATTCACATACACACGCACTCACACACACACCAGCACTCAAACACACACAGACTTATCTTTGCTGCAGTCACCACATATGTCAACATCAGCTTAAACACACAAAACACCAGTACTGTGATTCCCACAGAGTCCAAGGCTTCGAGTGCCCAGTTCTACTCAGAAACCAGACATGTGACCACTGGCATACGCCAAGAGGGACTGTCTGGTATGAGTGAAAACAAGAAATTATGAACTGCTACATGTGTATGCTTGGATGTTTGAGTGTGTGTTGTATAGAAAGAAATACAGAAAGACAGACAGAAAGACAGACAGAAAAACAAAGAAAGGAAAAGAAAGAAAGAATGTTTCTATGCTATGTGCATTCAATGCTGTACACAAGTGTGTTGTAAAAGCTGCACTGTTGACCGTCCAGGTATGTTACTTCCTTATATGTGTGTGTGTGTGTGTATGAGTGACTGTCACTGTGTGAGAGTGACTGTCTGTATGTTGCCCATGCGAGACTCACTTGTCCAAGAGCAGCTCCTGCAGCTGTGAGTGTCCGTGCTTCTGGGCCTCTCGGGCTGGGGTGCGTCCGTGCTGGTTGGGGTGCCTCAGTGCCTCCCGGCCCCCTGGCTGCTCCAGCAGGAAGAGGGCCACTTGGCGAAGACCGCGGCGCGCCGCAAAGTGCAGGAGTGTGTCAGGCTGCTCGCTGCCGTCTGAGGAGAGGAAAGGGAAGAGGAAGGTGGGCAGGCGTCAGTGCTCTGGCACTCGACCAAGGTGTCACAGACAAGACCAAAGACCCAAACTGCCACTTTCTAGAACTGATGCCCGGCAAGTCTATATCACTTTGGCGATTCACTAAACCACGAGATAGCTCCTTTCTGAAAAGTCAACTTTAACACACGCTTATTGGAAAAAAGCCAGGCAAACATGTCAGCCAATAGCCTCTCTCAAACCCTCCCACCCACAACACCCCCAAAAGCCCCTCCTCTGGACAGACAGCGTGTGCAAAGAGTTCTTTCTGGGACGTCATGGGCTGTCCAAATATAGCATGTCAACTGTACACTATTTCTAATCCTCTTATCGACATACACCTTTACATCAGTACATAACTGTGTATGTTTGCGTAATCAACGTGTGTGTGTGTGTGTGTGTGTGTGTGTGTATGCATTTTGTTGTGCATATGCAGTACACACGTGTAAGGAAATTAATTAAAAACATACACATAAAAAGAAACTACCAACCACTTGCAGACAGCTGCTTAAGTATGAGACAAGCATAACATTCAAGAAAGAAAAAAAGCTATAGAACAAGAACAGAGAGTGAAGATGAATATGGTGGAGCGTTCCAAGGATGCCACACAAAGACATTTTACGCAAACAGTCAAGTGCAGAACATCAGCTTCACTCAGGAGAAACAAACACACAAATAAACACTTACATAATAACTACATAAATGAAAAAAACAACCACCTCAATAAAAGCTCAGTAAGTAAAAGCTAAATAAAGGAGAGATAGAACGAAATAGGGGAAGGAGGGTAGATAAGAAATAGGGGAAGTGAAAGAGAGGTGAAGGGGCGACCTGTTGGGGTGTGAGAGGGGCATAGAAGGGAAGGGAAAGGACTGAGAGTGGGGGTGTGAGAAGTAGGGCATAAGGGAGCCGTGTGAAGGGGAGAGTGTGGGAGAGGAATCGATGGAGCTCACAAGCACGTGAGTCAGCGAGAGTGGCCCAGAGTGGATGTCCACTCAGCGTCCAGTTTCACGCCTGGCACAGGTACCAGACACCAGCTGCACACACACACACACACACACACACACACACACACAATACCTGATCCAAACCACATATACACACTCACACACACACACACACCAGCTGCAGGAAATGCCAGAAGTTCAGACAGGATCTCACAACTGGGCAACCACACTGGCAAACACAGAAAAGCACATTTACACACAAGGTCTTACACAACCTCCACACACCCACTAACACACACACCACATACATGCACATACAGAGAGAGGGCGACAGAGAGAGAGAGAGAGAAAGGGAAGAGAGAAAGGGAAGAGAGAAAGAAAGAGAAAGAAAGAAAATGTGTATAAAGAAGCAGAAGGAGGGACACAGAGAAAGACTGCTGAGCAGTAAGATTTTTGTTCATAACTTCACAGACGGATATCGCATATGCTAGCCAAAGCAGGACTCTGTGGCCAACACACACACACACACACACACACAGTATGTTTAAGGGCTGTGACAGCACAACACAGCTTGCTGCAGTCAAGGGGACAGCTGGGCCCCATGGTCATATGATCATCACTGTCACCAGGCACTGCAACACCTTCTCAGGATGCACAACATGTAGATATGGACATCACACACATGTCTATGTGACATATTGAAATAACGCAAAACACAGAGTAACTCCTGGAATGCACATTACAATGTTGGCATCTTGCTCATAAGTACAACTTAATTTACTATATCGTAAGGTAATGTTACTACCTTTAACTCACAAACTACAAATGTCTCTTGCCCTCAAACACACACACACACACACACACACACACACACACACACACACACACACACACACACACACACACACACACACACACACACACACACACACACACACACACACACACACACACACACACACACACACACACACACGGGTGACTGTCCAGAGAAATTAACCTATGTGGGAAAAACTCCTCAATGTCAATAGCCCCGTTTACATGGACACAAAATTTCACTTTTAATCTCTTTATTTACAGAAACCGATTAAAAACGTCCCATATATACAGTCAAATAATCAGATTCAAATGAAACCGTTTAAATTTTCAAACCGATTAAAATAGGTGGTTTACACCTTTCTTCAAACGTGAATCTCTTTATTTGAGGCTCATATAAACAGTTCGGTAGAATTCTAATAATCTGATTACATTCAATCGGATTAAAAAAAGGTGTCCATATAAACGGGGCTAGTGTGTATTTTTGGACCCCCCTGTATCAGCCATACAGTTTCCGTGGGTGGCCCAGGCACTAGTTACAGTTGTATGCCAGCTGTAACTATAACTAGCCTGTTATAAGATAGCATGACCATGCTTTGAAAGAAAAACAACATCTACACGTTCAGTTCACTAAAACCTTGTTGTGAGAGGGTAATAAATGGCCGGCATGCCACAAGTCCAGTCTTACACTTTTTTTTGTGGTCATCCTCTGACATATCTTTGGAACAGGGTTAAGGTTAAGGTTAAGGTTAAGGTTAAGGGGTGTGGAGCGTGGCATAGACAGACATACCCAGGCCTGTGCTGATGTGGGGATGGTCGTCTATACTCAGAGGTGCGTCCGTCTGCACGTCTGTGTGAGCGCCCATCTTGGTGTCCAGCACGCTCCAGCCGTGTGGCAGCGTGAGGTGGCGGAGTGCCAGGGCCAGGTTGGAGTCCAGCTTCTCGCACTCCTGCAGGGGGATCTGACACTCGTCCAGCAGCAGGGCTCCCTCCTGGCCCCCGCTGCCGACACCGCTGCCGCCCCCAGCACCCCCGGCCCGGCTCACCAGGAACTGGGCCATGTCCCAGGCCAGGTCCTGGACGAACTGGAAGCATTCTTCTGCCAGGGCGTCCACCGAGCCACCGGGCCGGGCCGAACACAGGGTCACCTGGACCACCTCAATGGCATCGTGGGCTGGGAGAACCGAGAGAGAGGGAGGCAGAGATAGAATGTCTGTTTATGGAGAGGAAGAAGAAATCCTACTCTTTTGGCACAGAAAAATGAAACCCTGGACAATAGTAGACAATGAAGGTTAGATACCGTCAGATACTGTCAATACCTAGACAAGACAATGAGGACCAGATACTGTCAGATACAGACATAGTGAAATGTAAACCTGGACAACAGAAGACAGTGAGACCTAGATACTGTCAGATAATGTCAGTTGTAGACAATGGACTAGATACTTCCAGAATCTGTATGTCATCTACGGTAATAAAGCAAGAAAGTGATCAGTCAAAGTGTACTTGAATTTAGGATTTACATGGTAATTCCCAGAGTTCTCAGTTATTAATTTTTTAGTTTATTAGTTTATTGGTTATTTGTTAAGTAAACATATGGTACAAATATGATAACTGATATAACATCACACCTTTAAAATCATCATTCACATATTCACAAAATGCAGTGACCGAAGGAAAGAGGGGAGGTAGAAATATGGTAAGGCAGGCAGGCAGACAGACAGGACTTGCACTCCGCGTGTGGTGCATTAATAGGTCCAGACTTCAGGGGTTAACTCTGTGTTATGGGTCAGGTCTCACCTGAATAAAGGGGTTAGGTTAGGGCAAGTCTCACCTGGAGGAAGGGTTTAGGGGTAGGGCAAGTCTCACCTGGAGGAAGGGTTTAGGGTTCACGGTTAGGGTGAGTCTCACCTGGATGAGGGCATTAGGGGGTAGGAGTCTCACCTGGATGAGGGCATTAGGGGGTAGGAGTCTCACCTGGATGAGGGCATTAGGGGGTAGGAGTCTCACCTGGATGAGGGCATTAGGGGGTAGGAGTCTCACCTGGATGAGGGCATTAGGGGTAGGAGTCTCACCTGGGCATATGGCCTGTAGCGTGAGCTGGCTGATGCGGAGGGTACTGGCCAGGTGCCGCTGGGTGGAGCCTGCAAACAGCAGGTAGAACTCCACATCCTCCTCTTCCTCCACACACTCATCATCACACAGCTGGACCGTCAGCACACACTCACCCTGCAGAATACACACACATCCACAACAAATCAGTAAAAATATACCCTGGATAACACACACACACAAACCAATGCATAAACACACACACACACACACACACACACACACAATATATATTTCCATGTACAGAGGTATGCACATCCTATCGTCCAAGGTGGAAGTATACAGTACATACACACGTAACACACTCACACAAACATATACACACACACACACAAATACACACCAGCAACACAGGCTCTATTAGTGGATGTGTTTACTGAGGGTTAAGAATATGTTTGCAGAATGTAACCAGATTCCTAGCATCAGAAGGCTATATTAAATGAAAGTCAACACTATGATACCTCCAAACATTAATGTCAAATAGTCTGACACAAATGTGTAAATATGTGTATGACAGTTTGATTTAAAAAAAAAAAACACACACGTGACAAGTCATGTAAATCCATACAAACACACATATATACTGCACACACAGACGCTCACACACACACACACAAACACACACACACACACACACACACAAGCGCTAAGTAGTAGCAGCTATTTAGGAGCAGAGAGCACATGGGGCCCAGCACCTGTGCTGAACTCAGCGCTAGATAGATCTCACTCCCACTGGGCATGAGAACAAGGCAAAATAAACAACCAGGGACAAAACTGTAATTACCCCGCCTAATTTAATTACAGGATCTAAGTGTGTGTGTGTGGGTGTGTGTGTGTGTGTGTGTGTGTGTGTGTGCCACGAGTGACAGAGAGAGGAGCTTTTGTGTTAGAGCGTGTGTCTGAGTGTGTGTGTGTGTGTGTGTGTGTGTGTGTGAGTGTGTGTGTGTGTGTGTGTGTGTGAGCATCTGTGTGCGTGTGTGTGTGTGTGTGTGTGTGAGCGTCTGTGTGCGCCACGAGTGACAGAGAGAGGAGCTTTTGTGTAAGAGTGTGTGCCTAAGTGTGTGTGTGTGTTTCGCTGTCTATCTCCATTTGCCAGCAGCATACTCAATCGAGAGCGAACAACATGGTTTCATGTTGCCACATTACTCTGTGTCTGTAACGGGCAACAGAGGCGTCTGACAGGAGAGGTCCACATGATACTGCCCCAGACACCCTCCCTGCAAAGGTCACATCCTCCACTGACCGGACACCAGCACATCTCACGGCAGGAGCCTATTACTCAAACCAAACACCATGACCATCAGACCATCAGTTTGTTTGTGTATTAGTTCAGTGGCCAATAGAGTGCAATATACACAACACATTCTTCTTCTTGTGCTTTTTGAGCTTCTAAAAAAAATTAGTACAACAGGACAAAGATGCAGACATCCACTACTTTATGTACAGAAGCTCTCCCCTTCTTCTCCCCTAACCCATCCTCCAGTATTCAAAATACAGAAAAATGCATGGTGTGTCAATGCATGCTCAATACTGCCTGCAATTGTACCAAAGTTTTACAGACATTGGCTGTATTGCCATTTAAATGCAAAGTGCAGTAACCATGTCAACACTGAAACTGAGAAAAGTCATACAGGCAAGTCACACATGTTGTAGGTGTAATAGGGGTGAACCATCTTAATGGGAAGAAGCAAGAGATTTAGTGACAAGACAAAGTAGGTGTTATAAAGCCAATTTTCAGCCTAAACTCAGTTTTGACAAAATATGTAGTTACTGCCTTTGTAGGGCAGTGTACACCACACACGTCCACTAGTTTCTACCCCCAACCCCTCTCTAGCCCCATCCCCATCCTGCAATATTCACAATAAAAATACAACATGCACCAATGTAACCTCAGCGCTGCCTCTAGAGAGGCAGATAAGATTAGAGGCTGACTGGACTGACGCTAACCTTCTCTCCTGCCAAGTGCCTGTCCTTTTATTTAGAGGGCCGTCTACCAGGACCTGTGCTTTATATTTAGAGCTTTTATCTGCCGGGACCTGTGCTTAAGGTGGCCTGTGCTGTTTTAAAGCCCAGACTTCCACAACAGGGACATCGTTCAGAACATCACACATTGCCCATCCTTCATCTACAAACACAAGTGTTTAACAATGTTCAACAGCAAAGAAAAACATACAGAAGGCAAAACATACCGCTTACCAACCATGTCAACATAGTGACTTGGTAAAAAAAAAACATGCACGGTACATAAACTCAAGCATAAAACATTGTACAATACATAACAAATGCTGCATACAAAACATGAAGTACAATAAAGCACAATGATAAAGCTAAACCTCAACCTCAACCAAGCCCACGCCTGTGGGCAAAGCCCTATGTGGTCAGTTTGTTGTGCTACAGAGTCGGTCTGAGTGACGCTTTGGTGCCCCGGTAGATAGGTAGGTAGGTAGGTAGGTAGGTAGGTAGGTTGGGGGGTGGGGGGGTGGGGTGGAGTCTTTCAGCTGTCAGAACACCTGTCTTTTGTTGCTACCGGTGACGGGGTGTTGAGCAAGGTGACAGAGGGATAAAGGGCAGGATACAACCTCAGTCTCCACCCATGTACACACACACATACACAGACACACACAGAGACACAGACACACACAGACACACACAGACACACACAGACACACACACAAACACAGAGACACAGAGACAGACACACACACACAGACACCTTCTGAATTCATTCAGCTCTCAGGTCTCTTTTGTTTGAGCTTTTTTTTGCCCTTTCTTAGTCATGCTCCTCATGCTTCTGCGTCTCTGAATCAGCCCTATAACAGACGTCTTTGCTGCACTTTTAGGTAGTTGTGGTTCTAGCTGGCAATGCCTTTAGACCACACAGGGCACAAGTCAAGTGTGTATTGGTACAGTGCTCTAATGATGTCTGACTGACAGATCACATGTGTCAGCATGTTAACTTTCAGGTCACACAAATAAATCAACCTTAACTACATCATTTCATCATAGCTCTGTGGTTAAGAGCAACAGGTGGCTTTAGAGACAACAGACAGAGGTGAGGGTCCAGACGTGTGTGTGTGTGTGTGTGTGTGTGTTAGGGGTGGGTTGAGTGCAGAGAACCGAGACTCTGCACACAGACACACACACACACACACACACACACACACACACCCCTCCCCAGACACTCCTGTCAGAGATGGCTGAAAGCGTCTTTTGTGCGGAGAACAGGCCGAGGCTCAAAAGGTCACTCGCTGCACCACTACAAACCAGCTGCAGACGTGCGGCCAACAAGGCCACTCCTGAGGCCCAAGCCTCCGAATGCATTATCAGAGGATCACATGACCCGCAGCGAGGGCCCCCAACACTGGCCGCTTCTGTCCTCCCGGGATCTAGATAGAGACGGCCAGGCGAAGGGGGGTTCAGCAGCCCCAGCGAGTCGGTCAGACACAGAAGCAATTTTTAGACCTCCAGATTCCAACAGCAGGCCGACACGGGAGCTTGTTGGGGGACGGGAGGAACAAGAGGAGGCGGAGTTTGAGGTGGTGGGTGGGGCGATGGGGGTGCCACAGGCGAGAAAATAAACAAAACACAGAGACTGAAGACCACCCATGCTGGGCCTGCGCTCGCTAATGCTAGGTCACTTCAAAGCACAGCTGCCTTCACGACTGCACTATACTTAATGCAATTATACATTATGCCACGGCAGATTGTTTATTTCTGAACAAGCAACATAAATCTGTCTTATTAACCAGGGAATGTTTTTAAGCAGTGTGTATGTGTGCGAGTGTGTGTGTGTGTGTTTCGAAGTATAGGAAAGAGACAGAGGGGGTTGGGTTGGTAAGTAAGTGTGTGTGTGTGCATGTGCGTTTACATTTAGGGGGCACGAATGCTTCATCCAACAAAAGCCTTTGACTCTACAGACATCTAAACTGCAACAGTCTGTGTAAAGACATTGCCCAGCAAGGTAGTGAGGTTAATGTAGCATACACACTGACTCAGAGCCTTTACACACACACACTCACACACACACACACACACACACACACACACACACACACACACACCTGTGATCCTAATGTGAACCTGGCTCTGCTAAACAGAAAACCCAGTGACCTCTGATACTGTCCACAGCTGTGAAGCAGACAGGCAGACAGACAACCCAAACTCTGCAAGCCTCAGAGGTGAACCTCACTATATCAGCCTAATGCAGATGCTACATGTGGGTGTAATGTCACACAGACTGCCAAACCAGGACATGCATTTTACCACCACAGGTGGCATGTTCTTAAGGTGTTTCTATATTTTTTATGTAAGTAACCAGGATGAAAAACAGGACTAGTTGCTAAGGTCTGTGGGTTAACGGTTATGTACAGTAAAAGAGATTTGTGAGGCAACAGGACACTCCTGTGGCTTTAAATGTCTGCTTGGCTGAGGTAACCTCATGTCTGCCACATCTTCAACTTAGTTTCACAGCTACAAAATGTATCTTTGTTGCCTAGCAACGTCTGTTGTGCACAGGAAGGACCGATTGTCAAATGCAGCTGCAGAGGTAGTGCATGCAGCTGTTCCCACAAACACACACTAACACACGCATGAGCACACACACACACACACACACGCATGAGCACACACACCGCACACAGCACATGCGTACACACACCCACACAGCACACACGTACACACACCCACACAACCCACATTAACAAGCTGATAGACACGTACACACAAATGTAAATAGGACACATGCACATGAGCACACAGTATATATTTTTCCACCAGTGCACACCATGCACAAGCTCACCCTAGCACCTACTAGCTAAAATTATGTGGAAAACAGAGAGAATATAGATATTTTCCTACATGCATTAAAACAGTTAAATACAAAGGTTTAACATAATCTGAGTTTTCAAAAAGGCACAAAGAATTTTTGTTAATTTAACCATAACCTCTCTAACAGATAACTTGAGCTACACTAATAGAACAGTGCATTTGGCTGGCCAAGGGAAGTCAGCCCCTAGTGGCCAAAGGCTGCAATTCACCCCAAATTACTGTTTGGTTTAGTTTTGTTGTTGTTGTTGTTGTTGTTTTGTTTGAAGATTTTTTTGCTTAAACTGCTGTGTACATGTATGTTGTTCCTGTTTCTTAGTTAATAAGCATGCTAAGTAGATTTTGTGTATGTAAATGCTATGCCAGGCTGACAACATATTTCAAAATGAAGCGATGAGTTCACTAGAGATGGATGTACACAATCAAAAACACTAATTGTTTTCATTTACCAAAGTGTGTAATCCATTTTAGTAAACCCCAAAACTGAGCACTGTGCAGCTTCAAATTATGGCTCCCAGAGCAGCACAGCCCACGGAGCAAAGGAGGTCACACCCACTGCTTCACATGTTTCAGGGATGAGTGTGCCAGCTAAAGAGCTCCCATGGAAACTCTAACGGGAATTCTCCACTCGCACGTTCATGGAGCACACTTAAATGGATATTAAATGGAAGCAGAAACCAGGCAAAAC
Organism: Setipinna tenuifilis; assembly: GCA_030347295.1. Taxonomy (NCBI): domain Eukaryota; kingdom Metazoa; phylum Chordata; class Actinopteri; order Clupeiformes; family Engraulidae; genus Setipinna; species Setipinna tenuifilis. Next base: position 20,905,306 of record CM059268.1, on the reverse strand, counting down.
GACGTGTAAAAGTCCTTGTTAAAGTTCATGTTTAGTGTATGTAGCTCTCATGTCAACACATACAAAAGCATGCCATTATCACATTCCATACTGCTTTGAGTATACTTTGTTTTTAGTGTGTATAACTTGTAATGGGCATTGAAAAACAATCTAACTGGAATGCTTGTAATCTTGCATTTAATGGTTGTCATTTTAAAGATGGTAAAAAAAACCTGTGAATTCTATGTGAATTTAAAATACTGTGAAAATGTGCATGGATCTTAGTTCTGCATAACACAAAGTCAGGCAAGACTCTGTGTGTGTGTGTGTGTGTGTGTGTGTGTGTGTGTGTGTGTGTGTGTGTGTGTGTGTGTGTGTGTGTGTGTGTGTGTGTGCGTGTGTACTGTAGATCACACAAAACACATCTGTGATGTGCACAGGCAGGCAGGGGTCAAAGTTCACTATACATGAGCTCTGATAGGCCGAGACAAACAAAGGCTTACATGAGAAGCACAGACCAGAGAGTCTCCTCAGCCTACTCATGTGCTGCAGAGTGATAAATGAAGCATGGAGGCCCAGTGAGACCTCAGTGAGACCTTTCTCAATGCACCATCCTGAAATGAGCTGCTTTTAATAATAATCCACTCAGTGTTCGACCTTGTGTAAGCACCCCCTGCTGTAACTAATTTAACATGCTTATAATCTAACCTAAACTTACTGTACCTTCACTGTGCTTACTGTTCTCCTGTCACTTGGACTTTGATCTCCCATGACTGTTGTAGGTTTAATCAAAGCAAATAGGACTCAAACCTCAAACAGAACCACTCCAACCCCTACAATTTTAGGTTAATATATCTGTAGAACAGTACGGGTAATGTGTATGGAAAATGAAATACTTACATATAATGGAGCTTGCTGTGGACTCAGTTTCATGACACAAGCCACTGCAAAAGACAGAGAGATGAGAATATGATGAGTACAATGACAGAAGAATGGCAGAAACTTCAAGCAACTTCCACTCAACACACACACACACACACACACAAAATGTCCCTCCGCTTAAGCAGAGACCCCTAAAAGGCCCATAGGTCTGCTGCTCTCTGCTGACCAAAGAGGATGCTGTCCCAGAGCCAACACAATCTCCCACCAACCGCTGAGTCAGCAGTCTGTTGGCCACCGAACCACAGATAACCGAAGAGTCCAAGAGCAGAATACTACAAGGACAACCAGCTTAGTGGGGACATTAAAACAAAAACAAAGCAGGCAGTGAAAAACTACATGACTCTAAAGCCTTAGCACTTCCTCCGTGGGCTAGCTAACGCCTGGTAAACATTGCTCAGATGCACTGGTACAGGTAATTCAATAGACAAGCATGATGGTGATAAGTTGTAAATACAAAAAGTCACAAAAATAAAAACAAACAACAACACGGGGAAGTGTTCAGTGTTCTGTGAAGAATATTAATGAGCCGCAGGGCCATCTGTGTTTTTCTGACCTGCAGGGAGACCAGCAGGCACCCCGGCTTTGAAGCACTTAGCAGCTGGACCCTCAGGCCTTCCCCACATGCTCTACTGCATTACGCCTGTTTAACCCATGCACACACAATCTTTACAAACAAACAAGAACAAGGTCTTAACCATCTGGGGTTCCCTACTGCAACTTCCAGCATAATTTACACCACTTTGCTCAGCGAAACAAAAACATAGCTTCCCCCAGGAACGTTGAATGGTCTGCTTTTGAATACACAGAGCTAGAAACTAGTTACACATCACAGACTTTTGTGAGGAGAAAAAAAAAATCACAAACTTGCACATGTTTGAGTCATAAACCACAAGATAACGACCATTATATCTTATATTTATGTGGCAATGATATGATTAGTCAGTAATCACCATTTCAACCACCATTTCAAGGTAAGAAAACACATTAAAAACACCTAGTATGACACATATACTTTTCATGTGCCACCACTGCCCTGGTGTTCAGAAGTGTGTAAATAGTAGGGGCAAATGTTGCAATTTTGAGATTAGTAGGATTCTCTTTACGACAAGGAGTATGATTTGTTTGGGGGGGGGGGGGAGTGAGGGATTGCAAAATTATTATTGTGAGGGAACGCAAAAATCTGGTTAAAAAAATGTTTCCCACTATGACCCTACCCATGCTCCTCCGAAGAGCTGTTCATCACAGAATTCAACTAATACATTTTATAGTGG
>CM059268.1:20890614-20900614 GCA_030347295.1 Setipinna tenuifilis | reverse complement strand
ATGTGCATTCACAGTAATGCAATGCAGCAAGCAGCCACCATTTTAGGCTGCAATTTAAACACTATTAATTGCGCATTTCTGGTGTCTGTCTCCAAGTAAGGATTTTTCATTTGAATAACTTCAAAAAAGAAAATCGACTTTTGCACACCTCTCAAGAAGATGGATGGGTTGGAGATGACCGCAGTCTAACTTGGGGGAATAAGAGCTCCAGCACACTTCCGATACCGCAACCAAGATTTAGTTGCAAGATTTCGGTAATAGACCTTCGTCAGTTTGCTCCACAAGTGCCTAGGGACCGAAACGTTGTAAATAAATCTTGTTTGAGGAATGGGCAGTGTGCGGGACTTCTTATTCCCCTCATTTGAATAACTAAAATGTGCATCAACAAGTGGGATGGTTACCTGACTAATGACTGTGGAGAGCATGTATGTGTCCTATCTAAGTGTGCCCAGGTTAAGAGGGGAGGATCTCCTGGGCATGATAGTCCTGGCCCACGCCCAGGACAGTGATAAGCCTCCCTGCAGACTGCTAGTGGCTTACAGTCAATCAGCTTACACGCAGACGGAGGGCTGGCTGTGGAGGAGGAGACGCAGGGATGGCTGTAGAGGATGAGGAGAGCAGATCGGAGTAAGCTGACGGCACAGCTAATCGAGCGAGCCAGGGATGGAGGGCCAGGACGCCAGATTCACTGCAGGGTGTGTGTGTGTTTGTGTGTTTGTGTGTGTGTGTGTGTGTGTGTGTGTGTGTGTGTGTGTGTGTGTGTGTATGTGTGTGTATGTGCGTGCGCGCGCGTGTGTGTGTGTGTGTGCGCGTGCGTGTGTATGTGTGTATGTGGAAGGGGGCGTCGAATGGTCTGGGACTGTAAGAACAAACATACATAGCTACACACACAGGAATAGGTAGCCACCCCCACATACACACTCCCTTCTATCACATGAAAACACAGACATGGACCATCCCCATGCTTCAGAGGTCTGGTAGGTGTGTGTGTGTGTGTGTGTGTGTGTGTGTGTGTGTGTGTGTGCATGTATGTGTGTACATGTACGTATGTGTGTACGTGTGTGTGTGTGTGTGCGCGCACGCAGGTATGTACAGTATGTATGTGTGTGTGTGTGTGTGTGCGCGCGCATGTGTGTGCGTGTGTATGTGTGTGTGTGTGCGCACGCGCATGTGTGTGCGTGAATGTGTGTGCGTGTGTTACAGGAGAGGTTAGGGCCTGTATGTGGGAGAGTGGAGGTCCCCCAGGTTGCTGTGTTTCATAAAAGGGCTTCTGTTACAGCAGGAAGAGATGATCTCAGAGGATCATCAGCTGGATCTAATTATACACACTCCCATCAGTCCATCTGTATACAATCACAGTTTATCATTTACCTCTCTCTCTCTCTCTCTCTCTCTCTTCCTCCCTCTCTCTAAAACTGTGACATACCAGGCCACTGTGGATTATAACAGGGTCATTATAGGACCATATCTAATTTAAAAAATACACAACGTGTGTGTGTGTGTGTGTGTGTTTCTAAGTGCATCCCACTACCTTGGTAATGAACTGATACACATTAACGTGATGATGACCATAAATGTGCCCCTCAGGAAAAATGCTTCCCTCATGCAAGATGTCGCCCTTCCATTGGGGTGCATTCTGTCCTTTATTTCAGCAAGCACAGTGTTGAAAGTGCATAAGCTTGCTGCCTCACAAAAGGAGATATCAACAGTGCAACTAATCTTACATCCACCAGAGTCTAGTTTTTTTATGTGCACGTAGGGCCTACTGGCACATACTGGTTTTCAGACCTCGCTAGGAGCATGCTCCCGGAATGTAGAAGGAATCCAGTCATATGCTCCAGCAATATCAACCAACAGGAATGTGTGTGTGTGTGTATGGGGTGTGTGTAGTGTGTGTGTGTTTGAACATCTTTGATCTTCAAAGACTTTTCTAGCCTTAGGGGCATTCTATTACTTTTGTACTGTGAGTCTATACGAGTCCATAAGCATCCCTGGATAGCCGAACACAGCACACACCAACCTCACAAACACACCCAGCGATACTAAACCTGGCAAAGCTAAACCAGCCCTGAGTTATGGGCAACCATGTTGTGCCGTTTCTTCCTTCTCCTTTTTTATAAACATGATAATTACGCTTGTATTTTTGGCTGTGCTTTGCGCCTCCCTGAAAGAGCACTGTCACAGAGACACTGGGGACTTTTAAGAGAGTAAAACGAGACGCAGCTTGGCTGGATGATCTCGCCATGGGGCAGAGCCGTGGAGCAGCAGTGGAGAGATAAAAGTGACTCAGAAGCAAAAGAGTTTGACTACGAGATAACTAGGACGCAAAATAGGAGCGATGAGGCATACAGAGAAGCACAGTGAGACTAGTTGATTTCAGATCATCAAGGAAGCGTGTATAAAAAAGGTTGTTATTCTCTATTGGAATAATCTAGAATTACCTAAAATATTATTGTTCCTGCTAAGCAAATTGCTCAGATGCAGATTAAAAAAAAAATTGTTGTTTCTTCAGTATTGCTTTTGTCTTAGAAGTAACGCTGAAAGTAAGGCAAACATTTGGTCAGTGGGCAATGTTGAACTACATTCCCACATTTAAACTTCACAAAAAACAAAATCATCTTTAAAAAAAATGGTTATTCACGGAAGTGTGAGATTTTACATGATGCCAGGTATCATATCCTTGTTCAACAGAAAACAACAGGTTTATGTTCTCATACCACATACATGCAAACATCCGGGTTCATAGCACACGTTCACATATACACAATGTGTACTTTCCCCGGTCTTAATCTGTACTTAAATCAGTTCACATCCATTACAAGTATGAACATAAATCAGTCAGAACATCACATACAGGTCTGACTCGTTTCTTCTTGTACATGACAGAGAACAGCAGAAGAACATATCTCCTTAGCATCAACAGCATCAACAACAACAGCATCAGTCATTCTTAATGAAGATGCTAGATTTAGCAAAGACGGACAACAACTAACATTAGAGCAGTTTTCAGGCTTTGATTCTGGATTATATCAGGAAATTGACCTTTCACTATTCACTCTTCAGGGACATAGACAGGATTTTTCCAGGAGAGGCACTTTCACACTTGGCTTGAAAAGTTACACTTGGCAATTGTGTGACAACAAAAAGACATTACTCCGCAGGTAATCCAGAATGTCTTTTCAAAAATATTGTTTTTAAATCCAAAGCTTCATGAAAAACTACCCCTGTGAAGAAACCATTAGCGGAAAATGTGAGGTTGCTAGCTTATACAAGGAGATTTTAAGTGACAGGCTAGTACTTGTAAGAATGCTAACCTGGGTCTTGACCTTTTTATTTACGTCATATTTAAACTGAAATAAAAACAACTGAAACTCAGTTAACTCTCTCAAAGAGAGCTCTCAGAGTACTGTATGGAGGTAAGCCTGGGAAAAAGTGGTTAAGGATAACGTATAACAAGCTGCCATAGCTTAAGTGGCATCTCAATTTAAAATACGGTCTATATCAGTTTTGTGCAAGGTTGTTTACATGTGAGGTAATAAGTTAACCCATTTACAACCTTCTCTCCAGTGCCCCTGAGTTACCAGGCTGATTGGCTGGGTACAGTCTGTTAACCCTTCAGAAGATGTGCCACTTTGCTTGTGGGAAACAAGACATGGAAAGTGTGTATGTCCCCCATGCACTCTAAATAATATTGGGACCAGTATCAGTTTATTGATGCCATATAACCTTTACTCTCCATGGAACAATCCAGAAATGTAAAAAACATTTTAGCACCTTTATTTTTTAGGGTGCACTCTAAAAAATAATGGTTCTTCAGAGTGATGCCATAGAAGAACCTTTTTCAGGGCTTCAAAATAGTGTCGAGGCAACAATTCTGTAAAGAACCACTTAATGACGATATAACAAAGCCCATTATGATCTAAGGCTCTAAAGAACCATTTCCAATGTTAAGTACCTTTCACATGGAACATGTGTGTGTGTGTGCACGTGTATATACTGTATGTGTGTGACAGAGAGTGTGTGTGTGTTGACGTGTTGTTCTCATGAATGGGCTGGAGGCTGTAATTGGATTAAAGGGTTAGTGTTAAGGTTAGTTGGGTGATCCTTTTACTCAGAGACAGCTCACTCCATTTACTGTTTAATGACCAGATCACTCCTTTGCCTTTCAGTCTCATGTAGAGGGAAGGCCTGAACCAGCAGTGGCCATTTTCAGGTTACAATAGTGGAGAGGTAGTCATCAGAGGCAGCCATGGTCACGAATGGGAGTTGAGGCTAAACTCTACTTTGGTGTATTCCGGGGGGGGCGGGGGGGTCGGGGGGTTAGAGGTCACTGAATCCAGTCATCATGACATGGACAGGATGTAGCATGTGTCAGTCTTTCTGGCCCACACTCTCTCACACACATACAAACACACACACTAACACACAAACCCTTTTGGGTTTACCAAAAGAAAAGCTGGAGATAGAGAGGAGGGGGGAACATGTGCTCATCCCCTGGGTCAAAAGGTCTGACGCATTCTGAGAGCGTCATCACTAAGGGAGAACTAAACCACGTTCCTTACACACACACACACACACACACACACACACACACACACACACACACACACTCACTGACCTTTCACCCACTCTCTATGTCTGGCTGTCTAAGGGCAAGAACATGCTTTCGCTTTTTTTTCAGATGTATCATGTATAGGAGTATATCTTTTCCCTGCCCAGTGACTCCAGCACAGAGGCCTAAAATAGTCCAAACTGGTGGAGTGCTAACACTGCTAGCCACTGGGCAGGGGCCAGAGCCTGGCATTCCTCAGCCGTGTGTGAGTCTTCCCCACATAGCTGCATTACAAACATCCCAGGCAGCGGGACTGACTCATCACGAAGGATCTACCCTCCCCACACAGTGCTTTAGAAGACAAGCACTACCTCTGAAAACACACACATACACACACTGACACACATACACGCGTTGTTCAGTACAGCGGTCTGTGACATGTGCTTCTTCTACACACACAAACACATACTCATGCATGCCTGCCTTTATCCCATAGCTATGTAGAAGCAGGAGGTCGAACATTTGCTACTGCTGCACAAACATGCACAGTCTGATCTGCTGTGGTCGCAGCAGCAGACAAAATGGAGACTACAAACAGTGAGGCATATTTGCCAGCCAACAGACTGCCCGATAGTAGTGCAATGCTGTACCACACACAGCTTGCTGAAATGTGATAATAGTGTGTGTGTGTGTGTGTGTGTGTGTGTGTGTGTGGCACACTACATATATCAATTCATTAAGTTCATGGTGGAATAATAAAAAAAATACTGTCGTGTTGTAAGAGTTGGAAAATAGTAGAATTATAGAGGTACTTACACTAACAATATGTTAAATATGTCTGAAATATGGTTTTAGTGCCGTTTGCATCCGGACTTTAGACCACAGTGATTTTTTTGCAAAACTGACACTCAGCAAGACACTCGGATACTCTAGTTTGGCAACCAGCGGTATGAAAACAACTATGTTTGGACCACAGCACTCAGTTTACAATTAGTAGGCAATGCCAAACTCTGTGGTTAAGTCAGGAAGAGACATAGTATATGGTGCAAATAATTACTACAAACAAGTTAGTTTTAACTAATAAAATGTGAAAAGTACAGCCTAAGATAAGAGAGTGGCCGTGGTAACCATGGTAGCAATGGGATTATGGTCTATATTAGCAGAACTGATATACTACTAACTCACTTTGTGATGTTACTGCCACTTTAGTACAAAAACAAGTCAGTCCAAGTCAGTGTGTTTTGTACAGAAGACGCAATTACACGGTAAGTCATTATTCCATTTTCATTACGGAAGGATCTTCACAAAAAGATTCAGTTATTAAAGCCTGTGATGACAGATGTGGATAAGGCCAAAATCTGACAGGCAATGTTTTTATATAGTGGGAATCCAGCTCAGGTCAGGTCTACATAAAACTGCTGAGCTTGGCAAAGGTTTCAAATAAAGGGCCAAAAAAATCCAAACTATAAGTGTTTTTTTAAGATTGCTCAAAGCCATTTAATCCACATTTACTTCAAAATTGCAGTTGTGGATAATCTGTCATGTGATGATGATGATGTCCCAAGTGAAGACTTCCTGGTAAGATACCAATCATGTCCCAAAAATTCAAAGTTGCCAATGTAAAAACCCACACAGCCCCAAACCAAATACCTTTTCAGAGGTTCTGTCAGCGAGTCAACAACACCAGGGATTTTTCAGATGAAGAACAGGGTGCTCCATCTTTGGGAAAAAATGCTGGCTTGTCAATGGGAAAAAACAATCATTGCCTCAGCTGTGATTACTCACATATAAAAACCAAACGGGAAAAGAGTATGGGGGAAGAAAAAGGGACGAAAAGAAAATGATGTACCAGAGAAGAGGTGCGGTGCGGTGTGGCCCTCCTCTCTCTGTGGAAGGGGTGGAGGAGGAGACAAACCCAGGCGAACGGCATTCAACAACACGACTCTCACTCATTTACATCGCCACTATCTATTCTTGGATAGGGTTTGGAAGAAAGTGTGGGCTGAGAAAATGATGCGCTTATCACAAGTTTCAATGGCATCTGTCCTTGTGGTGTCAGCCTCACACCACAGCAAACCCTCTCTTACAGGAAAGGCAGTGATGCCTGAAAAACATGGCGCAACAACGTAAGCAAACTTTTGAGAGAGAGAGAGAGAGAGAGAGAGAGAGAGAGAAAGAGAGAGAAAGAGAGAACGAGAACGAGAGAGAGAGCGAGTGAGCAAGCCAGAAAGATAGCGAGCGAGAGAGACTGAGAGAAAGAGAGACAGAGAGAGAGAAGAGAAAGCGAGAGAAAGAGAGAGAAGGAGAGAGACAGAGAGAGTGACCGAGATATAGAGAGGGGGAGCAAGTGGGGGAGATTGGCCTGTGGAGATGGAGGCTCCTGGACAGAAGTGACATAGTGAGGCTCTGTCCTAAATGTTCACACATTCACTATATACTACACTCCACAGCCTGCATTTTTACTATTATATACTTTTTAAAGTATATACTATATACATTTACTAACTTTTACATTACTACACATTACACTTAGCAGAGGACATAAGCTAACAGAGGTATAGAGGAACACAGAGTAAACAGACTACACACATACACACAAGAGATACATGTGCATTAAGTTTCCCAGAGTAGGGACACTTCAGACACACACACACACACACCCTTCACAAGCAGACTTAGGTAAAAAGTTGGTTAGTAGAGAGTTGGTTAGTAGAGATTAGAAGGGAAGCAGTCTCGGAAAAGAAGGGTCTTTACAAGTGTTTTAAAGGTCAAGAGGGATGTTGCTGCTCTTGTAGAGACTGGTATGTTGTTCCACCATTGAGGGACAACGACAGAGAGAAGTTTAAAGTGATTTTTACTCTTACTAAGCTGTAAGCAACACTAAGTAGTTTTCGTCTTCGGTCACCCTACTGGTTGTGAGTGAAATTGTCTCTCATACACTACTACCGAGAAACGGCCTACTCCTCCAAACGTACTTAGTGCGGTTATAGCCCATGGAGGGCAGCAAAGGAAATTCACTTTGTTACAAGTTCATGAACCACTGAAACAATTTTGGAAACATTTTAAGGTTGAAAAAACTACTTAGTGTTGCTTTAATATCATGATCCATGATAAAAGGGTTATTGTTGTGGTGGAGGGGGGACAACACCAAGGTTTGGGCTAAACAAGGAGAGACAGGGCTGGTACCATTCCACCATAACTCTGGTCAGCTAGGAGAACACAGAGAGGGACAAGGGGGACAATACCCTCATCGTCCTCTGAGGAAACTGTTCCGGGAAAGACAGAGGCAAACAGCTTTCTACAGACACATATGGAGAGAGGGAGAGAGAGAAGGAGAGAGAGGGAGAGGGAGAGAGGGAGAGAGAGAGAGAGAGAGAGAGGTCAATATGCTACACACAGACACTCCCACTGAGATCAGTTCAGGGCAGAAGGGATGTTCCAGCCACCTACTGAAACTAAAATGTTTGAGGACTGGAGTGTTTTCCACTGTGTGTGTGTGTGTGTGTGTGTGTGTGTGTGTTTCAGGCAATCTGCACCTGACTAATCAGTGTGATAAGGGGAAGGAGGGCCCCCTCTGTGAATCATGGTGAGGTCAGCAGCAGTTGTCCAGTTACACAGAAAGAGAGGCTGAACCACATGTGTGTGTCACACACACACACACACACACACACACACACGCTTGCATAGTGAGGGGGCTTAGTAGCCATTGTGTGTAAACAAGCCCCCGGGGCAGGAACACAATCTCAGTCTCTCTCTCTCTCACACACACACACACACACTGAAATACACGCACACACACACACCCCCTCAAATACACACACACAGAAGCATGCACACACAGCAAAGCCTCACGCAGAGCAACACAACCTAAAAGTCCTTTAGGCACAATGACAAAACAATCCTCTAACCACACACACACACACACACACACACACACACACACACAGTATTTCTATCAGCATAGGTCTAAGTATAAAGCTGAGCTTAAATAGACGTAAGAGGCTCATTGTGCATATCTCAGGAGTCACGGTTATCTTAGTCAAATATGGTCGTTTGTTTAGAAAAATGCTGGGCATTTTATCTTGAAGGTTAACGACTAAAAAGAGGTGGGGGGGGGGGGGGGGGGGAGTACTGTGTGGTGTATGCACTGCCAAACAGGGACACCTACAGAAGTAGAGCTGAGCGAAGCAGCCTATCTTTCCGAGAGAGGTCACCGTGCCCTTCACTGCACCCTTGTCAAGCACCCTTCTCAAGCATTCTTACGCCTCATTCATGGGGAGAGTATGGCTATATTAGAAGCACTTAAAGAGGCCCTAAGGCCAGTGGTCCCCAACCATCTTTGCAACATAAAACTCCTAATGGCTGACAATCTTTCTGCGGACCAAAAAAGGGGCATAATGTGTCATTTAAACTTAAAGTTTTAGTTAGTTTAGCTTGTTAACTAAATGTTAAATGTTATGTTACCTTAATGCATGAAAACAAAAAAACACAACTGAGGCACGGGTAGAAATGGCAGCTTTTCATTATAAAATATCTGAAAGGTAAAATAGATATAATTTAAAATAAATGTATTCCCTCTTTGTGGCCCAGTAGCAGTGTGTGGTCCAGTGCTTGGGGACCCATGCCTTAGCCTATGGCAAGAGAACTGGCAACCTCCCTCATAATAAGCATGGCCAAACCATCATAGTTACCTGTGAGAAATGTCAGACAGTGATTTATGTTACTGGCAAAAACACACACTATGCAGCAAACATACACATCATTCCTGGCATTACCAGCATATGGCATTATTCATATGCACTTTGTAGGACATTCCATCTCGGTGTTACACAAGATCCCAGCATACTAAACAAATTGGGGTGAGATTAGCTGCCTAGAAAGGTTGACAATCCAGGAAGTGTGTATGGATTGCACCATGGCCCACACAATGTCTGTCACTGTGTGTGTGAGAGAGAGAGAAAGAGAGATTGTGTGCAGAGAGGAAGTTTGTTAAACTTGAGGATTATATACAATGCACAACCAGTTCTTTTCTTGTGTACTGAAGGGTGACTGTGAGTTTATTTACCTTTAAGTACACGGATTTAAACATGCTTGTGTTAAGACAAAACAAATACACATTCCAGTGCCAGTGTCTAACTTGAACACTGCACGCAGACTTACATGTAGCTATGACATACAAAATTCATAATTAAAATGTACCTACTGCAGGCTTTAAAAGTGCAAACTCAGACTGATATCTACTACAATATCTGCTAACAAAATCAAACTACCAACTACAAAAAAAAAAAAAAAAAAATCACAGCCTCTCTTGTCCCTTCAGACGTACAGTATTGGATCCATTTTCAGACCTAATGGGGCTTCCCAGAAGCCAGAGCCTTTGCTGCGAGTGCTGAGTGCTGGTGTGATCCCAGTCACCCGTGAAACAACCCTCATTAGGGCTCATTTAAA
>CM059268.1:20878114-20885614 GCA_030347295.1 Setipinna tenuifilis | reverse complement strand
TGAGGCCAACCGGAGAGAAAGTCTTTATCTACAGGCAGGCTGAAAGGTGCGATGCCGCATGACTAAAACCCATGTTTGCCTCCAGATCCTATCTCTGACCACTGTACCGTGCTGTGACTCAGGCATGAGTCCACCACGCTGACTCAACGGCTTTTGTAGAGCCCGAGCTCGTGCTTTGCCATACTCCCAACAAGACCTGCGCTCGCCCCTCGCAGTGTTTTGATTAGCCGTGTTCGCTGTTCACCATTAGTGCGTTTTTTCGCCCTACGGCAGCCTGGAGGTCAGCTGAGGAAAGCTGCCAGAGGGGAGTCTCTGCTCTGACAGTCCTAGCAGAGCTCTGCACGGGATTAGCCAGAGATGGCGAGTGTAAAGAATGTCTGTGAACGCGAAGGCACACACTCACGCACACACTGACACTCACTCACACACACACACACACACACACACACACACACACACACAGAATCTCTGAGAACAGTAGAAGCGGCCGCCTACACTCCACACAGGGGATGGAGGCACTTCTGTGGTGCAGCTGTGGGGCCCATACATTACATCGCAGAAAAGAAAATATCTACAACACACACAAACCTGCACCCACACCACAGCTGTGCACAGCTCACTAGGCCTACATGTTTCAGTGCCAGAGTAGGCCCCCATTACATATGGGCCAAAAATAAAGTTCTCTTTGTATATGTTCACACAAAACTAATAGAACTACAGTACTGTGCTGTTTTTTTTTTTTTTCAGACAAATAAAAACAAAGACACAAATGTAGACTGACAGAGAGACAGCCCCATGCACATATTTGTATGTCTATCTATGGTGCAAACCACAGCCCAGATTGTTAAAAACAGGTTGTGTGTCCAATTACCTGTGCCCCTTAAACAAAGACCAGAACAGGCCACGGGATCATCTGGTCCTAGTCTTTCATGACAAAGTAACACATCTAGAACAACCACAATGACAGGAGACCCATACCACCCCTGTGTTTTCCCTGTCCCAAAGATGTTACTATTTTGACAATACAATCACCTATAAACAAACTGCACTCCTCAATCACAGTAACGTACTGGATAGTGCTCTATACATACTTTAACAAACTTTCACCAACATGATTTGTCACATTTAAGAGGTCCTGCATAAACAATTGTTGGTGTTGCTTTTGCGGTTAATGTAAAAAAAAGAGAAACACTGCACAGAATAGCCTTCTGTAAAGTGGTATGCTCATATACACGCACCAAAATGCACCAAAACAATTCCCCTGTGATTAGTCATACCATCAGGTACTGCCAAATGGCACCAGACATTTTTAGACACAACCGAGCTATGCCTCACAGGCATACGACACAAATGGATGAGAAATAGCACAAGGCTTATTGGAGCCCAGTAGAGGGGCTATGCGAGAGCATATTTCATCCCGAGCTGACACTATGCCTACCCACGCATGACAGAGTTAACTCTTGTGTGTGTAGCGGCCCGGAGCCTCGCCAAAAGGTCTGTAGTTGCTTTATGAACTCCGAAATAATTGCCATTAGGTCTCCTGGCTGACGATCCGAAATAATACCGGGGTTGGGGCAAAGGCCTGGCACGCACGGTCATCCGGGGATGAAAAGTTTGGAATTGATCGCATGGGAAATTCGGGAACTCTTTCACGGCAAATCAACTTGTGCTGCGAATAAGCCTTAGCAACAGTTGAACGATTGGGTTTCCTGCCTGTTCGCCAGAATAGCGAAATGCGCAAAGCTCTGATTTGTCATGAACTGTGATGTGAATTGACCAAAGAGCATGGCTTTCGGCCCGTCGCCACTATTTAAACAATGAGCACAACAAAAGCTATTACTAAACATATTCCACAAAAATATTTTTGCACCATGGCAATTGTCTTCTTATTCATGAACTCATGAAATCTCTTACCTTGTATTCTTGGCGTTTACAGCGTGTACAGCCCTTTAAGAAGCATACTCCTCTCCAACTAATAGAAGTTAGAGAGGATACACGCGCATTGTTGTTGTTATCTCCCGAGCTTTAACGACTTCTATCCAATTGTCTCGAGTGTTTTCTACGAAATCTCCAGCTAGCTTTGAGATCTTTGCGTAGCTCGTGCCGTTTCAGCCGCCCGGTGTGCACGATCGTTGCGCTAGTTCATTTGGCTCTACAGCCAAGTTCTGTTCTCGTTCGCCTCGCGGAGCACGCCTCACGGGGCGGGCCATAGGCCTACATCGGCCTCAGGAACACTACGGCGGACTGGCCGCATAAAATGTCAGTCCAGCCACCTTCTACTGTTTCTAAACATCCGATATCTTTCAAAGCAAAGTTGTCATGCATTGAGTTGTTATTCTTTATGTGTTAAGTGAGACTAGCTGTAGTTAATTGGGAGTTGTAATGTTCCACAAAGTGAGACATACCAGCCACGACGTCGGGCAGTTGATCTGCTGTATTTTGCCAGTAAGCAATCCAGTTTACTTCTGTGAAAGTTCCTGAACATAAACTGGCAAGTTGCATGCACTTAACGCAACAAAAGCCTGCATGCTTTACAGGTAGGCTACTGATTGTGACTATTGCTTAATGAAATGTCTCCCTCTAGTGTAAAAGTTCAAACATGTTTCTATTGCACTTCTGTGTCAAACCAGCTTGATCATGTCATGATTTTTTTCAAGGAATTGACATAGTACTTTTGTAATGTATTACTAATGTAATTTATGAACAATGTCTGGTGAGCACTCCCACGGATGCACAAATATTAAGATCATCGTGACATAACATTAATACCAAATAGTTTCTAAAGCTCTCTGTGTGTTCCCTCTCAGTTCTCTCTTCACAAGCCTCAGTGCATTCATCAGAAACACTGTTCATGCATAGCCAACAAGGTGAATAATGATTCTCCACTGGGCTCAACTTCACAGGATCCCGAAGAGCTTTGGCTTCAGAAGTTCTGGATGTGAGTTAAAAGACCTCCCAGGACACTCGACATGTCCACGTAATATGCTTATGTGTCACGCATTATCACGGCAGAATCTTGTGCCATAAGAACCCTGACATGCTGTTGATGGTTTGACGGATGTGCGAGTGCTTCAATGTAGACATTGTTCCACTATCAGCATGAATTCTAAATAAATAAATACATCCATACAGAGAGAGGGGGAGGAAAGGAAGAAAGAAAGAAAGAGAGAGAGAGAGAAAGAGAGATTATTTATTTTCTCTTTTGTCATCATTTGGAGGTTGGATAAGGATGAAGGTCTTGTCGATGTAACAGGAAAGGAATGTTGGGCATTCTAATGTGCTTCCCATCATCTCTAAAGTAACACTGACATTTGAGCTTAGCCAAATAAACTGACAATATGAGTGTTGTCCGCTTGCCAAAGGTAACATGTATATCTGGCTTTATGATGGTCATAAATGACAACAAAGCTTCAGTTAGAGGATACATTAAAAAAGAAACAGAGCTACGAAAACAGAGCTAGGAAAGCTGAAGTTCCATTGCTACTGGGAAAATCCTGAATTAGTTGATATAAAACAGAGTACAGAAAGTAATCCTTGGCATTTTTCTCAGACATTCATAATCTGATTGTCCACAAACACAGTACCTGAAAAACATGGGTGGTTCAGAAGTACACAAGACAATTGATTCAAAATCATGGCAGACAGGGGGTACTGCCAGATTGTGTGTGTGTGTGTGTGTGTGTGTGTGTGTGTGTGTGTGTGTGTGTGTGTGTGTGTGTGTGCGTGTGTGTGTGTATGTGTTGGGTGGATGGGGTGGTTTAGGACTATTCCAAAGACCCAGGATTGATGGGATGGGGGAGTCAAAATTATATATTTGTATGGGCCCAAAATGTATATGGCCACCCGTTATGGCAAGATCCAGCAGTTTTAGGGATTTAAAACAAATATCAACAATTCTACCCTCAATGGGACGACAAGACTGATGACAATACAATCTTGCTGTTTTTAAGAGCGCCTCTGTTTGCAGGTTTCCTAGCATTATTGTAGTAAAGGGAGAGGTGGATGGCAACTTTGTGAGTTGCAATACCATATACAAAAGACAGAGGGCGGCATATGTCTAACTGGTTATGGTAGTTTGGCTCAGAACAGCATGCTGCACACACTTGGTCTCATGGGTTTGGTAATTTGCTTGAATTATTCATTTCATGTTTTCATCTGAGACTATTTTAATCTTATATCTCATTTCTAAATTATTTAAAGAAATGAAATAAATTGGAGAAAAAAAAAGCTTGCTCAAGAATGTGTCTGTGTGCTTTCATTTGAGTGCATTTGTGTGTGTGTGTGTGTGTGTGTGTGTGTGTGTGTGTGTGTGTGTGTGTGTGGGTGTGTGTGTGCGTGTGTGTGTGTGTGTGTGCTTTATCATATGTCGTGTGCAATGTAGTTGCATATGGTTGGTTGGCTATGGTTGCATAAAAAAATTAAATCAATAAATTCTATATTAATAAATTTAGCAGACATTGTGCACTGTCAAATAAAATCTGTGTATGATGTTATATGTGCAGTGTGTGCTTTATGCAGTTGTGATGCCTGACAGAGATTGTCTCCGCCTTGAGTTATGACACATCAATATCTCTAAATAATTTACCTCTTTCCGCAGTGCCTTAGTTCAGCACACACGCACACACTCATGCATACAAGCACATGTGCACACATGCGCACACACACACACACACGCACACACACACATACACACACACACACACAGACAACTAACCTCTCACGCACAGAACCTCCCCTGTTTGAAGAGACTGTCTCTCAATGGGCTATTTCTAAAGACACGCACATCTCATTATCAAGAGGGCTACTGTTGTACAGTACAGTCATAGCTCCTCACACTAATGTCTTTGGGTCTGTACTAAAGCCTTTCTACTATTGCCCATTAGTTGTGGTTTCTTTTCTGAGTGAGTGTGTGTGTGTGTGTGTGTGTGTGTGTGTGTGTGTGTGTGTGTGTGTGTGTGTGTGTGTGTGTGTGTGTGTGTGTGTGAGTGTCTTCATGGCATGCACACTCAGTTGTGCTTATTTTACTGATCTCAGGCAGGAAGAGATTTGTGTGTGTGTGTGTGTGTGTCTGTTTGTGTGTGTGTGTGTATGTGTGTGCACGTGCGTGCGTGCATGCGTATGTGTGTGCATGTGTGTGTGTTTGTGTATGTGTGTGCGTGGATGTGGCAGTGAATGCGTGCAGGAGTGGGTGTGTGTGTGTTGCAGGAGGTTTGACAAGACGCATGTTGAGCATCGGGCTACTGGGAAAGGCCCCTGCCTCTGATTAGCATTCAGAGCTCACCCAGACTGCATCAAGAAAGTCCCGCACCCCTCTCTCTCACCCTCACTCTCTCCCCCTCTCCCTCGCTCTCTGTCTTTCCCTACCCCTCTCTCTCACCCTCACTCTCACTCTCTCCCTCTCTCCCTCGCTCTCTGTCTTTCCCTACCCCTCTCTCTCACCCTCACTCTGACTCTCACTCTCTCTCTTTCCCTCGCTCTGTCTTTCCCTAGCCCTCTCTTTCTTAGCATCATTCTCTTTTGCCACGTTGCTCCAGTGAACAGGGAATATCTTGGCTGTTTCTTTGGACAGCAGAAGGTAATGAAAATTTAATACTTTTTCTACTGTTTCGCTCGGCTACCGAGTTGAGTTATGCGTGAAGTCGAACAGGTGTTCCATGTAGGCGTCGGGTATATAAGGGGTTAACCTGATTGATGACGGACCCAGGGGAGTCCCTCTAGTGTCGAGACTGTTTCCAAAGAGCAGATATACTGCAGTGTATTTTATGAGGTAACCTTACAGATGGAGGAACTGATGAGTGTTTTTTCTGAAAACACACCTGTGGCACGTTGATATGTCTAAGTTGAAAAGGCTTATTTGGTTATTTGAGTCAATATTAGTAACATTTCAGACAGGCTTTTCTCATGAAATAATATCTTGAATATTGTACAATTATTCTTTTAAATGCTATAATAATAAAATAATAATATATGGTGAACATAATAATGTATTATTATTATTTAAAATATAACAATTAAAAATGTTCTGACAGTGTAGCTACTGTTACTGTTTTGAAAACATGCAAATGCAAAGTCAGGTATTAAACAGAGCTGTTGCAGTGTCTTGCTGTATCTCCTTCCCATTACTTAGGGCAGTGAATTTAATTTCCATTAAGTACAGTGACATCTCATCAGCACTGCACCTGCAGTTCTATTGCCTTAATGATGGCGGAATCTTGTAAGCGCAGCTGACCTGCAGACTTGTAATGCACTGCATTATGACGGCATCAAAGCCAGTACGCTGTAGCCTTTCGGTTATCAATCTCTCAACACTGTGCTGTATGCACACACATGGAGGGGAGTAGTGCTAACAACTGGGGAGCACAGACAGAGAGCCTCCAGTCTGTTGTCTCCAGCCAGTGGAGTGTAACCTTTAGCGTGTTGTGTGTGTGTCGCCTGTGGCCTTTACCATTGTAACCTGAAGCTGTTTAACAAATGGTTGTGCAGTTGGTAGCTTGTGATGTGTGTTGTGCTTGTCATGTGTGCAGGCTGACTGACTCAGAAAGCAGATACATCCCACTGAGGTTGTGTGTGTTCAACGAGTGTGTGATGGCAACTAATAGATCAGTGTGGCATGCAAGTGGGCATTTTATTTCAATTAGCCTGATTAACCCCCCCCCCCCCAACACACACAGACACACACACACACACACACAAATGGCTGCTCACAGGCTGAGCCATTAGGTTTGTGCCCTCACTAATAAAAAACACACTCCTCGTCTTCTCTGTAATCTTGTTCTCATTTTGGTAATGGCAGCGCCCGGGGCCTACTGGATCATTTAGATGTCCTGTAATCAGCTCTTTCGCCATGTCCTGCCACTGCTGCTGCATCGCCCATACTCGCAGGACAAAGTGCTTCCTTTCCTTCCCCATAAATATTGTAACATTTTGACTTGTGGCTTTGGTCAAAGCTCTAGCCATGGGGTGTTGAAGTAATCCATAAAGAACGTGTGCTGTGGATTTACAAGCAAGGTTGTCAAACTAGTTGTTCCACTGTAACAACTATTTTTAAAATCTACCATATACATTAAGGTCATGGCATAATCATCAAAATAGATGTTTCTTATAAGTTAGTGGTGTTTTATTAATATTGTTGAAATTTAATATGGGGAAACAGGGTATGGATTTGGTAGAGAATGCTGTCTCATGCATTGTGTAACTGCATGTAAAATGATACTTCTTGTATCTGTAGGTAAGCAGAAGTGTGAGTTATGGTGACTGAGCATCAAGTGCCCAAAACAGAAACAAACAGTAACAAAAGTGCTTTAAACATGAGTTCAGTTTGACACTCTGGATTAGATTTTTTTCACCCCAATGTTGTTAATGGTGCCATCTACACAAAGTTAATTTCAGGAAGCTCTTCCTCGGAGGTGTGGACTAGTTATAACTAGAGCAAAGACTAAGTGGACACAGATCCTGTTAACTGTGTTGTTATGAGTACGGGAGAAGGCAGGAGATCTCCGA
>CM059268.1:20868114-20873114 GCA_030347295.1 Setipinna tenuifilis | reverse complement strand
AGTGTTCCTCCTACTTGTGTTCCATGCCAAGGAGAGAGAGAGACAGAGAGAGAGAGAAAGAGGGAGAGAGAGAGAGAGGGAGAGAGAGAGAGAGAGAGAGAGAGAGAGAGAGAGAGAGAGAGAGAGAATGTGTGAAAGAGAGAATATGTGGGAGAGAGAGAGAGAGGGAGAGAGAGAGAGGGAGAGAGTGGGAGGAAGTGGGGGCGGTTGTTGTGTGGGCACATGGAATGGAGATGGAGGATAGTGTGCATTCATCCTTAGTTCAGCTTCTCTGATGGGGTGACTTTGTTGCATTATGAGTGGGCGGTAAATGTCCCATGATGCACCTGTGTCTATTGTCTAACTGGGAGGACTAAACACTCAAAGAGAAGCATTTGCTTTTTATCAGCACCATTAACTGTAATACACATCACTGTCAGAGGACAATTGTGGTGTATGTATTCACTGAAATGGAATGAGCTGCTGAAGCTCTTTATATTTATTGGAATTAAACTTCTTCAATGATTAATGGATGACTATAGATGCAACACAAGTTGGGGTCACTAAGAAATGTATCATCTATATCTGTTAATTACTTCACTTCTTGCTTCCACACCCCCAACTTTCAACAAACCTAAGTGTTTCATTTTTCAATCTGCATGAATTTCAGATATTACAAGTCTTAGTATGGATAGTATAGTAAAAGGTATAAATGTAGTAAGAGTGTAGTGTGGTATAAATAGGTGGCATGTGCATGGGTTCATGTGTATAACACAAAAATATCTATGCAACTAGGAGGCAGACAGAAACACCCCGCCTGCCATACTGTATCCCACCAAACCAAGCTCCAGAGCAGCAATGGTAGTTCATGTCTGGTAAACTACACCAACAAAAAAAAAAAAAACGATGAAGGGAAAATATTCAATATTGCCAGCAAATTTGCTACTAAATTTGTCCACAGTCATATCGGACACCTTGACTAAGAGACTAGATAATTACATCTAGTCATACTGTCAGGGCTGGTCCTCACACAGAGGTTTGCTGCTGGACATGATTGAGCATCTGCATCGATAGAACCTAAGCTATTTAGCACTGCTCTCACAGCTCTATTTGACAATGACCTTTGTCTTTGCACTCAACGTCACAGAAAAGTGTTCTACATAGCTGCCAAACCAGTAAGGCACAAGCAGACCAGGAGATGTTCTGCCTGGTCAAGTTAGCCAGACACACAGAGTGCAGAGAGGTGCACTGTAAGCAAGTTTGTTTGTAAGCTTATTTGCTGACAACAAACTCTGAGGGGAAAGAAAATGAGTCTCCTTGATAGCTGTTCCTGCAAACACTTACTGTGTTTTGTTTTGTTTTTTCTTTCCTTGATGAGACGCATAGCCTCCTCCTCCTATTCAAGATATAAACAACTACTGTATTACTTTCAGTAGGTGTATAGGTCTGCCCAGTGCTGGTTGAGCGATGCCATTACATTACATGTGATTTAGCTGGCCCTCTTATCCAGAGTGAACTACAGGGATAGTCCATCTCAAGCAATTTGGTCACCTTAGCCATTGATATGAAAAGTATTCTCAGTTGTCCGTCTTATTCAGGAATTGAACCTGCGCCACTCTGATGTGCAGAAACCAACTCCTTAACCATTAGGCCTCAGCTGTCCGGCCATGCAACACTAGGGATTATGCACAAACAACCCTGACAGTGGGCATCTAGGTGCCATGGGCAAAGACAATCTATAGCACTTTCTTTTCCATCACTTCTCTTTACACCTCCACTCAACTGTTGTTAACTAACACTGAACATAAAGTGATATTATTTGCAAATCAGAGACTTACATTTACTTCTGAAAAGGCAGTAAGGTGTTTCTTCACCCTGAATACAGACTTGCTGAAAGGTTTGTCAACAAGAAACCCATCTGTTAAGTCAAAGGTTAACATCACTGTGCTGCTTGCCTGGACTGTATTTACAGACTTTCCCTCTACCAGCCTGGCAGTTGAGCTCACCTGGGAACCACGGGGGACATTAGTAGAGCTCTCCACAGTGCCCTGGCAGATTTCTCTGGTGCTACTGGACTATAACAAAGCTTGCTATGTGTATGTCTGCCGTGTGTTCCTTTGGCAAACTGTTGAAGCACTTTGAGCTACATCCTTTGTATGAAACTCTATATAGGTCAAGATTATTATTGTTATTATATTATAATAATATATATTAAGTCCGAAGGTGGGCACTGGGCATGATGCTGCACTGTGAGACTGGAGGGGCATAATCTGAATGTAGCCATCATGAGGCCTGCCAACTGGTTGCAGCATAATCCTCTTTCCATCAGAATGATGTAGGCATCATCTGGATTAAAGACCTCCCTTTGCCCTGTTACAACCACCCCCCCACACCACCACCACCACCACCCACTCATCTTCCCCACTACCACACGTAACCAATGGGTACCAGGGGAGGACCCAGAGTAGTGTGTATGTGTGTGTGTGTGTGTGTGTGTGTGTGTGTGTGTGTGTGTGTGTGTGCACCAGTGTGTGTGTGTGTGTGTGTGTGTGTGTGTGTGTGTATGTGGGTGTGTGTGTGTGTGTGTGTGTGTATGTGGGTGTGTGTGTGTGTGTGTGTGGCAGTGTGTGTGTGTGTGTGTGTGTCTGTGTAGTAATGTGTGTGTGTGTGTGTGTGGCAGTGTGTGTATGGTCAGCTTGCTTACTATCCACAGCATGAAGCTTAGTGATGACATAACTTCCCTGTGAGTGTCACCGGAAGGGAAGCACCGCCCAAATTCATCAGGAGGAGATTAAGCAAGCATCCACACACACACACACACACACAAACAAACACACACACACACACACACACACACACACACACACACACACACACACACACACACACACACAAGATCAACGAAGGCTCAGAAATACAGAGAGAATGTGTGGGAGGATTTAACCTTATTCCACACAAACACACACACACATGCACAGCAAAGGTCGAGTGCATCACTCACATACAAAATAGACACTACATCACATTCACACACTCACCCCCATACACACACAGACACACACGCATAAACACACACACACACACACACACACACACACACACACACACACACACATCTACAGTCTATTAACTGGATGAGATGAAAGGCATTCTATAGTGAACATGTTTATGGATTCAACAGGGCAACATTTTGCTCAACATGCAACAGCATCCAGTGTTGCTTGGCAACAGTAAACATTTTTGTTGGAAATTTATCAAAACATTGTAAACCAGTAAACAATGTTTTCAAACGACCATTTAGATATTTTAAAAAATCACACTGTGGAAATACTCAGAGAAAACTTCACACAAATTCAAATATATACGTAAATGTTTATACTTAATCAGTAGTCATTAAATTAAATGAGACTATCATTACTGTATTGGCACATTCATGTTTCGATTGTAGGCATGATACTGGGTGGGCATGCACAGCCAAAACAGAATGGCCTCAAGATCTGTCCGCATCTATTCTGTAACTGAAAATATGAAAATGAATGTAAAATGTAGTCCAAAGTTATTACAGTGCATTGTTATTCAGTGGCTTGGCTGAGGGCTGAGTGGTGGTGATGCAGACGGGCTCATTAGAGCTCCAGGGAGTCCTGCAGCGAGGGAAGCCCCCAACATACCAGCTGCTGTCCCTCACCCAGCCCCAGGCTAGTGCTTGCATCATTGCTGTGTGTGTGTGTGTGTGTGTGTGTGTGTGTGTGTGTGTGTGTGTGTGTGTGTATGTGTGTCTGTGTGGGTGTGTGGGTGTGTGTTTACATGTCTGTTTGTGTGTTTCCATACATGCAGACCCCATCAATGCTCCCTCCCTCTGTCTTTTTCTGTCTTTCTCCATCACCCTTTCTCTCTCTCTGGCTCTCTCATTTACACATGCAAGCACACACAAACACACACAAACAGCACGGAGGGTTTATTCCCAGATGGATACCCCTCCCATGAGTGTGTGCAAGTACATACGCATGTGTGTGTGTGTGTGTGTGTGTGTGTGTATGTGTGTAGCCTGCATTCAGGGCTGTGAATGGGCTTTCCTAAGCCATGTGACACGTGGGTCCTGTCCCACTCGTACTCTCCTCAGGACCATGATCCATCTTCAGCTGTCCATCAACGGTGCTATGACGACAGGGCCATGATGTATTTCCTGTGTTCTGTTTGGGGCAGGGCTCTGGGTTTGTGTACCTGAGCTTTTTGTTGTTGTTGTTGTTTATTTATTTTTTTGCACAGACACAAGCAGTATGATCACTGATTTTTTTTTTGCAACAGGATTTGATTGTGTCAGCATGTAACAGACAGACGTGTTTTATCTCTTTTGTTGGATAGTGCGATGTG
Source organism: Setipinna tenuifilis (assembly GCA_030347295.1). Lineage (NCBI taxonomy): Eukaryota > Metazoa > Chordata > Actinopteri > Clupeiformes > Engraulidae > Setipinna > Setipinna tenuifilis. The sequence continues at coordinate 20,868,764 of CM059268.1, read as the reverse complement.
GGACAGGGAAAAATAGAACCCAAAAAAAAAGCTAAGTTAGCATCTGTTGCAGAAGGCTGCAGTGGCGTGGTCTGCCCCTGCTTGGGCAGGCAGCCAGTGGGAAGACTGATGGAGGAGCCAGCAGTAGGAGTTCTCCATAAATAAAACTGTATTTAAGATGCACTGTGATTAGAGAAGGTGGGGAAGGGGGGGTGGGGAAGAGGGGCGGGGAGCTGTTGTTGCAGCATGCAGTGTAAAGTCAACACATCTGTCATATGCAGCCACAATGGCAAACTCTTACGTACATATTAACGTCTGTCTGTCTGTTTGATCTATCTATCTATCTATCTATCTATCTATCTATCTATCTATCTATCTGTTTTTGAGTTTCCTCTCACACACTCTTTCTCTTTCTCTCCGCCTCTGTCTCTTCCTCTTCATTTTTCTTCCAGTTTCTCTCTTTCTTTCTGTCACTTTCCCTTATTCTCTCTCTTTCTCTCTCTCTCTCTTGCTTTCTCTCTCTCTCTCTCTCTCTCACACACACACACACACACACACACACACACACACACACACCCACACACACACACACACCCACAGACACACACACACACCCACACACACACGCACGCACCCCTCCCTTCCCTCCATCTGTCGGCACTGTGAAACTG
>CM059268.1:20830614-20863114 GCA_030347295.1 Setipinna tenuifilis | reverse complement strand
GCACATTTTCCTTCTGGTACAAAAATCAAGCCTTCAACCCTCTAATCATTCACAAGACGAAGTCCTTAATCACTAGGCCACGCCTGCCCATAATCTATGTGTTACACACAGTCGAATTCTCCATAACATTCATCACAGTTAGGCTAGAACAAAGAAAAAGGCTCATTTACATAAGAAACATTAGTCACCCTTTTATTACCATGTAACACTTGAATTAAATTATTCAATATTTCAACTATATTTCATTCTTTAAAACAGCACATAATGCTTACACCTATACACTGCCTCTCAGTGGTAAAACCGATTTGGTTGTGTGAATCTGCCTCTGCAAAGTACACTTCAGGTACGGTACCACCTTAGTAAGAAGTTGCCATGCGATGTGATCCACAAATGCAATTGCTTCTCTGCTATGTGAAACAGAAAAGGCACTGATTAAACCACTGCTTACTAACCAAGTTAAACACTTGAGGCAAAGCAGCCTGCAGGCCCCAATACCCCCAGACACAAACAAATTACCCTTCCCTTATACAGAAAATCACATAATCTAAATCTGATCATGGAAATGCAGTCATAGAACATTCGGGAGAGTGGTATTATTCCATGCAACTACTCTCCCACACACGAAAGAATCCTTCAACACACAGTCCTGCCATCACCTCAGATAGGGACACTTCAGGTAATTGAGAAATTATTGATTTTACTCAATGGTGCCCAACACAGACTGGTAGAGAGTGCTCCTGGGATGCTTTGATGAGGGAACATCATTCGAGACCGGGGCTCTTGGCCTTATCACCTCAGGGAGACAAACAACTCCAATAGCAATCACACTGCAAATGATTACACTTGGAGGACACTGCTGCAGGCGTACCCAAGACTGCTGATTGGATACTTAGGTTCTAACACGTGACAAGTAGGATTCTGATTGGACAACAGCAGGGCTGCACCTAATTGCTGATTATGACTAATGTTGATTCTCGGTTTCTGTCCGCGACACCTTGTCCTGTCTCCACAGACAATGACAACGAGTCCACTGAGACTGCTTGCAGACTGCTGACGTCCCACTGACTAATTAACAATCATGCCTCCCGATGCCCATCTGCTCCGGAAGCAGGCCATACATACAGGGCTCATCTCGTGCCCTCACAACAGACAGCAACACACACACACACACACACACACACACACACGCATGCACACACACAGCCATGCACACACGCACGCACACACACACATTTAATTTTCATATGTTCGTATCTTGGCACCATAGTAAGTGTGTGTTGTTACAGGGGTGGCTAATTTTAGGCCATGTGAGAATGAGGCAGGCACAAAAAAATCTACGTCAAAAACATTTGTTCATCACACCTCTGAGTCATAGAGGATCACTCACACACACACACATACACACACACACACACACACACAGTAGTGCATGCACACTCCATACCCAAACACACACATACACAGTTGAACACACAAGCTCCTGTGTGAATATGGAATATGGAAAATGAATATGGAAAAGTGAGAGATATCATACCCCAGTCTTACACAAACCAGACCAAGGTGCTTTACAGGAGTTCGATTTCCTATGCTTCCATTCAAGCCTACACCACACAGGCTGTGTGTGTGTGTGTGTGTGTGTGTGTGTGTGTGTGTGTGTGTGTGCGCGCGTGCATGTGTGCTTGTGTGTGTGATGTATGTGTGAGAGTGTTTGTGTGTGTGCCATGGAACCCTACACCACACAAGCTTCCTTGTCTGCCAGTAGCAGCGGTGAAGCAATAAAAAGTAAGGTGGTAAAGGTTGTGTGACCTATACATATCTTTAATATTAGATATCATAAAAAGGCAGGTAAGCCTGTGCTGATGGTGTGTTTACCCAAGTAAGCTTGTTTAGGTGTGTTTGTTTACCCTACACTACACCAATGGCCAGTGTCAGTGATCTATATATGAATGGCAAAGTGTCAGTGACTGGACTGCACCACCTTCTGTCTCAGACAATACCCTGAACTGGCGAGTGCTGTGTCACTGTCCCACCCACTGTAAAGAAACCCTATACCACCCTCAGCCACCCATGACGACACACACAGTCTGTGTGGAGGAGCCCCTCTGGGAAGATTTGTCTAGCTTGTATGACAATGATTAATCCTCCTAAATGACACTGTGTTTGATGAGTTTGGAGATAGCTGTTTTATCATTCATTAATAAGACGCGATGGCGCAGATTCATCAGAACAGCGAGATCTGAATTAAATTTGTGCGCATAATTTTTAAATAAATTGCGTCTTCATTACACCATCTGATACACAGTGAGCTCTAGTCACGCTGCAGACCCTTATCTGTGACAGCCCAAGTAGGACATTATGAGGAGGATAAAGATGCGGCAGACATCTTCTTCTACTCTCCTTGTTCACTCAGGCATTCTTGATGAAGCTGATGGACCAGCTGTTTTACAGACTACTCTCACTTTTCCTTTACACTAATTAGCAGACAAATATAATTACATAAGCTAGCAAAGCCTGCTGGGATGCGCGTATCACAATCTTCAAAACTGACAACTGAGACATTACAGAAGAAAACAAGTGTAATTGAGGAACTTGAGCACAATTTCTAGCAAAACATGGCCAACAGAAGCCCTATTCAGATATAATTTTAATTACAGGGAAACACTTTTAATTAAAGGCAGTTTAATTAAAGGCATGCATCATTAAGCCATGTCTTCTTGCAGTATTTTTAATTTTTCCAAGGCGCATGTTAATAAAAGGAAAGAATGTCTTTCTATATGAAAAGCTAATGTTATAATACACAAGCTGATTTCTGCTTTACTAATATAACTAACATAGTGCCTGGATAACATTTGTTTGTGCCTGTGCAAGGCATACCTACAGGCATACGGTATTCAGTGTTGGTGTCCATATTGTTGAGGGAAAGCCCTGCTAAAGTTGACTGTATCCTTTGTTCGTCGCCATGTTGTTGAGGTAAAGCCCTACTAAATGTTTTAAAGCCTGCTGGCAAAGTACATCTTGGAGCATTCGCCATATTGCTGAGGTCAAGAGCTCCTTTTTAAAATGGTGACTTTAGCATTTTATCTGCCATCAATTTCAAACTCAACACTGCAGTCATTTGGGTTGTTAGTGACATACCAACCAAGTGTTAAGTAAACAGAATGTACCTATTCTGCTTACTTGATTTCATTGATAATTGGAGTAAGTAAATGGTAAATGAGTGAGCGGGCGAGTGTATGTATGTATGTATGTATACATGCATGAACTGTATGTATGAAACATGTATGGATGGTAGCCCACTTTAAATATCATCTTTCAAAAACCTCTTTGATACCCGACCCCTAAAACCCACCACTCTGAATCGGCAGAGCCCTGAGAGGGGGGGGGGGCTGTCTCCCGGAGACAGATGTTCATTTCCTGTTCGTGCAGGAAAATTAAGACCCCCCCGCCCTCTCCCCACGCCCCCTCCTCTATCTCTCCCTGTCTTGCTTTCTTACACATACACCTCCTGTAATAATTTCTAAGAATTCATGAAATGCTGCAAAATAACAAAGTAGTTTACCAAGGAGTCATGCTGATATTACTTTTCACATCCATTCATTTCCTGGCCATGTCTCTCTCGCCAAAGACATAGATAGAGACAAAGAGAGAGAGAATGAGCGTGTGTGTGTGTGAGAGAGAGAGAGAGACAGACAGACAGACAGAGAGACAGAGCAAGAGAGAGTAATCTAAAATGTTGGGGGCGGAGAATGGAATGAAATTTCTGCTGTATTAAGCTGGATTAAATTGCAGCTCTCATCTGTCATGACAACAGCAGACCTCTGACTGATTTCGTTCTTCCTTGCACCAGAGAATTACAACCCCCCACACCCCTTATTTTATCATTGTGTCCAACCACCTTCATTCATTTATTCTCTCTCTCTCTCTCTCCCTCTCTCTTGCTCCTTCTCTCTTTTTCTCTCTCTCCTCTACTGGACCTGTCTGTGTGGGTCTTTCTTTCCCTGATGGTAGAGGGTGCAAGGTGTGGCACAGACAGACACAGGGTGACTGCAGTGTGTCTAATGCACACATACAATACTGTACACTGCATGATTTCTGCTTCTGACGTCTTAAAAACATGGAAAGGTTTCTTAATCCTGTACCCTGGGATTAACATAGGCTCTAGAAACACAGACACAAACCAACATGAAATCAGACATAAATACATCAAACACACTCTCTCTATCTCTCTCTCTCTCTCTCTGTATACATATATATATATCCTGGTGACGTTGGCCAACGAAACCGAATACGATAAACTTACTAGTAGATGCGCAATCACAAATCAGATAGCATACCATCATTTTCTTAATGAGTATATTTGTATATCATTATCATAAGTATAATCACGCTAACTTAAATGGAAGGTTGTTATTGTACTTCAGGTACTGATTCTTCTTTTACTAACTTTGGGTCCAGGAAATCTTACAAGCTAGCATGTTGAGGGAGCGAGCTAGTTAACATGTACATACCAGGCTAGCTTAGCTTAGCCATCTTTCTTTGGGCTTCACTTGCATTGAATGATAAAAATCCATAAAGATAACGATGCCTCTAACAAAAAAAATACAAACTCCAATGCTGCCTTTGTGGGAAATGTTGCTGGAAATCTTGACATGAACAGAAAACTAAACAGGCATGAGTATGGTAAAAGTACAGTCAATTTTCTCCTCTGCGACAGAAAGTCACTAGCCGTCGCTCAATTTGTGACATCATTTTTAGCATAATTTCAGATAAACTTTTCTTACAAGGCAATAACATGACAGATTTCAGATCGAGGCTAATATGTCTTGACAGCCAGTGGGATGCTAAAGGCTACTGGGCCCTTTTTTTTCGTTACATGGGTGTTTCAACTTTTATCTTCTAACTGTTCCTGCCCCTTTTATCCAGATGGAGTGCATGTTATGGTTTGCTGTCTGATTCAACCTTGTAAGAAACAATACCCTTTAACCACTACACACAATCAGCATTGCTGTTAAATCGGAGCAACAAACTTGCTTTGGTGTTTCCAGTTTAGAGAGAGTCAGGATTGTGAGTAATACATAGTTACGAGGATTGGCACTGGGTAAGTGGGATAATGAAATGGGAAGTTTGGCAGTGGGATGTTCTGTTAAGAGAGTGCAAGCAGATAAGACACATAGCCTCCTGTGGTGGCTTGGCCAACAGGGCAGTAATTTGGTTAGTTATGAGTCACTAAAAATATATTGATTTTGGTCATTTTGCACCAATGCTGAACATGTTTTTAACTGAATATTTTTTGTGAGAGGCAAAGAAATGACCTAAATCATTTTACTGAGTTTGAATTATGACATGGCACATATAATCCATTTTGAGCCAATTTGCTAAAATGACTAACCAGATGGTAACAGAGGCCTCGTCAGTACAGCATTGTTATGTGAACAAAATCCCGCAATATAACATTCCCTTTGATTAACACTTTGTACTGCGTGGGTACTTGTGAGACAAGCCGTAGACCATTTTGTTCACTATTGACCCAGATACTGTACCAGTAGGCAACACTGCAGTCTGCCAGCAGAGGTACCAAGGGGGGTGACGGCACATAGCCTAGATACATTTGTAATACAGTGGGGGCTGCACTGCAAATGAAATAAATAAATAAAAGGAACGGCATCAAAAACAAAACTCAACCCTCTTTTGTGCACTACTTCTAGACCATGGCCCATGGCAGATAATCTTAACTACAGAGAAAAATGCACATTGCTCTCTTACTTAACTCCAGACATGAGGTAAGGGGTTGAAGGGTAGGAATCGTGGGTGTGTGCTCGTGTGTGTGTGTGTGTGTGTGTGTGTGTGTGTGTGTGTGTGTGTGTGTGTGTGTGTGTGTGTATGTGTGTGTGTTGTGTGTGCACATGCATGTATGTGCACGCCTGGATGCAAGTGTGTGTGTGTGTGTTGTGTGTTGTGTGTGCACAACACACATGTGTGTGCACGCCTGGATGTAAGTGTGTGTGTGTTGGGGGGGTCTGCTGTGGCTGGGGCTGGCTGTACATTGGCTGCCGTCAGGAGGCGATGCATTATTAAAGGCGTGCAGGCAGCTCTGCCGGCTGCTCTGATTTAATGCCGCCACTATGTGCTCCTTCACTGCTCACAGTCAGGCGGGGTGAGAAAGCCGAGGAACAGCGAAGCGAGGGAGGGGTAGGGGTAGGGGTGGGGGGGTTGAAGGATTGGTGGAGGGGGGGGGGTGGTGTAAGGGGGTCTGGTCTGCCCATGACAGGTTCGACTGTGAGGAGGGGTAAAGATAAAAAGATAGAAAGGCTCAGTAGGAGAGCAGGGAGATGGTATAGAGCTAGGGAAACTGCAGCTTTGTAGCTGGAGCAGCATGTTTGTTTGGCTGTGTTGAAGGGTGAGCCAGTTCAACAGACCCTCTATTTGCCTGGCATCATTAGCCCTTGCCTTTCTTCACTGCCTCTCCTTTTGCACTGGTGAGGTTGGCACTTTCCTTCAGCTCCCCTTTCCTCTCTCTCTTTTTACACCCTTGCTTCCTGCACTCATCCCCCTTCTTCTATTATCGCTATTCTCTTTTATCTTGCTTTTCTATCCTCACCTCTCTCCTCTTTCTTTGCTCCCCCTGTGAAGACTCACTCATAAAAGTCAACTGGCCAGGAAGACGGTGTGTGTGTATGTGTGTGTGTGTGTGTGTGTGTTTGTGAAAGAGATACATAGATAGATAGACAGATAGATAGAAGAGACTGTGTGTGTGTGTGTGTGTGTGTGTGTGTGTGTGTGTGTGTGTGTGTGTGTTTGTGTGTGTGTGTGTGTGTGTGTAAGCTATGCGTTTCAGTATGCACACACAAGCAGCACACACATGTGTGTGTGGTGGAGCAGCTGCCTCTCTGTGTTAAGGGTCTCTCGGAGCCGAGCATCTCCGGGGGGTGCTGATGGTGACTGATGAAAAGGGCTTCTGAGCTCAGCAGCAGCTCACACAGAGCCACTTCAACCTGATACTCCATCACCCACACCCTTATAGACAGCCTACTCCACTCCACTCTGCAGCCTCGCCTGATGGCCTCCACTCTCTCTTCAGCACAAATATCAGCACTTATGGACATATGCATGTCATATACGTACGTTAGCACACATGCACACGCGCACACACACACACACACATATAAACACAGAAACACACACATACACACATGCATACACACACACACACACACACACACACACACACACACAGAAACACCCAAACACTCTCTTTCTCTCTCCATGTCTCTCTCTCTCTCACACACACACAAACACACAAAAAAACACACACACACAGAAACACACACACGCACGCACACACACGCACACACACACACACTTCACAATGGGTAATGCTATTTTTATGCACAATTAAAGGTGGGTTGGTGGTTTTAATCCAGTACACTTTTTGTCAGTGTCAGTGAATTGCTCCCCATGGGCCTCTCACAGTATGCTTCCTGCATGGGCTCAAAAACAGTTCAGATATTCCTGCACAGTCCTGTCCCTCTAAAGAAGGAACAAATATAGTGGCTCTATATACAATGTGGTTCTATCATCTGTGGACAGCTACCCTGTTACAATAAAGAGAAACACAATACTGTGTTTCTAAATGCCCTAACCCTAGTGTAAGTACATAATGTTACATATTGTTATAAACTGTTGTAATACTTTATGTTATGATTCCTTGTGTAGTGTATTTACTTGTATACTGTACATACCTAACACTAACTCTAGGCCTAACCCAATGATATAGTGTAAGTATATAATATATATTTTAAATATTTTGTTACACACTTTTTACACTGTACCTAATTGATGTAACAGGGACAGTAAAATAAAGTGTAACCTAAACTTTGTTGCACTCCACTTAATGATCGTAAAATAAAGTGTAACCATCTACCCTTAATTAGCTAAACCTTCCAGCCTGTGCGTAACCGAAATGGCCCAGGCTATACGCCTCCATGCTCAGCCTAGCAGACTTGTACAGCACAGAGGAGCACTGACTGGCAGAGACCTGGCACAGGAACAGCACCCCTCCTCCTCAGCACCCCTCCTTATCACCACCCCTTTCTCATCAGCACCCCTCCTCATGCCTCTGTCTCAGCTGGGGACCTGTAGTCTCTATAGGCCATCTATAACCCAGGGGACTAATGAGGCATCAGGGTTGCCAAGAGGTTTTTTATTTATTTATTTATTTATTTTCCTGCACTAAAGACTGAGTTGAAGGCCACTCTCACTCACCTTATACGTCTCACTGAAGTACACTGTGTTGTGTATTATAAGGATTCTCCCCTGCACTGCAGGCTGCAGAATCCTATTTCTTGTCTTGGCTGCTGATATGTAAGCTGTACTTGTTGTAGGTAATACTGTAGAAGTTTCTTAGTTTTCTGTCAAAAATAACGGAGTGAAATACAACCAGAGCTAAAATCTTGTCTGACCTTGATTTTTTCCCCTGAACTGTATTGAGTTTTCTTTACAGTAATTCTCAAAATGTCCTAACAAATGGTCACTATGTTGAGGAAAAGGTCAGCAAAAACATTGCGGACTGTATTACCCTTAAACACTAATAAGTATCTTCCAGCAGTGCCAATAAGGCTTTGAAAGATGTTTGGAAGGTTTTTCGCCTTTTACGTAGCTGGTCCACTAGTTTTACCCCAAAATTTCCATAGTGTTGCTTTAAACAAGAGGTCCACTCACAAGATCAGCCAGGCATGCAGAGCAAAAGGACCTTAGGGAGCAGAGCTGGAAACCATTGCCTCAAACTCATCTTGATAAAAGCCACACCCTTCAGCTTCATAACTTCATAACCTCAACTGCCAACTGGTTCAGTAGTATAAAAGTATAAAAAATAGTATATAAATGAAGCTAAAGTGGTGTAAAACAGCCCACACTGACTCACCTGCACAAAGCCCTTCAGCCCAGTGAAGGAGCTTCTAGCAGCAGGCGGTACAGCCTGGCAGCAGTTCTGAAAACAGGTCCACAAGGGGAACCTACGCACAATCGATGACCTTCAGGTATCTGTCTATCTAAGAAACAGGGGGGCAGATAAAAGAAGAGACGAGAAAAAGAAAAAAAAGAAGAAAAGAAGATTTTAGTATTCTACTTGGGAATGTGCAGTCTCTGCCTGATTTTGACAGTCTGCATGGAGTGGTGTGGATGATTTTGTTGTCAACCAATGATTTCATTAATGATTTTCTAGTAATGGTCATTGCTGTCTCATCCCAATATCAGAGCTGCACAGAAAATGTAGCTGCTGCGGCCGTATTTTGGAAAGTCTTTTATTCCAAGGTGAAAAACTGAAACTTGAAACATCTCTTCAGATGTTGTGAAGACATTATTGTGCATGGACACACACACACACACACACACACACACACACACACACACACACACACACACACACACCTACAGTATGCGTGTAGGGAAACATTTCTTAAATTACTGTCACGTACAATAATTGATACTAAGCACATTCAAGGCCAATCTGATTTGCAATTTTATGTATGTGTGTTTTTGTGTGTGTGTGCGTGCGTGGGAGGATGTGCTTCTTTTCTGAAACCATGAAGATGTTAAACATGTCATTATGTGATGGATTAGCAAGAGGATTTGCCATGGTTCCCTGCAAATCTCATTAAAATAGTTTGACAAAAACGGAACGACCAGACAAGAGAAAAAAATCTTTGCACATTGGTGAATTATCTAACTCTCACTGCAATAAGATAACTGAGCGGTAGTAATTAATCAGGAGGAAAGGACAAAGCCAATTAATATAGAGACAATTTCATAGACAGTAGTCTTTGGAAAAGGATAAGAGATAGACTATTGACAAAAGAGGAGAGACAAGTTTCCATAAGGGTGACAAGATTGAACACAAGCAAAGTGTCCTAAAGACAGAGTAGGAGAGAGAGAGGAAGGGGAGAGGAGAGAAAGACAGAGAGAGAGAGAGAGAGACAGAGACAGAGACAGAGAGACATAGATGAAAAACTGTTAGACTAGCATTGGCAAGAAATTGGTTGAATGTAATGTCATTTACAGTAGCAGGAATTACAACATATGTATTTTATTGTAATGGTAATTAAATGTGTAATTAAATTACAGCCTCTAATCAAAACCATTTTGTTCCAATGTAATAAAAAAGCAAACATTATAACATATCACTTTAAGTAAGTCATTTATATGTATTGCTTATTACATTTTACCAGGTAATCTGCAAATAATGGCACTTTGTAACATTTCCAGTCCTAAGTGAGACAGGTAGTAAGGGAAAAAACAGTTGATTGTGAGGGATAGTTGTGGCAGGACAAACATCCTTGATAGAGAAAAATCGGAGGGAGAGGGTGCAGAAGGAGAACTGGCAGTATGACAGGAAAGTCATAAAAAAACGAAGAGGTGCCGATTCTCTTTGTCTGTTTGGGATGGCCAAGAAAGTGTCTGCTGTTGGACACTAGTGGCTCAGTTAAAGAGTTGACTAGAGTTGACCAGCAATCAAAGGGCTGGTGGTTCCATCCCAGCTCCCCTTGACCAGGTTGAAATGTCCTTGTGCAAGACACTGACCCCAGATAATACTGCCCGATAGTGCCGGTTGGCACCTTGCACAGCATCCTTTTGCATTTGGGGAATGAATGAGTGTGTTATATGAATGCAGTCTATTTACGATGCTGGGGATGTTTGTGGGAGAGACCTAGTGCTTCTCCAGCTGGTGCTGTGTTGTGCATTGGAGCAGAGGGTGCATTTACTTACTGCTTTTAAGGGCTTCAGTTAGCTGTGCTCATGTTATCACAAATTTAAGAGAGTCCATTATTGATGAGTGAGTTTACCACCTGGCTAGACACATCAGACTTAACATGGACAGTCGCACTCTTATATGAATAAACTAATGCTAATTACAATACAGAGTAATGACAGCTGTGGTTATAAAGCAGTCATGGTACACGGACAGAAAACACTAGGCTAATCGAACATGGGTTGGCTATGTTTACTATATAACACTGCTCCTTCGATTATTTCAACGGTCTTTTTTTTGTGCTTTGCACAATGATAAAAGTATTATCCCTTGTATCATCCCTTTGGTCCTGTGGTCATGACTGTGTTGTCTGTGCTGTGAGTGAAATCAATGACTGAACTATGCTTTCCTTCGACTTTTTTTTTCAGATTCAGCATGTGGCCTTTGAGAGAGGTGAAGAGTAGGAGCTAGTCTACAATCAAGTTCTGGACCTCACAGATCATCTACTGACATTAGTGGAGGACAGATACCCCCCATTGCAGAGGGTAGAAGACGCCAATAGCTTACAGCCAACCAGAGAGGAGAGACAGACAGTGAGTGAAAGAGAGAAAGAGTACAGGGTGAAAGAAAAAACAGATAATCCCGGCTTAGATTCAGTCATTCAGAACTAACAGGCAGTAGAAAGGGCTGACTGGCATAGGGCCTTACGGAAAAGCCTGGAGCAGCCCCCAAATAAACATCTAACACCACTGGATATAGAGGTAACCTAAAGGAGAGAGGGATTTAGAGGATTATGCTGATCTAGCCCATCACAGCCCCCTTTGCGTTACTATATCACTTCCTCCAGCCAGTGGCTGCACACCTCAGATTTCCCCAAAAAATGGCCGACCCCTACCACAACAACGTGTACCACCAAGGTGACACAGAGGCCTATGGCACGTACGGAGAAGGGGGCCAAGATGGCTACGCCTACCAGGGTGACTACCCACACCAGGAGGAGGACGCGGCCAGCGATGCGACGGAAGGCCATGACGAGGAGGACCAGATGTACGAGGGCGAGTACCAGGGCATCCCGCACCCGGACGAGATGAAGGCGGCACGACGGGCGGCCAGGGCCAAGGCGCGGGCGTCGGCCGACGCTGTCTCGGAGCACGAGGAGCTGGCCGAGCAGTACGAGGACATCATGGAGGACTGCGCACATGGCCGCTTCCAGTGGACGCTCTTCATTGTGCTGGGCCTGGCGCTCATGGCGGACGGCGTGGAGTGCTTTGTGGTCGGCTTCGTGTTGCCCAGCGCTGAGAAGGATATGTGCCTGTCCAATGCAGAGAAAGGCATGCTGGGTAAGTCTGCACACAGAGCTGTATCATTAGTGAGGAACTGGCATTCTCCGTCCTAATGTGACAGTGACAGTAGTTCTTTGTATCTTCTATCTATACCTCTTCAGAGCACATCTGCCTTAAATCAGTATTATTGCCGTGCCCTTGGCAATGCCAGTTGCCCTTATTAAAAAAAGACCAGTTTTGTCTGATAGGAGCAGGAAATGATGGACGTTAGACAAGGAGGCCTGGGAGCATGATTGAGAACCACTGATCCAGGACAAATGATATGCTTAATGAGATTTCTGTGGTTTAGTTTCCTGACATAGAGTACAACAAAAAACAATGCCTCAGGTGAAGTCACAGATTGAAAAATGCCCTCAGCAGTTAGAGTAAATGAATGTATCAACTCATTGTTCACATCTAAGAAAGTAATATTAACAATAGGGGTTGGAGTTTGATTCAAATGTGCTTTGGCAATTTAACTTAGTTCTCTCAACAACATCCCCCACCACAGACCCAAACCCCCAACCCCCCAACCACGCCCTTATATATCCCTGTGCCGGTTGTGTCCTGGGGCTAGGAGCAGACTTTGACAGTGAATCAATACGGGCCAGGAGGCTCAAATTAGCTAATGCTGCTCTGGATGGCTTTATACGTCTGCTCGCCACAGCCGACTCAGACTCCAATGACTGCAGCAGGTGGAAGGACTGGAGAGAGGCTGAGATGCTGAGAGGCTGAGAGGCTGTGCCTGCCTGAGTGGGACTGAGGGAGAGGGAGTGCCTGGCAGAGCATGCAGAGGCTGCTGGCAGGAGAGTGCGACACTATGACAAACCAGATTCGCCCGAGACGCAGTGTACAGGCAGTTACAGTTACACCTGATCTGCAGCTCAGGACAAGCAGTAAAGGAAACACTGTACTGCTGGAAGTCTCCTGAGCAGCCCTCTAAGAGGCATACACAGACAGATTTAACAGCATGCTGCAAAATATACAGAAAGTACAGTAAAGTAAAAAATGATTTTAGCACACTAGGGTGGGATGCCAAAGGGATGTAGGCTACAGAGGCATTAACATCAACACAGACATGAGTAGTTGTATGATAAAATAGTGACACTATCTCATTCAACCTTGCACCGATAAAAAAAAAACATACTACATAATATTTGGAGATGGACTGTTTAATATGTACCACTGTTTTCAGGCAAGATCCTGTGTCAGACCTCATGAACAACACAAATACTGTGAGTTTCTGAGTTATACTGAAGTAAACGTCCCCTGGAATGGGGGCTTTGAGATTTTAACAGCATAAATAAGAGTCTTTAAGCTCAGCTATGTACATGGCAGCCTCCATCTGCAAAGGAGGGAAGGAGCACTGAAAACAACAACTTCTGCGGAACTCCACCCTTCGCACAAGTTGACGTAGAGCAGCAGCATGACCAGTCGCTGCCTTGGCAGGGGGTCTGTGCACCAGCCAGAATAATTGAGAAGGATGAGAGGGCACTTTTTTTTTCGCACTGTTTTGGTGTGGATCCCGGGGCCCTGGAGCCCTCTGACTCAGCACGTGGCAGACTCAATCGATAGGAGCCGCTAGGACTGACCTTGCAGTTCAGATGCACAACCCCAAACCCAGCAGAGATACATGACCTGACACGGGACCAATAAATAACTCAACCAGACACAGAAGCCTAACACAGCCTAGATTGATTACACTGCACCAATAAATAAACGTTCCCGCCATATAAATGAATAGTGCTGACAGTGAATAGTGCTGCCCTATGTATTATCATGTGTCAGAAACAGAGAAAGTCCAACACCCCAACAGTTAGCAACATAGCAAAGATAGGTACTGAAAGACACAGATATGGAAAAACTGTTATTTGATATTTGTGACGGTGACATGGTTTCTAATTTCAGTGTTTTCAACCAGTTCAAATATCAGCTGAACTGTGCTCTTTCTTTTATGCTACTGCTTCTTTTATGTCATACAGACTAAAAGGTAGCAGCCAATTTTACCACATATGAAGAGACTGTATTTGTTGTTTTACGTTATTGCAGGAAGTATGGTAGAATTGGTACTGGAGGGTAAAGGACTGAAATCTTATTTGTCCCTGTCATTGTTTCTTCCTCGAATATAACATTTACTGCATTGAGAAAACCAAAGCATCAAGGTCTCGGCAACTTTTAACATGGAATGACCACAATCCTGAATGATAAAACTGGATGGTGGTGAAATGTACGGTTGAAATGATTTACTGTCCTGCGCTCTGAGTCTCTTTGAGTGCCCTTCGGTAGCGCTTGATAAGTGCCTTCCAGCCCTCCAGAGGCATTCACTTATGACATGAAGTCTCTATCTTTAAAATGCAATGTCCAGACAGATTGACGACAGAATTACTGAAGGTCTGGTCACAGTTTATGGCTGTTTATGGCTGTTTATGATACATTGATCTTACGCTGTTTTATTGCTGTTACCAAGGCTTTAGGTCAACCTTGACGTCCGTAAATGCAAATACAAGATGTGAATGATAAATACTACTTGTTTAAGTACACTTGCTTAAAACGATTAGGGTGACATGTAGTCATGAAATTGTCCTCATTGTGCCAAGCATTGTACATCATATAGTGCTGGAAAAGAGGAGAGAATTCTCTTTATGTAAGGTATTAATTTGTGGTTAAACTGAAATATACTGAAATATAGCCTACTGATTGAACTCAAAAAGTCCTGTTTTTGAAATAACTAAACAAATTGTAAATGATGAAATAACGTATTGATTGTGGATGGATTTGCTCTTCTTTAGCATGGATACAGCAAATGTTTGTGTTTTAAAATATCCTTAGGCTGTAAAATATTTATAGGCACTAAGATGAAATAGATCACACAGCACAGCACATATCTGAGATCTTGTTTAGACGGTCCTTAGTCAGATTTTGTTTTGTTGTAACTTCAGTTTCAAGGTTATATTTCAAGGTGTGTCTTTAAACACACACAAGGCAAAGGCAAAGGTAAACAGTGGCAGTGATTGGCTGTGGTACATGAATCCCACACGCAGGGTTTCAGGTTTCCTGTCTGCGCAAGCCGTAATGCTCCCAGCGGATTACCATCCACACTCACATGGGTTCACTAGATCTCTGCCATGTCCCCTGGTGCTGATACCATCTGTAGAGACACCGCACCTCACGCCTCACGCCTCGCGCCTCGCCTGGCCACTGATCCACAGACTCCTCCCCTCTCAGTGCGGAAGAGCTGAAATAATCAGAGGTGTGAGTCAGCTCCTAGAGGATGACCCAGAACCCAGAACCCAGAACACTACAGATCCAAGTGTGTGACGTCACGCAACCCAACTGAATTAAATGTCAGCCCCGTTTGTTTAAGAATAGCTTCAGCTTTCCTATGCAGTAATACCGATTTAACTTGTTACCCAAACATAGATAGAGCCTCTCTCAGCCAACACAGATCCATCCGTGACCAGAGCAGAGTTACCCCCTGTTACTGGTAATCAATCACAGATCCATGTCAGCAGTGAGCACAGATTTAGAACACAGAAATACACTGATTAACTCTGTCACAGATTCATCCTTTCACAGAGTATAAACCCATCCTCAACCTGGTCTTCTACAACAGATCTGTGATCTGTTTATTTTTGAAAGACACGTGATATTCTGTGATTTAACTATTTTACACGCTTTAAAATGTTACCCAGTCCAGGGACATTTACTTCAGTATAATTCAGAAACTCACAGTATTTGTGTTGTTCATGAGGTCTGACACAGGATCTTGCCTGAAAGCAGTGGTACATATTAAACAGTCCATCTTGAGGTGTAAATTAATATCCTGACCAACACCGCATAGGCAGAATTACTGCATGAGTCAACAAAAGACCCACGGACAGCATTACAAGAAGCTCACCTTCTTACATAGGCAATTTTTATGGCCATTGCAGCCTCTTTCTCAGATCCTTGCTCTGTTTTGGTGCCATCAACATTTTATGTCAATGCCGAGGGTGGGCCAGACAGCATCACTCTTTTCTTCCCGTAACCGTGAGCGACACCAAAACAGAAGGAAAAGGAGCTCGTAAAGGTTAAGTCATTTATCTTGCACACGTACATAAATCTCATTTTCATCCATCTAAATCTC
Source organism: Setipinna tenuifilis (assembly GCA_030347295.1). Taxonomy (NCBI): domain Eukaryota; kingdom Metazoa; phylum Chordata; class Actinopteri; order Clupeiformes; family Engraulidae; genus Setipinna; species Setipinna tenuifilis. The sequence goes on along the minus strand of CM059268.1, from coordinate 20,846,922 downwards.
ATTAAGATAATGAAACTTTTACTGCCTTGACAAATGTTCAAAGTCAGCAGATCTGAGAGGCTCATCTTGCAGTGTGTTACATAATGTCTTTGAGTAGAAGCAAGGGTTACTACGCCCCCCTGTGAAGTCCAGCTGATACTGCGTTGACTGCTACATTATACTTCATGGTCCCTCTACTGTGGTGTTGTAATTCAAACCTGTCCCAGTGTAATTGCCTACCTATTTACAACATGGCTGCTCCCACACTTCCTGATTATGTGTTTTGGTATTGGAGATTTAAGCTAAAACATGTATGTGGGTATTTATGTACTTCGGTAGACAGAGAGAGGTTGTTTACACTTACATCTTGCATACCTCTTACTGACATGTACACGTGTGTGTGTGTGTGTGTGTGTGTGTGTGTGTGTGTGTGTCTCCCAGGCTTAATAGTGTTTCTAGGGATGATGTTTGGAGCGTTCATTTGGGGGGGTCTGGCTGACAAGGTGGGCCGGAGGAAGTGTCTGGTCGTTGCCCTCGCCATCAACTGCATCTTCGCCTTCCTCTCTTCCTTTGCTCAAGGATATGGATTCTTTCTCTTCTTCCGGCTTGTCTCTGGTTTTGGGTACGTCTGTGTTTTGTGAAGCTTGTCAAATGGGCAACTGTTAGGGGCCACCAGAGGGCTGAGAAACTTCAAAGAGTAAAGGCACCCCATAACCACACCCTCTTCACATTTAAGAAAAAAAAGCTTCAAAAATGGGTGGAGAGACTGAAGATCTCAAGGGGAGAGACTGAGTAAAATAGCGGGGAATTTCAGGCATTGCCATCTAGCTTAGTGCACTTCGATTGTTGAGTTGATTAGAGATGAGCAGACCTACTTCTATTCCTCTTTATTTGGTTGTTCCCTAAAGTGTGTTCAAGTACTCTTGGTGCACAGAGTCATCATTAATTGTTATCATGTCGTACCACATTTAAAGCTGTAGAGGGTGCATAGAGCTATTTTAAAGGGGTCCTTCCATCAAAAACCACTTTTAGTAGCTCTATTTACAATGTGGTGGGTCACAACAAGCAGTATATGCACGCAGCATTCCAAGACGTGAAATTCGACCCTCATGGTTTTACTGGTCATTGAAGGGTCGAGCTAACCAAAACGAGCGGATCAGAGCAGGCTAAACCTATCTACGTCACTAGGTCGTAAGCCCCGCCCAGAGACATTGTATGGCGTGCTCACATCCATTGAGAACAGTGGACAGAAGCTAGGTGAGCGAAAGACAGCGAATTTTCCCAATCAGATGTGCCTTATTGACACGTCATGGATATTCATGAGGAACACCGGAAAAGACAGTCGTTCAACCACTAGACCTGTTATAGCTTACAGAAAACAGCGTCAAACAAGAGCGCTAGGACAGAATTTTTTACAGAAATGACACACAATGCATTCAACCATAGTGGCGACACAGAAATATGAATAAAAATAACGATGGAAGTTCCCCTTTAAGGCTCTAAAATGCCACAAAATTGTTTTATTAGCTAAAAGGCAATTTTGGTTAACAATAACACCATTATTTGTGGGTTTCTTCACACATCAGCCATATTACCGAGTTAACAACTCAAAAACATATTTATTTTAAGGTGCAGTTACTCTTTGAAACTACAGCAGTAAAAATACAGTTTTAAACGACAGCTGTGGATTTTTGCCTAGGGCTCTAACAGACTCTAAATTCACATTGAGGTAGGTGTTTGTTTAGTGCCTGTGTGTGTATAGGAGGTGTTTGTTAACCTCCGTTACTGAATGCGACAAATCAGCAAGGTCACGGTAAGTTCTAGTAAAAACTGATGTTTTCAACTGTTCAACTGTCTCGACTATCCATTTGATTTACTGCTGTGTTATAGATGCATCTGCCCTGGTGCCTGAAGCTTTGTGCCTCTTCTAAAGATTGTAAATGAATCTCAGAAGGGCAATACCAAAGTGACTCACTGAACCACTGTGTGAAAATGTTCTACTATTTAACAAAACAGCCCCAGCTGTGAAGGGCAAGCATTGCAGTAATAGAACCCTGGAGAACAGTTATCCATATAATTGTGTGTGTGTGTGTGTGTGTGGGTGGGTGGGTGTGTGGGTCATTTTGTGTGTGTGTTTGTGTGTGTATGTGTGTAGGTGTGTGTGTTTTTTGTGTGCGTGTGTGTCTGTGTGTATGCGTTCACACTCACACTTAAGTGTGTATCTGAACAATTTTACTCCCAACTCAGCAATACGTGTTGTCTCCGGATGACAGTTAGATTCATAATGAAATGGTGTTTGCCTATATTTATCTTTGTGTGTGTATGTGTGTGTGTGTGTGTGTGTGTGTGTGTGTGTGTGTGTGTGTGTGTGTGTCCTTCCTCAGGATTGGGGGCTCGGTGCCCATAGTCTACTCCTACTTCTCTGAGTTCCTCCAGATGGACAAGCGTGGGGAGCACCTGAGCTGGTTGTGCATGTTCTGGATGATGGGGGGCATCTACGCCTCCTTCACTGCCTGGGGCATCATCCCTCGCTACGGTAACAAGCTAACAAAGCCAACCTCACCTCTCATCAAATCCTCATTCTCTTTATTTACACTCTTAGTTTACAATGCAATAGATTTTACTGTGCTGCCTGTCTGAATAATGAAGCAAGAACCTAATATACAAAAATCACCTAAAATACAGCAAACCTGAATGATGCCTAGATGATTGATCAATAAACCTATTACTACCACCTGTTGTCGGCCCACTTAAGGAGTACAGTCACCATAACCAGTTGATACCGTCTCTAACCCTGATTTCCTGTACAACTACACTACCCATAATCCACTGTAAGACTACACTGACCAAAACCATAATGCACTCTAACTCAGAAATCTAATCTTTCAGGCTGGGGCTTCAGCATGGGCACCGAGTTTCAGTTCCACAGCTGGAGAGTGTTTGTGTTGGTGTGTGCCCTGCCCGCAATCGCCTCCCTCATCGGACTCACCTTCATGCCAGAGAGCCCCCGCTTCCTGCTGGAGGTCAGATAAATAGCGAGATGGATGGATGGATGGATGGATGGATAGATGGATAGATGGATAGATGGATAGATGGATAGATGGATAGATAGATAGATAGATAGATAGATAGATAGATGGTTGAGCCACCTTTTGCTGCAAAGAAGAGTCTCACATCGCTGTGATGGGATTTTGGCCCACTCCTCTCTGCAAAATTGTTTGAGCTCAGCCAGATTGGATGGTTTTCGGGCATGAACAGCCTTTTTAAGATCATGCCATAGCATCTCAATGGGGCTGAGGTCAGGACTTTGACTGGGCCACTCCAAAACCCTCATTTTGTTCTTTTTCAGCCATTTAGAGGTGGATTTGCTGGTGTGCTTTGGATCATTGTCCTGCTGCAGAACCCAGGAGCGCTTTAGTTTGAGGTGTCGAACTGATGGCCGAACATTCTTTGCCAAGATGTCTTGGTAGCGAGCAGAATTCATAGTTCCATCGATCATAGCAAGTGTCCTGGTCCTGAAGCAGCAAAACAGGCCCAGATCATCACGCTTCCTCCACCATGTTTCACTGTTGGCACAATGTTCTTTTTCTCAAATGCAGTGTTCTTTTTACGCCAGATGTAACGGGATGCATTTCTCCCAAAAAGTTCAACCTTACTTTCATCAGTCCAAAGGACATTGTTCCAAAAGCTTTGGGGATGATCCAGATGAGTCTTGGCAAAAGTGAGTCGTGCCTTGATATTCTTTTTTGTCAATAGTGGCTTTCGCCTTGGAACTCTTCCGTGAATCCCATTTTTGCCTCGTGTCTTTCAAATGGTGGAGTCATGAACATTGACATTAACTGAGGCAAGTGAGGCTTGCAGTTGTTTAGAAGTGATTTTTGGATCTTTTGTGACTTCAGCAGTTAGTCTGCGCCATGCTCTTGGAGTCATTTTGGTAGGTCGGCCACTCCTGGGAAGGGTCACTACTGTTCCATACCTTCTCCATTTATGGATGATGGCTCTGACAGTGCTCCGATGGAGTCTCAAAGATTTACCAATGGCTTTGTATCCCTTTCCAGACTGATACATCTCTATAATCTTGTTTCTTGTTTGCTCTTGAAGCTCACTGGAACGCGGCATGGTGATGTGTGTTCAGTAGGGACTCTCTCACTTTGTCAGACAGGTTTTATGTTAGTGATCTCCTAATTGGAAATGTCTGGGAGCAATCAGGCCTGGGTGTGGCCATGAAATTGAACTCAGCTTTCCCCAATATTAAGATTATTCACAATTACTCAGCTTTTTAACAAGGGGGCAATTGCTTTTTCACAGAGGGTCATGTAGGTTTGGATAGGATTTTTCTCTTACCAAAAAAAAAACAATCCAGGACAACTGCATTTTTTGAATACTTAGGTTATCTTTGTATACTGTTTCAATTTGTTTGATGATATGTAAAGGTTAAGTGTGTCAAACGAGAAACAGAGTAAAAAATCAGCAAGTGGGCAAAAAGATTTGCACAGCACTGTAGATGGATGGATGGATGGATGGATGGATGGATGCACTGAAACAGACATATAGAGATTACTGAATGAATGAATATCTGGATGCATAGGCAGATGAAGACTAGATGAAGCAGAGCTAGACAGAAACACATTAGAGAGAGAGAGAGAGAGAGATTGCTTTTCACAGTCAATGATTAAGATGTCTTGTACTGATGATCCCTGTTGCTCTACAGAGTGGCAAACATGACGAGGCGTGGATGATCCTGAAACAGGTCCATGACACCAACTGGAGGGCCAAAGGGGAGCCTGAGAGGGTGTTCACTGTGAGTCCAATGTACACTAACAAAATAGCTAACAAAATACCACCTACTACCTAATACCAGATACCGGTAGCTAGCAAAATACCACCTAACGCTGTGTTAGCCAGCTTACTCTCATGGATGATCCTAAAAGAATTACTATTTTGGCTTAAAACAGGTCACTCAGATTAAAACCCCGAAGACCCAGGAAGATGAGTTCTTTGAGATCCAGAGCGCAACAGGAACGGCCTTCCAGAGATGGATCGTACGCACTTTAATGCTAACAAAACTGGTGAGGCCCCTTTTGTAGCTGCGGTAGCACATAAAGTGTTACCTGGCCAGTCGTTTGAATGAACATGACCAGTAACTTATTCGGATGATGTTTGACTACCCTCTGCAGGTGATGAAGAATGTTATATCATTACTGAACCGTGAGCTGCGACTCAGTACCCTGCTCATGGCCATAATCTGGTTTACCATGGCCTTCAGGTAAACACCCCACCCACTCGCACAAGTTTGGGGAAAGTACAAAGACATGCTGTATATACACACCTTCCAGTACATGGAATTCATACAGTACAATTTCTTAAAGCAATTCAATACTCATTCAGTTACTTATCAGTCACCACTTTGTGTATAATCTTCAGATATCAGACCGATTACAGTATTCACACCTACCATTTCCACCAGCCATTCTGGCTAGGCCCTCTATATCTTTTTGGTCCACAACCAAGTAGACCGTGCAAATCAAATATATAGGTGTTTGACAGCATATCACCAAAACTACCATTAGTCAGCATGTTGGCAACATTTCATCAGTGCCAAATGGGCTTCTGGCTGTGTTTTATGTTCTTCTAAGTTGTTACTTTGCTAGTTCTAGAGGTCTATTATTCTACTCTACCACTTACGTAAAGAGATCTTATGGCTGAGGGTTAAGGCCTATGCACAAGCTGCCAGGTCTGCTTGTCAGGGACAGGTGGGGGATCAATGTCTTGGCCAAGGGCACCCTGACTTCTGGCCAGGGCAAACTGGGATCGAGTTGGGAGCCCTCTGATCCGACGCGTCTGCTGTGGTGTTGATTGCCAGGTTCCCACTCTACCCCCCGATGCACTGGAATGTCTGTGTGCGAACACAATTACTTCCAAGTCATTAGACTGTTATGATCAGCATCTTCTGCGTGTGAATTTGTTGATGAGTGAAGAGAGTGTATATCCAAAGTCATGCTCTTACTTTGATATACATTTTGAGGTCCCTGCTCATTGGTCAGCAGTAAGGTGTCCACTCCAGTGCATGATCCCTACATTCTAAAGGTAGGTCCACACTGTTGGTGCCTCTGTTGAGTCATGGTTTGCATTCTGCCTTTCAGTTACTATGGGCTGTCTGTGTGGTTCCCCGACATGATCAAGCACCTACAGAATGAAGAGTACAAGTCCAAAGTAAAGATTTTCCACAGGGAGAAGGTGAAGAACTTCCACTTTAACTTCTCACTGGAAAACCAGATCCACAAGGAGGGAGAGTACATTGGAGACAAGTATGTTAGATGTGGACACCATAATATAGATTGTGTTAGATTAGCAATTGTGTGACAGCATTGATTCTCATCTCCCTCTGCTGTTCTCCTATCAGGTTCATCAACATAGAGATTAAATCTGTAAGGTTTGAGGATTCACTGTTTGAAGACTGCCTTTTTGAAGACGTCCGGTCAACAGAGACAGAGTTCGAGAACTGCACTTTCAGGAATACCAAGTTCTTCAACACAGGTATGTCTCAAAGTCAATGACTTTTAGAAATAAACACTGACTGGAAGTATTAAATGGTGGGTATGGGTTAGCATAGCCAATGAACAGTGGTGTAGTGCTAAGAAGATAGGTAGGCAAGTGATACTTGCAGTGGTAATAAAAGGTGGGTAAACGCATATTTTGCTCACATATTAAATAAATGGTGTTATTATTGATCCTATAGACAGCGTCTACAGCTTCTGACACTATTAATAGACCATCTATTGAAACTTTGTGTAATATAAGTGTTAGGGTCAGGGTTCAATTACGGTAGTAAGGCAAAATAAAACTAAATAAAACTGAATTTCAACTAATCATCTGTAATGTCATAGAGGACACACTATCCGAAGAAAGTGTTAGACATATCTTTAACATTAATGATCATGAAAAGTCAAGAAAATGCTACTTTGTAATTAAAGGGGCATAAACTATATTTATGTACTACTAATAAAGAAGGAATTAAACTGAAGTGCCAAGGGCCTATTCATATGACCCGAAATTTGCGCTGACAAAATTAAAGCATATGGATTCCCCAACATAATGGAAATTCTAAAAATGAGTGAGACACCCTGCCAGACTCAACCCAGCTAAATTGCTTTACCCACTGATGACACCTTAGAGAAATCAAAGTGTAGTTGGTTACAGCTTAATGGTTGAACCCTTTCTGGAAAAAAAAGTATATGTTCTTCTGTCTGTGGCTCTTTGTCAGTGCATAACACAGTTTTTCCACATCAATCAAATCTTCAAGGTCTGAGCTTCACAAGGATTGATGTACTTGATAGTAGGTCAACGTATGTGTGAACAGGAGCCTTTTAAAGAGGCAATTCTGTACAAAAACTTAAAAGGTGGGGCATGTATTAAGTGGCTAAGATAACTCAAAACAAGTGTCTTACCTCATGTTAGGCTATTAAACTACAATGCAATGTAGCAGAGGCTATGTGTTATCTGATCTGTGGTTACTGCTATGGCTTGCCATGCAACCACACACAGTCGGTAACAGAGGCTACAGACAGATGTTGCAGAGATTATACACAGTGAGACTGACATAATATTAAGAAGTCCAAGCACTGCCCTGGTTCTTGGGGAAAACACCACCACCATGTGGATATACTGAATAAAAGTCAGCGACAGGTTTACTTGAGTACACAGAGGTTCTGGACATAAACTGTCCCTTTACAGAGTTTAGTCTGAATTATAATAACAACATTTTCTGTCCTCTGATGGTTGTCACTGACTTTGGGCTAAATAAAAAGCATGTGTAGCACTCTGTGATATTTCGTTTTGGAAAGGGGAAAAATGTAACTGTCAAACTTCAAAACTTTCTGACAAGCTTCAGTCTTAAGAATGTTGAATAATATAAAAAAAATGTATGCATATGTAGAATACACTTTAATTACTGGATTACAACATCAGAATGACAAAACTATTGAGATTTAAATTAAAACTAGTATTTCCCCTAAAAAAACAGTTACCAACACAAAATGCAATTATAACATGACCTAACTTTAAAAATAATTTAATAATAAGTGGACTGAAAAGATCATTTGTTTTAAAGATAAGTATTTTTTAAAGATGTGATCAAGCTTGTCCCTTAAGTGAACAGTAGTAGGTAGATTGCTTTACCACTGAGCAGTGACTAAAGGTTAGGAGGTTTTACTAAATGGAAGGCTAATCTAAGTGTTGAAGAGTACTCCACTTCAAGTTAGCACCAACGACACAACCTGGGTTTCATAGAAATACACACAAAGTCACAGCACATCCCATGATTATGTGATGTTATACAGTATATTGTGTTGTCTTCCAGACCTGTATCGGGAAAAATTTATTGACTGCGAAATGGACCACAACACAACCTTTGAACATAATAAGAAGGGCTGCCACCTGGACTTTGATGAGGATAATGACGTTCTCATCTACCTGGTCAGCTTCCTGGGCAGTCTGGCAGTGTTGCCAGGCAACATCATATCAGCCCTGTTCATGGATAAGATCGGGAGAATTAAGCTGATCGGTGGGTTGAGCTAAATGTCTGCAACACAGTATTTAAGCACCATTTGTATCCCATTGGAGTTCTGTACTGCTGAGTTATAACTTTACCATCTCTCTCCCACACACTCTCTTTCTCCCTCTCACTCTTTCTTTCTTTCTTTCTTTCTTTCTTTCCTTCTTTCTTTCCCTCGCGGTCTCCACTCCCCCTCTCTGTGACTGCACAGGGGGCTCGATGTTAGTGTCTGCAGGGTGCACCTTCTTCCTGTTCCTGAGTTTCAGCCAGGCGGCCATCATTGCCTGGCAGTGCCTCTTCTGTGGGGTCAGCGTGGCCGCCTGGAACGGCATCGAGGTCATCACTGTGGAGCTCTACCCTGCTTCCAAACGGTACGCCACTTCAGCAGAAAGTTCTGTGTGTGTGTGTGTGTGTGTGTGTGTGTGTGTGTGTGTGTGTGTGTGTTTGGGTGTGTGTGTGTGTGTATGAGGCAAAGTAGTAAAACGTTTGCTGTTTAAAGTTGCTGGAGCTTCGAGGTAAAACTACCCAATTGAGAGTGAACCATAGTCGCCTTATGGGCAGCCTACAGTGAAATAAATAAATACTGCATATGAAGTAAATTACTACATACCCATGAAAGCTATAGCTATACTGAGATTTGTATGTGAATCATTGAGTGTACAAACTACATTTCCTCTTCCAAGCTAAAATTACATGGAGACTTACTGCTCACTGCTGTTTTGGATCTTTAGTAGCTGTAGAGTACTCTTTTGCTTGCCAGTTTAAAAATAACTCTATCTATGTTGTTGTGTTTTCCAGAGCCACAGCATTCGGTGTCCTGAACGCTCTCTGCAAGCTGGCAGCCATTCTGGGGGCCTCCATCTTCGCCTCCTTTGTGGGCGTCACCAAAATCATCCCCATCCTGCTGTCCTTCGTGGCGCTGGTGTGTGGGGGCGCGCTCGCCCTCAAGCTCCCTGAGACGCGGGAGAAGATCCTGCTGTGAGGGCCACGGCCGGCTCCAGGGGGGGTGGAGAGGGTGGAGGAGGAGGGGCCTCCGCCAGCGTGGAGATGTACACACACACACACGCACACAGCTGTGCTGCTGAGGTTTTTTACTGTAAGCAAGAATCCACCAAGCTTTACGATTACTATCACCTGCCCAGGGTGAACCACTAAGAAGACCTTTGACCCCCCCCAGGACCCCCTCTTCCCTCCCTGACCCCTTTTACTAACACCGGTCTGGCTTCACCAGAGCTGCTGCAGTAGTCACCACTCTTAGAAACAACTCGCTGCGAATTAACCTCTGCCTCTTCTTACCTTTTGGGACCAACTAATGATTTTTTTCTCTCTCTCTAACATGCACACACACATACACGCACGCACACACACACACACACACACACACACACACACACACACACACACACACACACACACACATACACACACAAGCACACACACACACACACACCCTGTCCTACCCATGCACCTAAAGCCACAGATATGGGAAAGATGTAATGTTATGTGTCTTGATTGTTTATATAAAGTGAGTTACGTTCAGTTGAGTTATTTCTAATGGATGCACCGAGCGAGTATGCATCTGAATGTCTTCTTGTGTTACCATAATCAAAAGGATGTGTTATTTACACCATATTTCTCGAGTGCCATTTTTGGTATATCAGAAAGTAAGAAGAACTCACACTAGAGAGTAAGAAGAACTCAAGTGTTTTGTTTTGTCATTTTTTTTAATCATGCAGTCATCAGATCATCCTGACTCTACCCTGTCTGTCCCAGTCACTTCCTGACGCAAACCCATGCTTGCTGCCCTGCTGTTCATTTCAAATGTACTCTCTGTGCATCTGCTACTAGGAATCACCCACTGTGTGTCACCCTGCCTGTGTCTGGAGAGAATGCCAGTTTGCAATATGGCGCAGCACGCAATGGGTTCTTTGGAGCCTTAGACACTGGGCTGATCTTGCCTGCGTGCCCTCACATAAATTGTGAGTGTGTGAATCCACTGAAGCCACTGAAGAGGAGACCTACTGTATATCTCACACATGCAGTCCCCTTTACTACGCGCTACACTCCTGATAGTCCTTATGACGGATGTGCACACACATTCGTGTTCCTTTAGCCATATCTGAAACCCTCTCTCCTCTCCTCTCCTCTCCTCTCCTCTCCTCTCCTCTCCTCTCCTCTCCTCTCCTCTCTTCTCCTCACCCCTCCTCTCCTCACCTCTCCTCTCCTCTCCTCTCCCCTTCTCTTACTTCACTATTTGCCAGCACTTCATTTTATGTTTCATGTGTGTGTTTCACTCTGTAATTTAGGGTGACACTCAGAAGAGAGGGCGCAATGTTTGTTTGTTTGTTTGTTTGTTTGTTTGGTGATTGATTGATTGACACTCCCGAGGTACATTATCTTTGACATGCCAGCCCGTGGAGGCACTGAAGTGGGTCTGTGGCACACATCGCTGTCTGTGGCTGTTGAGTGAGTTGCATGTGTGTGTTCCTTATCAGGTAATATGTTTATGTGTCTTCTTTTCTTTTCTTCTTCTTCTTCTTCTTGAACTTCTTCTTCAATGTCGTCCAGTTTCTGAACAGTCTGTCTGAATGACCATTGGTGTGTGTCACACTGTACATACTTGGATCTGATTGTCTGTTGTCTTAGAAAAAAGTATGAACACAAACCCATTTATTTAGACCTGACATTCATAAGCTCTGCAATTACAAGCAAATTTTGAGACTGCCTTTAGGAGATGACGGTCAATAAAATATATGCTCCAGTATTAGTGTAAGGCATTGTTAATAAAAAAATCATTCCATACCATAGGCTTGGTTCACATTAACAACATCATTTCAGAGGCATACTGTTCTGTTTTAAAAGAGAAAAAGACATTCAATCACCAGACCAGAACAGGCACTTGGCAACGTTTATCTCTAAATCTCACAAGGCTATTCAGAGGATGTGTTAAGAACAATTTGCAGTAATACAGAAAAATATACAGTGTTCGTGAAAATTAATGGTTTGTCCATTATTATTCAGCAGTGTGTGCGGGTAGAGCACTCTTTGACTGATGCTTATGGTTAGATTTTTACTTCAACCAAAGTTAGTTAACAACACTAGAGAGACAGCTTTGCACTGAACAGCTTTATACATACCCTAGCCACAACAGGTTCACTAAATGTACTTTTAAACAGTTGTCAGGCTCACATTCTTCTACATGGACATGGCAAATACTCCATGTTTTTGTCTCCGTATGTAAGCCTTACCAGACAGCAGAGAGCTTTATCATCAAGTACCGCAGCTTATGAATTCAGGCCTAACATTTCTTCCCCTAAATTAACTTGTGTCTGCATTGTTGTGAGAAGAAAGACATAAATTGTTTTTTATGTATATCTATATGTATGTATATTTTAATTTACAGACAATGTTGATGTGTCAATGGAATGAAAAATGTCTCTTTGTTCCCTTGTTCTGTTGGTTTCGTTTGTGACTGTAAGTAAATAAATGCTGACATAAAATGAAATAATTGACCCTTGTTCTTGCAACCACACAACACTGATAGCTGTACTGTTTGCACTGGCACTAGGTCTGGTGGTGGTAGCCCACTGTCTGTCTGCACAGACTGAGGGTTGAACAGGCAGGTGAAATATGTAACATCAGTATGCTGGAGGTTAGTTCTTTTACACGTTGGTTGAGATGGAACTTTTTTTATTCTGTTTTTTGGTCCTTTTATACATAGAGGGCATTCATGGATTAAACCATACTCGTCCCTTCACTGGTTTGACAGAGGTGCTCAGAGAGGTTGTGGGAGAGGCGTGAGAGTAAATTAAAAAAAGGGGAAGAATGCACACTCACAATGGTGTAGGTGCAGACTAGGACAGATTGAACACTTAAAAGACTATAGCCACACACTCCAGGTTTATTTCAGTTTTGTCAAGGCCCTGGGTCAGAAACATTGGCAATAAAGACATTGTGCTGAAGTGTGTGGCTGTAGTTTTTTAATCTGTGAGTGAGAGGACAAAAAGAGAGAACCATAAAAGAGGGAAGTGAGGGAAGCAAGGTCAACTAGGGTGGCTTATCTGCCAAAGACAAGTTAAATAAGTTACCCAAAAGAACATATGCCCAACATCATATTTTATTCAATAGTAAGATGGTCTGGACTCCATAGTATTTAATTCATTCTTCATGCCACATATCAAGAATCACAAGCTCATAGCTAGTAAACGTATTCAGGATGCAATTTCCATATTTTCCATGGTCCCAAGCATGTTTACGATAGACCTGGACCATTTCCATTCCACATGGAATTGTCCAAATTTCGCTGTGAGTGCTACTGTGGAGAGAGAAACACAGGGCTGTTCTCACAGCTGAACGACATGTTTTAACTGAGTCAGAGCCAGTGGACGGCTCCAGCACAGACACCTGTTTGTTTACAGTCACACGGCAGGCGACAGATACAACACGTTCTGGAGAGGCTGTGGCCCTGTGTTCCCAAGGGAATGAAGAAACATGGATCATCACTTAACCTTAGTACTACAGGGCAGCTCAAAGCCAATGGCATAGTGGAGGGGTAACACATGTAAAATTCCATTTACACACCTCAAAACAAGATTTACTTGACTTTTTATGATAACTAATGTGAACAATATGTACAGTATAGACATCTTTTTTTACTGCTTCTCATATAATCTATACCTTTTATTCTTTTTACCCCTTTACCCCTACTCAAAAAATCTATTTTGTTACAGTGTGGACTTTTGTAAGAATATGGTTGTGAATTTCCATTTAGAAATTGAAAAGGGGGTAGAGGCCTTGTGAACGGCTGGAATGGCCATCTTTTCGTCACACCCTTGAAACCTCCCCGAGTGCCAGAGGCCACCTCTGCCTGACACGTCGCCTCCTCACTGGGGTGAACTCCGGGTGAGGCAGGGTCAGGGAGAGGTCCAAACAGCTGCTGCTGGGTGAGCTCCAGAGAGCTCTGTTTGACATTTACAAAACCAACAACCGGCACCTTAGTGCTCTCTGTAGAAAAGAGCTCCTCTATAACACAATAGGACAACACTGATAGGTCCGTGTATGTTAAGGCGGTTAGAACCTTGACTAGAACTGGGGACATTGTCTTGACAAAAATTATGTCAGAAAAATAAAAAAAAAGTGGTTTAGCTACAACAACTACAGAGAATGTTAATTTTACCAGGGACAGACCACCAAAACAGACACTGTTCCCATATAATGAAGACACCTGATCACTTTTATGCATGTTACAAATAGGATACCTTGTGTAAAAATACAACCATACATATTTTACAGCTTTAGTGCATATATTTCAAATGTAGATTACAGACATATTAAAGAATCACAGTGGTGAATTTGAACAGGTAACGGACTAAGAAAGGCATGACAATTGGATGGAGATACCCATCTACAGTCTAGACTGGCACTGCAGCGAAACCACAGATCTTTTAACTGACCCTGTTGGGAAAGGTCATTAAAAGTTATTAAGCTTAATGAGCAGTTCACAGTGAGGCATGACATGAAAAGGTATTTGATCTGTTCCATTACCCACTTGCACGTTAGGTGTGACATTCCTTTATTGGTTCACACTTTTGCCAGCTCTGGGAACGGTTCCTTAATCTGAAGGGCATCAGAGGTGCCACATCACACACCAGCCCTGAGAAAGGAGCTTCAGCTACAAAAAAAACATACTTTCTTTCTCTCTCTCTTTCTCTCTCTCCCTCCTCCTCTCTCTTTCTCTCTCTTTCTCTCTCTTTCTCTCTCTCTCTCCCTCCTCTCTCTCTCGCTCTCTCTCTCTCTCACACACACACACACATGCACATAAAACATTTTTAATTTACTGTGCATAAAATCCATTGTGGCATCCACTGAAAAAAAAACAGATAAATTCATTGTTTCCATCATTCTGTTTGAGAGAAAATGCAGAGATGCTGAGTCTATCCACATTATTATGTGTCTGTACAAGTGTATCTTTTTGAAAGTTTATATTTTTGTCTTTGTGTTTACGCATGTGTAATGTCTTTGTAAGTTGGTACTTGTATGCAAATTGAAAATGTCTGGGTTTGTATGTGTTTGTGTATGTTTATGTGAGGGAAAACTGAGAGGAATGGGCAAGGAGGGCCCAGGCGGTGGGGGTAGGGGGTAGGGAATCTGTGAAGGTGCCACTTCACACCTCTGAGGTCCAGGCCTGCAGTATAAAAGCAGCCCTCTCAGTCTCAGTTCACAGACACTGCAACCAGGTCAGCTCTACACTTTACTTTGGGCACCACACAACCAGCCTCAAGGATTCAGACAGACTGCAGCCAGACCCAGCACAGCAAAACATGGACGCCTCCTCTGCACTGCTTGGCCAAAACAGAGTGGATGTCTCCAGTCCGGGCTTCAGTGCGCTTGGCAACAGTGGAGGGAGCTGGGTGTTGGCCAACTCAGATTCTTGGAACTCTCCACCAGGGGATCCATGGAGCTACTGGACATCAGAGCCAGAGTTCTCCAACATTTCCTCTCCAGAGATGGCCTCTCCTTCCTCCTTCTGCTCCCTCATGGACATGTCACCATACAGATCGACCATGATGGCCTCAGCTCCTCACACTGCGCAAGCTGAAGAGGAGGAGAGGTGCTCCCCATCTACTCCTTCTTCCTCCTCCTCCTCCTCCTCCTCCTCCTCCTCTTCCTCCTCTTCCTGTGAGGAAAGTAGCCGCTCCAGTAGCAGTGGCGTCGGGCGGCGAAGGCTGAGGTTGAGGAACCCAAGCCGACAGCGCCAGTGCGCCAGCGAGAAGGAGAAGCTGCGCATGAGGGACCTGACGAAGGCGCTGCATCACCTGCGCACCTATCTGCCCGCTTCTGTGGCCCCCGAGGGCCAGACCCTCACCAAGATCCAGACCCTGCGCCTCACCATCCGCTACATCGCACACCTGTCTGCACAGCTGAGCCCCAGCAAGGGTGCGTCCTGGTCCAGAGGGGACCGAGAGTTTGTCTCTGCACCTCGGGGAAATGGCCCAGAGCAGGAGGGGGACAGGTTCATGGCGCAGTGTTGGGGTAGCCCTGAACCCCTCTCCTCTGGAAAGGCGGCAGTGAAGCAACGACTCTGGCAGAGGAACATAGGGGTATCCATGTGTGATGAGCAACAGAACTCCTCGATGGACTCCACACATGAAGACCTTTTTGGATTCAATGTTGACACCCTGTTTCAGACACCACTGCAAACAACTGAGGAAAGACAGTCATACCAGGTGAGCAAAAACATTTGATAGAGTGGGAAATAAAGTGTGCTACTTTGGCTAATTGCAATATTTTTTTCTTTATTTTGTTGTTTCTCATACACTAACTTCTTCTTCTTTTGTCTTTTTAGGAATATGGAAAAGATATGACCTCCACACACACTCACACAAGACTCCTGGCAGACATGGCATGTCACAGCATCACTCCCAAATACTGGATATAGACTGAAGAAGAAATCATTCAAAAGAGATCTTCAGTGGCTTTAAATCTGTCTGAATGTTTGTACAGTATTTATACCATATATTTATATTACTTTGTTCTACCTTGAATTTTAAATATTTTATTATGCTGGAAGACATAAATGTAATATATTTCTAATATTTATAATAAATTTTATTTAATTAAGATGCTGTGGTTAAATCATTCTCTCTCTACCATGGTGAATGCACCTTTCCTTTGTAGTGCTTGACGAAAGTTGTATTGCAGATTTTGCGCAAGTATTGCACATAGGTTAGACTTGAATCTTCAGAGACATTGTGCAATGTGTCATTATAGTCTTC
>CM059268.1:20668114-20825614 GCA_030347295.1 Setipinna tenuifilis | reverse complement strand
AATAAATTATACATTATTTGTAGGTGGGATATTTATATCTTGTGTGTGAGTACATTTAATGAGATTTTAGCATTTCTCATGAAGGGACATAGTGTGGCACAGTATCAATCATAGTGGCAGTGACGTGCTAATTAAACACCTGGTGAGAAGTGGAAGGGGTTTTAGGGTATTAACACTGCTGTTTTTAGCAGGCAAGTGAGAGGAGAGGCAGGGGGAGACGGGCAGTGTATATTCTCACCCTTACACAAATACAAGTAACCCTAATCATTCATTAGTTGTCATCCAATCCCAATTGTAAAGTTTCATGACGTCTGATAGAACCCCTCCAACAGACATTTTCATTTCAATTACGTTGTGAGATGTATGGAAATATGCTATCACAAACATGTAGCTAGCTAGATAGATAGATAGATAATGTTCTAGCTTGTTCCTTTTACTCTGTGTGTTGGATGAACCAGTCTGTAATCTCCTCCTGGTTTTCAGCCACCCATCTTATGTTTGCTCGGGTCCTCTCCATAGCCTGCATCAGCGCTGTGGTTCCAGACCCGAACCCAATGTCTGAATTCTCCTCCTTAAACTCAACAAGCTTTGAAGGCAAAAACATTCAAGAGGAAGGAATATTAATGTCAGTGATAATGCTAAGATGCTAATCCAGAATTATGATAGACAAGGGTATGTGACGAGTTCTTCTCTTGAGATATATGCACACCTGATCCATCTCTTCCTGGGTGGAGAAACTAGCAGTCACACCACTTATAAGGCTTCCAAATGAGAAAGACCCGACTCCATACCTGGAACATAGGACACACCCCTTACATACATCCTGTAGTTTCTGTAGTGGTATAATAGGATGGATAACACAGCACTTAACCTTAGGATGTAAAGCAGTAGTATTATTGTAGTATGTTAAACCCATTGCATACTCTGTGAGCATGTATTTCCAGTTTGCTCTCACAAAGTCCCAGGCCAAAGCCTGCCCCTTCACATTACTGGCAACAGACACAATCACTGAAGTTGCATCTTGTTTCCGGATTTCGTCAGGGTTTAGTGTGTAGTTTAGATACCTGAAATAAAAGAAAAATAAAAAAACAGCCAACATACAGAAAATGGTGTGCATCTGTAAATGAGTTTTCACAGATCCGGTATATAGACAAACTCATAAAATCCTGCTGGAGTCTCACCGCTCCAAAAGTGTGGCGTTGGTGGTGCAAGCCAGAGCAGCCATGAGTTTGTTGGCCTCTATGGCGATGGAAGCATTCTTAAACATCTGCCAGCCAAAGTTCCACTCCTCCTCCCCTCCACTGCCGATGGCACTACAGTAGACTGTGGCCCTGAGATTGGGGTGGACCCTGCCATAGGAGTCATTTGCATGTCAGGAAATATATATCCACTGCAATGTTGTTTAAAATAGCAAATAGACCTTAAATGATGCACAATGAATCTATATTATGTTATGAAAGAGGAAGAAAAAGACTATTTTAGACATTTTACAAAGTCTAAAACAATCTTATATCAATATATTTATATAATGCTTTTTGTCAACCAAAAAAAATTGGGACCAATTTAACTACCATTTAGCATTACCATTTTTCAATACCTGTTAATTAATTAATTACATTTTTAGAAAATTAAACAAGAATTTAAAAATATTTTTCTTAAAATGGTGCTACGTTGCATCACAGCAATCACACAGCTGATTAAGAAGCCCCAGCCCTAGACTCACGTGTTGTTGAGAGGCTGTACCATCCACTCACTGTACCAGGCTGAGGTGACATTCTGACAGTCACCAACTCCAGTGCTACAGGCCACTCGGAGAGCATTAACCTGGTTGTATCTGTAGATGGTGACAGACAAACAAGCTGACTGAGAAATGTTCATCAAATCATCTAGACTCCGAATAATCCAAAATCACTCACTGCTCGGTGTGGCCATCAGGCACTTTAGACCAGTTTGATGTGATGGTCTTGAAGTGATCATACAGGGGCTCCACTTGTTTTTTGAGGTACCACTGTATACAGTGACATAATGTTGCTATTTTAAACCACTGCTTTGTTTAGTCAAATAATCTCTTAATGTATTGATAGTTTTTCTAATGGTAATGTTGCAATACTGTATTAAAGATTCCTTTATTATGCAAGCAGAATAGTATGTACTACAACCCACCTGCATTAATTCATATGTATCTGTTCCATCAAACATGAGGTATAAGTAATCCAGGTTGTTTAGTGTGGACTCCCAGGGCATATAATCTCTTTCATGAGTTAAGTATATCGTTGTGTTCAGGGCTACAGTCATCTGGATTATTTTAGCCCTAAGATTAGGTTAAAGTGACAAAGATCAGTTACAGCTGTCAGCTGCTACAAATGAAACAGAAGATAACTTTATCTGTTGTAGGTTTTCTGACCTTGCAAGATTGAAAGCATCATCAACAAGCTGTGCTCTGTTTATGACAGGAATGACCTGGAAAAAAACATTGGATAGAAATATTTACAAATTTCCACACCAGTGGCCTACTGTTAAAATTAGCTTTGCTTGAAACTTTAGCATTAGCATTAGCTAATGTCAGCGTCGCTATAATGTTTGCTTTGAATTGCATTGCACTGGGTTAGCACATTAAGCTGTTGATGGATTGGCATTTACCTGATGGTCAACACGGAGTTGGGCCAGAATCCTTTCCCAGTTTGCAGCATCATAGTTAACTCTGTAGTAACCAGTAACGTTAATGTTGGCCAGCAACCACTGGTCTGCTGAGGTCTGCATTGCACTATTGTCAGCTTCAGTATGCAAACAAAGCAATCACTCAAAAAGTAAAAAAAAATGTTCCATATAACAAGTCAATTCAAACAGGTGTTTTCATGTTTCACCTGAGCAACAGCAGCACACAAAACAAAACAAAGAGGCAGAACAAAATGCAAGCCATGCTTAATTTTGAAGTTAGGATATTTACCATGTTTCTCCAGGAGCCAAGACAGCATGCTGCTTCCTTCAGACTTCATCCATCTTATGGGGATGATCCACTGATAGCTACAACAACAAAGGTCAAATGCATGATACAACAACTTTGGACTTTGCACATTCAACACATATTTCTAACTGCGCAACTTCATGCATATATTGTAGTGGTATCAACAGGTGTTACTCATTAAATCTAAGTTTCGAAACAGATTCTCTTTTACATTTGTGCCAATGTGATGGTTGGAAGGCAAGGTGCAAGAAATGTAGCAAGCTAGATGGTGTACAATATGTGACATCAAACTTAATTTTGTATAAGTGCTAGGCTACTTAAAATCCGATGGCCTGTCCACCACAGCATCGGGATCCAGCAGAAAGTGTTGCTGGGATACAGTTCCAGTGGCTGTATCTATGAACACCACAGGGAAGCCCATCTGCAGGACCCAGCGGTTCATGATGTCATCAACTTTGGCTGGCAAACTTGTCCCAGTTTTTTCAACAGCCTGCAGAACAAACAATCCACAGTGACCTCACAGTGATTTTTCCCCCCTCTAAACCTGGAGATCTATAATGTCTTAAGCCCTTTACGGCCAAACTATGGATGCATCAAAGGTAGACATACTGGAGGTATTTACACTTGTGTCCAAACACAAACCCAGAGCCCAGAAGTCTAATGTGTTGTAATCCAATATCAAAGAAACACTTGGGTTAAAATGTAATAGAAAACAATATGCAACAGAATATAATATAGGCAATAAATGAATAGAAAACAATTTGACAAGATAGCTGCTTACCTTCTGTAGATGATCCCAGAGGTCTTTACTGTCTGTGTTACTGTAGGCAAAGGCATTCAAATATGTCTGCACATGGATTATATAGAGTCAGACATGCATCATCAACACATATTAAACAGCAAGGCAGCAAGATACATAGATCTACTCACACTGACACGCATACACCACACACACACACACACACACACACACACACACACACACACACACACACCTATCGGACAAATTCTCACATGTACAGGTCATACATATGTGTAAAACTCCTGTCAAGTGTACTACTGTTGATCATACTGGATGGCCTAATGGCAAAACCAATTTTTCCCAAACACTAACTTAAAAATTTCAACAAGCACTAACTTTGAGTCCCTCGAGGAACACAGGCTCAGTGAGGAAGTCAGACAGCATCCGCAAAATAGATGCACCCTGAAAACAGAAAATATGGTACAGTTATAACAACCACCAGTTTTAGAGTCCCTTTATAAACAACCTTCACCATGCTCTTGCCGAATATACTGACTCCTAATACATTTCCTGAATACTCCAGAAATACTAGCATTGTACACTAACAAAATGTTATATCAACGTTGCTTGCATGGTTATGAAGGTTGTACAGTATACATAGACATGCAGAGATTTCATATGATATGTGTTTATATTCATTAGCACGTACAGTGTGTGTGTGTGTGTGTGTGTGTCTGTCTGTATGTATGTGTGTTTGTGGGCTTGTGTGTGTGTGTGTGTGCGTGTGTGTGTGTGTGTGTGTGTGTGTGTGTGTGTGTGTGTGTGTGTGTGTGTCAGTATGTGTGTTTGTGGGCTTGTGTGCATGTGCGTGTGTGTGTGTGTGTGTGTGTGTGTGTGTGTGTGTGTGTGATTACCTTACTGTAGGAGATGGCGTCAAAGAGCTCAGTGATCTGCTCAGGCTTATAGATGTCATCTTCGTCAAAGGATAAGGGGCGGGAGGAAGCCAGCGCGTCCACTGCAAACACCCTGTGTATGTCATCCAGCACTATCAGGTCTTTCTGAGAAAGGTTACAGATCAAGGTCAACACACATTCACATGTACACTGGAGCACACTGTTTACAAATAGAACAGGAGAATTCACCATTAAAATCACTATAACTATTAGTCTTCAACCTGTCCATCATGGGTAGGTCCAAGTAGGGAACGCAAAGAGTGCCTGCTCATGTGGTTGTGATTTAGTTCATTGTACATTTAGGTGTGTGTGTGTGTGTGTGTTTGTCTGTGTGTGTGTGTGTGTGTGTGTGTGTGTGTGTGTGTGTGTGTGTGTGTGTGTGTGTGTGTGTGTGTGTGTGTGTGTGTGTGTGTGATTAAGGTACGCACCACATTCCAAGTGGGTTCGGCAGAGTCGGCTCCGAGGTAGGAGACATAGGTAGCAAAGCCCTCATTTAACCAAACCTCATTCCACCATTTCAGGGTCACCAGGTTTCCAAACCACTTGAAAGAAAGATGTGTGCATTGATGAATATAAAAGGCAGTGTTCCTCTTGTGTATTTTTATGGTGGGCTATGTTGTAGAGCAGTGGTTGTCAAACTGGGGTAAAAGTACCCTTGCGGATACTATCAATTATAGAGGGTAGAATTCAAACTATCATCAATAAAACCCAGTTGTCATTATGTACCATATACTATGCATTCAAATGTTGTGTTATGTTATGCAGTAATAATTGTGCAAAAATGTTTATTTGATAAGCTGTATCGTACCATGTGTGCCAGCTCATGGGCAATGATTGTAGCGGTTGTCTCTTTGTTCCTATTAGACGACACGACCGGATCATACAGTAGGTTGGCCTCTTTGTAGGTGACAAGACCCCAATTCTCCATTGCCCCAAAGTAGAAATCAGGTAGTGCAATTTGGTCTTTAAGCAGAAACAGATGAAACAACATTTCAGTTAGAAATACACAGGCAAATATCGGATTAGATACTGTAAATTGTATCTACAGAGATTTTAATGCAACACTCTGACATGGTTGCAGAGAGAAGCCCTGTCAGGTGTGAGCAGTGCTAAGTTGTAAGGCAGCTGGACTTTTTCTTGAAATTGAAGACATTTTATCATTCATCTCTCATCTAAAAGACTTCCTTAGTTCTGACAACTGATAGTGAAGACTTAGGAGATACGTACACCTCTAGTGACACTAGAGGTGAAACTGTGACATGTTGACCACAGCCCTTGTCATGTGACCCAGGGTGACACAAGTGGGTGACGTTAAAGTCAACAGATCCAAGGAGTCAAAAAACTGTTTGAGCGTCCATCTTACTGGAGGTTAATCTCCTTGGACTTCACTGCCAGTTCTCAAAACTGAAGAAGCCTTTTGGATAAGAGGTAAAATGTCTTTAATCTTCAAGAAGAAGTTCAGTTGCTTCACAACTTGGCACTTACAAATATCTTGATCTGGATGAATGAGAACCTAACCCAGACATATTCACTTTGTGTAGTAATAATAATAACACACCTGACTTGGACAGAGGGTAGGATATGTTGTAGTACTTCTCGAAGAAATTGAGAACAGGGCCCGTCACTTTCAAAGCGTAATCCCCATGGCCTGCATAAATGGCGCTCTTACGAGCCCAGATCCTTATCTGCAAGTGTAAAAAAATCTTTAATGGCACACAACAGCTACGTATATCCACCAAGTAATTAACTTAACTTACTAATGACAGTTTTGTAAATGTAGACTTTTTGTAAATGTAGTCAGTATTCATCTGAAACGAATGTGATAGCGCCTGGTTCAGTACCTCAGTGCTGTCATTTTGGGACACACAGTCATAGTCACTAACAACCAGGGCCAGCAAATAGGTGGACATTTTTGGAGTTTTCTCAAAGGTGGTCCTGGTGACAGCTTGACCATCAACAACAACATCAACACTGGCTGGAAGACAACAGACAACAGCCTAGGATGACATGACATTTAAAGACAGGAGGTGGACATCCATTGCGGTGCAATAAAACAAAATGCATGTACAGTAGTTGCAAAGCGCTTATCAACACACCGAGTTCTTTGCCATTAGACAGGGCCACTGTTCCACGTTTGTGGAGGACTGTGAGGTAGATGGCAGCTTTCATGGCAGGCTCATCAAAGCACGGGAAAGTTTTCCTGGCGTGTGTTGGGTGCATCTGACTGGTAGCGACCACTCTTAAGACCAGTGAGAAAAACCACATATCAGTTTAAAAGCCTTAACAAGTGTACATAAAACTATAAGCACTCCATTGCGTATGCAAGACATTGTATCTGAAAACAATGTGAACCACAAAAATGACAGAAATCTGCACTGCTTAATCCTACTAATCTCACACAATGGAATAACTCATCAGAAACAGTTTTTTACTGCAAACACAGTAAGGCATTCCCACAAATGGTAATAAAATTCAGTTTGGTGCAAACATCAGGTGTCATGCCTTTTCTTGAATGTTAAGCTGCGTAAGCCCCCTCTTGTGTTTCTACCCTTCCTCATCAGGCACCAAGCAGGGGCAAATTGCAAAACTCTTTACGATATAGTTCTAGTGACTGCCCCTGTTTCCAGTAACATAAACAAAAAAGGCAACAGTTGTTCATTTTAAGGACATTATGCTGGTAAACTACAAAAAATGCAGATTATTATTGTGACAATGGCAAATATTTACATTTGCCATTGTAACTCTCTTATGTTTTGCAATACTGAATATAGTTTTGTCATTGTCATACTAACGAAGTTTGTTTCTGGTCACAGTGATGTACGGGATTTGGAAGCACTAGCATTCGATCTTTGTTTTATCTGGAATTGATTCTTAAAAAGCCTTAAGATTTAATAACTTTGTTGTGTGTCAACTCCAAAAAGTAGCTGGTATCACCTTACATAACACGTGATCAAACACATGTGATTATGTGCTCTTTCCTTATCCAGGCCTCTGACGCATTTCACAGATTAAAGGGTAACAGCCAATGACACAGGCAGTCATTAAAGCTTTATTACTCATTCCCTGACACTTCCCATTGGCCTTGTTCAGTGTTTTTTTTTGTTTGTTTGTTTTAACTCCTTCGTCCTTGAGTGAGACTGACAACAGAGAATCAAAGTGCACACAGGTAAAAGCATCTCCATTACACCAGGACTGGAACAATATTTTATATGCATTTTGAGACTTTTGAGACTTACTTCAGTTGCCCATTCTCATAGTACTCACTCCTGTAGAGTCCTTCAAGGTCATCCAAGAGCTTCCCCTTAAACTCAGTGTAGAGCTCGTAGTCCTGGCCAGCCTTGAGAGCACCATTCAGCTGGACCACCAGATACTGCATTGGGGTGTGCAGCCAGGTCTTCCGGATGAGGGGGGCAGTGCCGCTAACAGCAGTGAGCCTGGCCAAGTGGCCACCCATGGAGGTGAGCTCTAGCTGCTTGCAGTGGAGGATGATGAGGTTGGTGTCACGAAGGGCCATAAAGCGTGCGGTGGAGTGGCCCGTGAAGACATAGTCGCCGTTGGCATCGGCGTCCAGTCGAGGCCACAGCATCACGTCGTAGTGCTCTGGTAGGAGAACATCGGGGAGGCGGTGCTGGTCCCACGGTGGGGTGGGGGGTGGGATAGTGTATAACTGGTACACCCACAGGCCCACAATGACCGACACACAGACCAGGGCCATCACTGCCAGCTGGATAGAGAACTTTTTGCAGGTACAGCAAAACACCATGTTTCCTCTTGCCCAAACTCCCAGGAGAGAAGTCTCATGAACTGGACACCTCTATACTGAAGTGGCAGCCACCAATGTCTGTTCCCACCCACACCCTGCAATAGGTAATCCATTAACCACACACCATAGGCTGCCTGATGGGAAAGCTTAGATAAATGGCTACATGCTGATAGTGGTTTATGATGATGCAACTCAGGCATGTTTATGCTTTACCTGTCAATCACACTGCAGGGTCTGTCACTGTGCTGATGGGAACGAGCGCTTTGAGGCTTCACAAAGTGGTACTGTAAAGCTTATTCGGTTCTCTTTTCAGTGATATCATGATTTATGAACGTGAAAGCAAGGGGATGAGACATTTGAAAAAAAATATCCCTGGAAAGAAAGTTGTGTTCACTTGTTCACTTTTTGTTTCATCATCCCCTCCCCAACTTTGTGGGAGAAAAATGATGTGGTGAGTTTGGAAACTAGGAAAAAAATATCAGGCTATAAGGTCAAAAGCAACTTGACTTTTTTTAGGGGTCGCTTTATTTAAATGGCCTTTGTGGACATCCCCTTGCATCCCCTTTATGCTAATGAATTATAATATCACTGGAAAGAAAACCAAATGAGCTTTAATTTGGATGTTTTGAAATTGTGGTAACCTTGATGGTTGAGGAGATGTAATCATTTAAAACGTGGTGCAGTTTTTTTATGGTCCACGCTGTATATGCATACATTATGCCTATACTACAATAATTACATGTACATATGAGCTATACTTCATAGTGTTAATACTAAATAAACAAGGTCAAAATAAACAGTCCACTGTTGAACAAGTTCATTTAATTTGACAATTATCTTTCTCAATTTCATGTTACAAATAATATTAACAGACTTGTATCAAAAAGAAATACATCTAAAAACAGTCATAGTTTATTTGTATTGGTTGAGAACCAATATTTAGAAGTGTTGGGAAGGGAAAAAATGAATTACTGTTGAAAGGCATTTGAGCAGAAAAATAAATAAAGATAGAGAACATGCTCTAATTCTTAAAAATATTTAAATCATGAGGGAGGCTGTTTCAGCCAGTTCTCCACAACATCTTTGTTTTCCTTAAGCCACTTAATGTTGGCCTGTGTTCTCTCAATAGACTGCTCAACAGCCAGGGTGCCTGATCCAAAGCCTACATGTGCATTGTCCTTCTTGAACTGTTGGAGCTGTGTATGGAAACAAAGAATACACATTACATTTCCACACACCACACTACGTAGCGACTTTCAGGTAAAGTTGAAAATAGCTGAGGAAGATCAGTTTACAGTTGAGGAAAACAGTCAAGCTAAACATAGGATAAGTGCCAGGGTAAGTGCAAGTAGAGCAACTTTAGAGTGCAGACGGTTAGATTAGATGGTTAGTGAGTTAGAGTTATTACAATTGTTAGACTAGGAGTAGTTAGTTAGTGCACAATGGCTGCATTCATGTTAATGTTTTGATATTAATGAATCTGTGTGTGTGTGTGTGTGTGTGTGTGTGTGTGTGTGTGTGTGTGTGTGTGTGTGTTTGTGTGTGTGTGTGTGCGTGTGTGTGTGTGTGTGTGTGCACGTGTGTGCACGCACGCACATGTGTATATGAAAATCAGTGAGCTCCTCATCATACTGTTGTGTAAAAGACCATAAATTACTTTGAAATATACTTTAACCTGCAGGGTGTTTTATTGCCATGAGTTAACCCTGGCTACCACTAGAGGGAGGTATAACCTTTACATTTCCATCTCTCCACCACCAACAACAACAACAGTGGTCCTACACTTCAATATTCGTTCACAAGCCTCAAGCAATTGCATCCTAATGGTTTTGGGGCTTTGTCCTTTAACCTCTAAACCCAGAGTAAAGAAAAAAAAAACAAGTATGTGGTTACCTGTTGCAATTCAAAATCTGTGGAGAACCTCTTGGTCACACCATTGATGAGATTTGAGAAAGAAAAAGATCCACCTCCATACCTTAAAAACATGACAAATATGTCAGTCTTTCATATGCTTGTTTATGTCTATATTGTATATGCAAATTTTACAAACTTGCTCGTCAACCAGCCTTTTTTACTCACTCATTGAAAATGTAGGCCCAGTTTGCTCTCATGAAGTCCCAAGCCAGGGGCTGGCCCACCACATTACTGGCAATGTAGACAATCGTGGAGGTAGCATCTTGCTTACGAATCTGAGTGGCGTTCAAGGTGTACTCCAGGTACCTTTTCCATAAACATCCAAAATTAAAATGTATATGATGTAACACCAGCGATGTTTTTTTTTCCTTCTGAACTGATACATGTGTGAAGACATTTGCAAAGGTGACAGAGAGATGTTCAGGCCTTCTTTATGCTAGTGTATGCCCAAAGCCGGTCCCAGGACACAGAATGCAGAAAACAGGAGGTGGCCCAGAACAGGCCAAAGATGCAGGAAGTGACTTCACCTGTTCAGGAGCCATGGTTGTGAGGCACAGGCCAGCGCAGCTCTGAGTTTGTCCGCCTCTGTGGCAATGGGGGAATTCTTAAACATCTTCCAGCCAAAGTCCCATTCCTGTGCTCCACCACTTGCGATGGCACTGCAGTACACTGTAGACCTCAGGTTGGGGTGGATCCTGACAAAGGTCAAAGTTCAGAGGTCAAATAGTCTCAGTATTGATACCTGTAACTAAGCACATCAAAGCACAGTGTACCAAGGCCCATCTAAGGTCATTTGCCGTGATGGGCATGCACCTTACTGCAAAGCTAACGAAAAGGCCTGTAACGTATGCAGCCCACTTACCAGCCAGGGCACTCTGCGTACACTGTCACTACAATTGTTTTCCCACACATAGATTATACACCTTATTCAAGCCTAGGTTTATTCATTTTCGTTAAGTTGTTGGAGAGGACAGAATATTAAAGCTGTAAATTGCCAATAAAGGGGCACTTCGATAATGGTCGATAATGGGGCACTTTCTAACCCTAGGACTTACGGGTTATTCTCTGGGTTGGTCATCCAGTCCTTGTACCAGTCCTGTACCAGTTTGTTGCAGGCCGTAATTCCTGTGCTACAGGCCATCCTCAGGGCATTCACCTGGTTATACCTGCAGAAGCCCACCAACAGAAATCACAGTCACTTGGCCAGCAGCCTAAATGCACTATGATAATAAGTGGCCTGCTTAAACACCTACTGGTCAGTGTGCCCATCCGGGACTTTGGTCCAGTTATCAGTGATGGTTTGGTAGTGATTAAATAGCGGCTCCACTTGTCTCTTGATATATGTCTGCCATGAGCAGAAAGCAGAGCACAGGTCAACCATAGGTCAGGGTCCACACCATCATGCTTAGTTTTAGCCTTCAGAATTACAGCACTTTTAAAATAACAAGCAAGAAAGCAAAGACTGTGAGTGAACATGGTATGCGGCTCTCTCTCTCTGATGAAGGGAATGCGTCGGGGGATCAGACCGAAGACTTTGGCAGGAGGGGCTCACCTGCAGGTGGCCGTAGATCTCGCTGCGATCAAACATCAGATAGAAGAAGTCCAGGTTGTCTAGGGCGGACTCCCATGGCATGTAATCCGTCTCTTTGATCAGATACTTGGTCATATCCAGGGCGAGAGTTGTCGGCACGTGTTTCGCTCTACAATATCAAAGGATAATGGCAATCTTGTATGAAAATGTATTTAGTAAGGCACATGCACTCAAAGCTCCCATCAGGTGGTTCTACTTATGCAATAGCCATGTTCCTTAGCAGTTCCTGAAGTCACTGTTGCATTTTAGGATCAAACTGACTAACAAATAAAAAACTACAGATCTTTGTTAACTCTTCTATGAGGAGGGCGTGACAAATTGCTCTGTTTGACAACATTTTAAAGTTTAATCCAGTGACTAGTTGAATTGCTAGCTGAATAGTTGGCTGGTAGAGGAGTTGAGAATCAACTCTTTTGTATTGCTTTGTTACAATAGCAGTCTTTTTAGAATCTGTACTATACACATCTCACTGAGTTTATGAAAAACAGACAGAAAAAATGTCCCAAAACTTCTTTAAGTTTATTTGAGACACTTATGAACCACAGTGGATCTGTTGAGAAGTCTATTTTTGCTTTGTACCATGGAGGTAGTATAACTGGAGGTGGTGCAACCAATCCACACCAGTTATTGAAAGTGAGGTCAGGGGGCAAGGCGTATCCATTGACTTTGCATGCTGAACACCATTGTGTAGAGTTAACCAAGGTGGCAGACATGGCGAGAGAAGCCTTATTCCCTGAGTTGAAGCCTATGAGTCTTGGGACCGGCAGCCATATTAGTTAACTCAAAATATCACATAGTTGGAGGCTTCAACTGGCCGAGATAGTGGGCACCCCTTGGCTTGTACTTTGTCTTTATTCGCAATCATAAGTGGAGACACTAGTGGCTGCAAATGGTCGCCATTCATGTCCGTATCCGGTGAATATATTAGGCATAGGTGGCGCAACTTTGCCCTGGTTGGTTAAAAGTTCACTGACGTCTCTGTAGGTGTGTTATCCGATGCCCCGCCTCGGAACTTTCAGTTCACCCCACTGCAATCCCCCACCCCCTCCCTGTACCCCACACACAACATATGACATCTATGTCACCTGCTATGAATATCGGGAAGGTACGAGCCCAATCACATTGTTGCAGGACGAGGATTTGTGTTCGACTTCACTGCCGCATTTTAATGCCCACCCCTGCTGTGACCAGCAGTTCTCGTTGGCGTATGCAGACAGACACAGACAGATGAAATTATAAATCTAACGCAGCTAGCATAAGCGTTATCCCTTGACGTCAAGAAAGAACAAGATAATCTGAGAAATCTGAACCCATCACTCTAGGGTCTGTGAGGGCCTGTTTACATTTACGAAACCACAAAACAATTGTTTGGTTGTTGGATATCAGCTTTTGGGGATCAGTAGAGGTGCGAGTAACTGAAATAAAAAGGGCACGGGGTTTGTTTTATAACATTGGCCCTTTAATGAAAAACTTAATGATGATGAAGATTTCCAGTCTGACATACAGGGCTCCCTAGCTCTACTGCTTCACCACTTACCTTGCTAGATTAAAAGCATCATCAATTAGCTGGGCTCTGTTGATTACTGGAATCACCTGGAAAAGAAACAAATGAAACATTCTCATTTCAGCATTTGGCTCACAGTTTCTGCTTTCATACAGTTTTTTTACTTACTTACTTTATGATCTGTTTGAAGTTGGTTAAGAAGATGGGCATAGTTTGCGTCATCATATTTGACTCTGTAGTATCCTGTTACATTGATGTTGGCCAGCACCCACTGGTTACCAGTCACCTTCAGGTCATTGTTCGTAGCTATCATTAAGTGAAACATTATATACAAACCATTATATAAAACAATATATAAAAACAATTTAATTTAAACATTATGAAACTGTGTGAGTGGGCTTTGTATTTATTAATATGTTAACTAAAAAATGTTTGATCTTACCTGTTTTTTCAAGCAGCCAAAAATCAGTACCCTGAATGCCATTCTTCTGCCATGTAATAGGTACGTACCATACATAACTGTGAAAGAAAAGAGACACAGTCACAAAACCAAGCCGTTTAATTCTAGGCTGGTAGTCATCCATTTAGTCAGCCATGTGAATAACATACTTGAATTCTGACGGCCTTTCCACCACAGAGTCTGGGTCGAGCAGGAAGTGCTCCTGGGATAGAGCCCCGCTTGCTGCATTTATGAACACCACAGGAAAGCCCATCTGGAGGACCCAGCGGTTCATGACGTCATGGACCTTGGAATTGTCTGGCAATTTGTTGGTGCTACCCGTAGCCTCAACGGCCTGCGAAAAAAAACCATAGGCTACTTTAGGAAGTGTGACAGCACAGGGAAACCGAGCTGCAAATGCCTCCAGAGAAAAACACAGTACCAGCATGTGTAAATGTGTTTCCTCAGAACGGCCTGCAGGGGTCAGTGATGATATGCTTAAACCATGGCAGTATTATGCCAACTGGAGGAAGTGAGGAAGTCCTGCCCGCATTCATTTCAATGGAAAATGTTAGGCTAGTGAATTCAGCCAAAATGTAACATTTTTTTCCAGTTTCAAAATGGAGTTTCATGGTGCCTTTTCCGCTCCCATTTTACTTTTTCCAATTAAGTGCCACGTTACTGATTCACATAAGTTACCAACCAAACCAAATATCAAGGAAGGGCATTAGATGTTCAAAAATGGACGGTGATGTAGTTCCCCTCCTGTCCCCCTGCATGAGCTCAGAGTGGAGCAGCCACCAATCAGCATGGGCAAAACAGAAGTGGATATGATGTCATTTGGAAAATGGAAAATGGCAACGAGGAAGTGCCTTGCTAATCGGCTGAAGCTTAAGGCTCTGGCCTAAACAATTCCACTCCACTCCTATAGAAAATACACAATACATTCCACATAGATGGTGCAACACTTACCTGTTGCAGGTGGTCCCACAGGTCAGTGTAGACAGTATTACTGTAGTCAAAAGTATTGAGGTATGTCTAT
Source organism: Setipinna tenuifilis (assembly GCA_030347295.1). Lineage (NCBI taxonomy): Eukaryota > Metazoa > Chordata > Actinopteri > Clupeiformes > Engraulidae > Setipinna > Setipinna tenuifilis. Next base: position 20,810,701 of record CM059268.1, on the reverse strand, counting down.
GGAAAAAAAACAGCTGGGTGTGAGAGCTTTCACTATAAAGAATGACACTACAATACACAATGATTGTGAATAGAAAGTGCTTCCTACACTGAGTCCCTTCACAAAGACCTCTTCAGTGAGGAAGCTGGATAGCATTCTTAGAACAGAGGCTCCCTGTGAAACATAAACACATAACATACAGTGAAGTCACATATCTACACTCACATAACAGATGGTGGCATACATTGTAAGCTGTGTTCTGTACTTTTTGTGTGTATGTGTGTGTGTGTGTGTGTGTGTGTGTGTGTGAGAGAGAGAGAATGAGAGAGAGAGAGAGAGAGAGAGAGAGAGAAAGAGAGAGAGAGAGAGAGACCGAGAGCAAGAGAGAGATTGTGTTTCACAAAAGTGATTATCTTCTCGTGCTTGTGCACTGCATGCTTAGTCTTATATGAGTGATATAACCTTGAATCAGGAAATGGTACCAAAGAGCTTACTGAGCTGTGTGTGTGTGTGTGTGTGTGTGTGTGTGTGTGTGTGTGTGTGTGTGTGTGTGTCTGTGTCTGTGTGTGTGCACATCTGTGTGTGTGTGTGTGTGTGTGTGTGTGTGTGCACATCTGTGTGTGTGTGTGTGTGTGTGTGTGTGTGTGTGTGTGTGTGTGTGTGTGCGCGTGTGTTTGCAGGAGAGTGGTTACCTTGCTGTAGGAAATGGCATCAAAGAGCTCACTAATCTGCTCGGGCCTCTGAATCTCTTCCTCTTTGGAGGAAAGGGGGTGAGAGGAGGCCAGCGCATCCACTGCAAACACCCTGTGCATGTCGCCCAAGACTATCAGGTCTTTCTGAAGAAGGAAAGGGACACACACACACTGAAGTACTGCACACTCTGTACAGCAGACAAAAGACATCTCATCTCTGATATATGCTATTATTCAGGAGGATAGATAGATAGATAGATAGATAGATAGATAGATAGATAGATAGATAGATAGATAGATAGATAGATAGATAGATAGATAGATAGATAGACAGACAGACAGACAGATTGATAGACAGACAGAGACAGATTGATAGATAATGATGCGAGAGAGGTACGTACAACACCCCACTCTGGCTCTGCGTTGTCAGCACCAAGATACTCCACGTAGGATGCGAAGCCTTCGTTTAACCACAGGTCATTCCACCACTTCAGTGTCACCAGATTTCCAAACCACTGCAAATTTTTACAAAAGAACTGTTGGTATTGTCGTGCCAGTAGTGTGTGTGCGTGTGCATGTGTGTGGGTGTGTGTGTGTGTGTGCATGCACAAGTGTGTGCCTGTGTGAATGTGTGTGTGTAATCAGGTACAGTTTAATGAAAAACAAGAAATTGAATGCCTGTGTTTGTGTGTGTGTGTGTGTGTGTGTGTGTGTGTGTGTGTGTGTGTGTGTGTGTTACTGTGTGTGTACAGAATGTGCATAGTCACAATGATGTCTTGAATGGTTAAGTTTCAGAGACATCAGAAAAGGAAAGAGGCGGGGCAACACACACCATGTGTGCGAGCTCATGGGCTATGATGGTGGCGATCCTCTCCTTGTTGGCATTGGAGGAGAAGTTGGCGTCATAGAGCAGGGCAGTCTCCCTGTAGGTTATCAGGCCCCAGTTCTCCATTGCTCCAGCGTTAAAGTCTGGCAGGGCAATCTGATCTACGATATGACATTCAACATGAGTTCAGATTGCTGATTAACAGGATAGAAGAACATGCCTGCATACTGCATTGTTGGGTAGATTTTATCATAATAATAATAATAATAATAATAATAATAATAATAATAATAAACTTTATTTGTATAGCACAATTCAAGATGAAGCTCAAAGTACTTTATCAATCTAACTCTTTGTTCACATCGAAACCTCTCAGCTTTACTATATGTAACCATGTGATGTGATGTCTTACCATCTTTTTTAAAATGATGGCATTCTATTTTTAAATGTTTTTACTTGGTCTTTTTTTAGATTCAATTATGTGGAGCTCAAAATACTTTTTGTATGAAATGTGATATATCAATGAACTTGGCTTGTTTGACTTTTGAAAACAGATTTAGTCCTTTAAAAGTGTTTACCTGACTTTTTCAGTGGGTAGGGGGAATTGTAATAGCCCTCAAAATACTTCAGGATTGGTCCAGTCACATTAAGGGCATAGTCGCCCTGACCTGCGTCAATGGCTTTTCTGCGCGCAAAGATACGAATCTACAAATGACAGTACCATTTAGTCGATAAATGCAGAAGACAGATTTTTTTCAAGCAATGTTTTAATAATAATAAATAAAATATTAATAAAGGCAAGATTACCTGAACGTCTCCTTCCATCATTTCAATGTGGCCGTAGTCACTGACGATGAATGCCAGAAGGTAAGTTGACATTTTTGGTGTGGTGGCAAATTTGGTTATGGTAACCTCCACACCAGCTTCTGTTGTGTTCACAGCACCTGGTAAAAGAAGAACTTTCAATTAACATTTTAAAAAGTGAAAACAGCTATTCAATATGGCCAATACAAAACATAAGGGCTAAAGATAAGCCATAGTTAATTAATCATCAAACTGTGCGAATCACCACTGCTCCTTTGCATGACTTTCACTCTGAGCATTGAGCCTTAAGGTTGACTTATGACAGTTCAACAGGTTCACAGCTGTGCACTTAGTAGGTCAACAAACGAAACTTATGGTTGCTTTCCAAATACTAACTTATCTCCTCCATGTTAGACAAGGCCACCCTATCCCGGGGGTGGATGAGGGTGATGCTGAAGTTAGCTTTCATGGCAGGCTCATCGAAACAGGGGAAGGCTTTTCTTGCGTCAGTGGGCTGCATCTGAGTTGTAGCCACCACTCTTAGTAATGGCAGAAATATGATGGGGAAAAAAATGGTACACACAACAATGATAAAAAAACATTTACAACATCTATAATGGTTATTAACTTATTAACATGAACCACCCATGGAAACCATTGACTATATACTATATGCAAACAATTATACCAGAGGTAATTTGTAAACTGTAATTTTCTTGAAGTAGGCTGCACCTTTAAAAAACTTTAAACCTGAACTCACTTCTCTACGCCATCCTCGAAGTAGACGCTTCTGTAGAAACCCCCCAGGTCATCAGCCAACTCCCCTGTGAAGTCTGTGCGCAGCACATATTTCTGGCCAGCCTTCAGATTTCCATCCAACTTGACCACCAGGAACTGAGTAGGCTCCTCGAGCCAGGACTCTGTGATGGCTGGCGGATTCGAGCCATCGAGACCGGTCAGTGTCGCCAGCTGCTCGTTGACACGCGTGAGGTTGAGTTTGTTTGAGTGGATGAGGATGAGGTTGGTGTCCTTCACACACTTGAAGGTGACCTCAGAATGGCCGGTGAAGATGTAGAGACCCTGAGCGTTCCTCTCCAGCCGCGGCCACAAGGTCACTTCGTAACTTTCGGGTAGCAGGGTGTCGGGCAGTCGGTACTTGTGCCACTGCTCGTTGGAGGGTTTGGTGGTGGTGGTGGCAGGTGCACCCGTGGTGTTGGGGGGTTTGGTGGAGCTGGCCTCCAGGTTTTTGGCCTTCTCCTGGCTGTAGACCACTGAGAGACCTATGATGGTGGACACAGCACCTACACCCATGATCATGCCCACCACCCCAACTGGCTTACTGATCATAAACATTTTCCCCATGGCTTACTGCTGAAACCCGTCAGGAAAAGGGGATCCGGACGACCTCGGATCACTTTTGAATGCGGTACACAACTGGATTCCCCTCCCACCAACACTAATAGGTGATCCATTAACATTAAGCCGAGGAGGGGGGAATGAGGGGTTGTCTTTCCATACGGGAGAAGATGTCAGCACTATCTCGTACAGGTCAATGATTCCAAAGCAATGACAAGTGGCCAAAGCTCAAGTAGTCAGGATGTAGCACACATGCACAAATACAAAAACCATCTTCTCTTACCACAAGTGAATCATGTTTTTGTTTTGTTTTTTCATTTTAATCAATCATTATCATGCTGACTAAAATCTCACTATACAGTGACAATATCCCTCGGTGCTATGGGGGAAGTTGTGTTACAAATTAACTGCAAGTTCTGAAAGTGTATACTGGTTGCATGTATTAAAATCAAATATGTTTTGGGAGAGGAGGAGAAAACATTGTTTGGTTCTACTGTAGTTGTTTCCATTGTAAAATCACACACCATCATCAATGGTGCAAACCTGCTTGAACTGCCATGACTCATGTCACAGCCTCCCTGGTAGGGTATGTTACTGATAGCCCAGTTTACCAGCCCTTTAAAACAACCCTGACTTAGCCTTTCTTACTCTTTTTTTAAAGAGTATTACCCTTTGCACTTTTTCATGATATTTCATATGTTTCACCACACGAAAGGGAAAACCTCTACAACTACTGTGAGGTATGAACTTGTGCCCCACACTCAGACATGCGTTGACAAGTGGACCAGAGACCAAAAACACAAACTGTAGTAGTAGAAAAGTGTGTTTATTTGTTTGTTTGTTTAAAACTCAAAAACTATACTCTACTTATATTTTGAAGTAGTGGAAGTGTGTATCACTATTTGTATCACGTTTTGTTTGTTTTTGTCACAATGTTTTTAAGAAATATAAAGTGCATACCTAGTAAGTACAAGCCTACTTTTGGCCCACCCTCTCTATACCTAAATATACATACGCAGAGAAAGAAAGAGTGCAAGAAAGAGGGCGAGAGAGAGATAGAGCGCCAGTAAGACTTTTCATTAAAAACATAAATCCATTCTAACACAAATAATTGTTACTTTTTTGTTGTTACTACATTCATGTACACTAAAGTCTGTAGGAGACATGGCAGTTCAGGACAGACTTATATAGAGAGAGAATACTGTGAACATCTAAATGTGGAGAAGTTCTGATGTCACACTATCTGGTGTGATTAAAATCTTCTGTAACTGTGTAAGTCCATAAAGAAGTCAATAAAAATCTTTTTATTGCTGCACTTGCCAAGATCCAAGGCTAACCGAAGAGACTGTTGTACTATCTGGACAATTTGATGACCACCACATTTATATGCTGGATAAGGCTGGATAAGAGGGAATATGAGAGGTGATGATAAAATGTCAAAAGGTAACTTAATGGCTGACCATTTTAAGCACAACAGTACACTAGTGTAGAAGTTTGTTGACATTTTCACAAATAACCACACACACACACCATACTATCACACAGTTACTTTTACAAAACTTGGGCTCACCCACACACACCCGTCACACTGTGCTGGAGGGTGAATGACTTTATGAGTTCCCACCACTATGACTTTGCAGATTCCACAAGATAACATCTGCCCTTTGACTGGTGTGCATCTCTCCATAAATGTTATCAGATACCCAGAATGTTCCACACACAAGATGGAGATTTAACACAAAGATCTAATCCTGATTTGACTGTATTGCTTTATTTTCTTACAGCTACATTACTATATTTGAATGGATCACTATACTACTGTTACATTCATTGGCAAAGACCTGGGGGAGGTAACAGCTAAGATGTTTTGTTTAAACTCCAAACTGACTGTGAATTTGTTCAATTTAGGGTTTTAACTAGTTCTTCCCTCAAAAGTTTTTTTCCAGTGTTAAAAGCAGTAATGTTAAAGTAAAGGATTTTTTGTAGACCAAGAGTTTTGTTTGTTTGTTTGTTCTTGCACTTTAGGATACAAATAAACACCAAAATAGTCTGCCTCACACGTGAGGCCTTTAATTACCAAACCTTTGAGTACAAAGTACTTAACTGCTCTTAAAACAATAGGTGATCACACCCCTAACTCCTTTGCATCTCAATATCAATATATCAGTTTACAAATGTTGGTTACAATTATTATTATAGAAATGCCAGAATTTGCAAACACAAAACTTATATATTTTTGGAGCCAGTCAAAAGAAATTGATTATGGGGATCAAAGTTATCTTGCTGGCATGTGCTTATGTAAGTTAAGTTGGAAAGGCAGGTGGGAGCTTGGTTATTCAACATTTTGTAAATTGATAAGATATTGGAAGGTATGGGGGGGTAGCTGAAACCTTTTGCTGTTCAAGGTCAAGTCAAAGTGACGCTCCATACAATACCACACACACACACACACACACACACAAGTTTGATAAATGTTTTAATGAAAGGACGTGGCACATTCTAAGAACAATATTGACCTTTAAGTTGTTTCTGGTCCTCAAACACGTCATGCCTACACAGTACATCTTCTTTGTCCCTTCCTTCTATCCTTGGTGATCCTTGGAATGTCTGAAATGCTCTGGGTATGTCTATACAAAACAATAAATAAATAGGTGACATCACAAGCCTTGGCATGAGCACAGGTCTCAATCCTGGGCTCAGAAAGTAAAAACCCTGCCACGGTTTCCTTCTAACACAAGTGACTTGACTGAGTAGCTGATCTACCTGTTTCGAGTGTTCAATACAATCAGCTGATTCAGAGATGGTTGGATCAGATTTATGGCAGGGTTTTTACTTTCTGAACCCAGGACTGACACCTCTACATGAGCTACTGGAAAAGACCATTGGTTGCCCGGTTATTAGCCCTACATAAATCATTTGGTACAGTATGACACAGATCAGCGAGAACCAATACCTTGGTCTCACCTTTGACACAAACAGGAAAACAGGCTTGCAATGTCTTGTTGACATTCAGTATGACATTTTAAAAAACACAAAACAGGCGTTCTGATCAAAATGGCGAGAGGCTAGGGACTTTAATGTTTATGTCGCCAATGTTGATGTTGCGAGGAATTTCTGGAAGGTTCATATTCTTCACCGCTGACACGGCTCGAGCCGGAGCTGCTGACAGTCCACCCTGAAACAGAACAAATGAAAATCACCAAGAAAGCCTTTATACTTTGTAAAAGGCAACTGGTTTGGAAATAGAAAGGATTGCTCGGTTCCACATACATCATCACACAGTTATGATCTGAGTAGATTATGAATGTTATATATTTTATAGTCCCCTTACAAGTGAAGACGCTAAGTATAAATTCTTCCCAAAGAAACACATCTGTAAGTCATTATGGCTTCAGCCAAATATTCCAAGTAGACATTTAACATCACAAAATTACCCACATAACAACCACCTAAATCACATCATTGTTCCACTGTTCTGGTAAAGATCTTTCTTTTCTGTCTCCCCAGTATGTGGTACTTAGAAGCAAAGTGCTGCATGAATCTTTTTAGGTTAGTCAAACTTTTTTTTTCAAGTATCATGACCATATGTTAGTCAGATAGTGCAAGTTAAAGCAAATAAGTGCTTGCTTCTAAACAGCACTTTTACAGACTGGTGTTCATATTAACCCGCACAGACAGGGCCATGGGCCAGAGGCTTACGGACTGTCCAAAAACCCACCTCAGACTTCTCCATTCGGTTCTGCATCTCCACCTGAGCCACAATCTCATTCATGTTGGTCTCCAGTACCATGCCTCCCATCACCACCTCCTGCAGGATGTAATGGACCTGACGAACACATACATACACACATTAAAGACACATACCATGGTACACATTTCAGCAAGAATAGGATGGGATTTTTTTTTTTTAAAGAGACATTCCTTGCTTTTGGTGTGATAAAACTCAATAAAAGCTTGACTTAGACCGTGAATGCCCTTTATCATGGTGGGTGATGACACTCAGGTTAATAACTAACGCATCAGATTAACAGATAGCCATTTTAAAGCAAGTTAAATATAGTGTATAAAATATGCAACATTTATAATGTCTATTTTCTAATGCATTATCCGTGGCACAGTGGAGATGTTATCTTATCATCGTAGTCATAAAGGTGTGAAATGACTGATAAAAAAGCATCTATCGACAATGTCCTTGTGTCGAATCATTGTCTCACTGTTAATAATTACTTCTTCTTCAACTCTTCTTTAAAACAGGTAGATCACACAGTCAGAGACAAGCAGACCAAACTATGCACAGAATTTTGTTGCAGATTCTGGGGCTAATTTCTAAACCACCAGCATTAAGAAACAGAGCTGAATGAGACTGACACATCAGTTACTGTTAGCCGTCATCTCTCTGCCTGACAGACCTAAAGTAATGTGACACAAACTAACCTTGTCCATGTGAAAGATAAGATCCAGCTCACACACATTCTCAAAGCATTTATCCAGGGTTTCCACAAAGACCTGTTATGATGGTGGGACAGGGAAAAAAAAACAAAGCCTTAGTTATCACGAAAAAAGTAAACACTAATTTGAACAAATACAAGTGGCTACCATGTTGTGGACACAGACAGGTGGGTGCTTGGATTGGAGGAACTAGCTTCTGGGCAGCCTAACTTCAACACATAGCTATCTGCAACTCTTTAACACAGGCTACACTAAAGCACTCATTTGTGCTTGGAGCCTAACTAATATATATCACTTGACACCAGATATTTATCACTGGCATTTTGTCCAAATATTTTACCAAAGTATGTGTCACAATGTTTTAGTTCAATGTCATGCTTTTTAACAGTCAGATCTTTACAAAATACTTCATGACCAGAAAGTCACTTTAAGATGTAATTTATTACATCAGAGATACATCTTTAAATTGTCTATACTATGTCTCCACTTTAGACATTTATTTTTAAATAATTTAATTTCTATAGTAATTTAGTAATGTCTTGGTATCTAGTAGCTATGCCTAAGATTTTTGACAAACATCCTACAACTCAGTACTTGCAGATTTGTCACCCCCATGTGACGAATCAGTTTGTCACAGCTCTTTAGAGTAAGGTAAAGCAAAGTAAAATTAGTGTCTTATTACAGTGTTTCGCCTAGTGCACAACTCCAAAACACAGTTCAGATCCAATAAATGTGGAGATTGCACACAGGAGCTGAATAGTTTTAAATTTCTATATTTAAATACAGTGCCAAAACAACGTGGGCCGCATCGCGAGCAAGGCAAAACCACATAAAACTAGCGCTATTTTTATCACCTTTTACTGGTTCCCCTTGTTAATTTGTAGCTTTTATCAACATCAAGTTTATGCTGATGTCCCATAAACTAAACAGAAAGCTTCCTGTTAAATATCCAGTGATGGGCGTCAGCCATTGTTTTAAATTTGCCTCGTTTAACCGCTTGCACTTCCTCATAATGCTGAGCAGACCATAGTTCCTTTTCAAAAAAAGCTCAGAACAACTGGAGTCACATAATGTTCTGCAGTCAGTGGATCTGTGAGGCACTAATGCTTCTTTTTTTCATTTTTAATGGCATCAAATCTCACATGCCTCGTGCTTACTGGCAAATATTGGACAAGATGTGCGCTCTTGCTTTTCAATGTGGGTGAAGGTTGGTTGAACAACATTGAGTGTGTTCTGCAGTTGCCTACTCAGTGTCACAATATGCATAAATTAATTCCCACAAAACACCATGTGTCTATGGGCTTGTGTAGTTTTGGACATTTGTCTGCAATATCTAGTGCTAAAAGGTAAATTTGAAAATGCTGTTTAAATAAGCCAGGTTTGTTTGCATTCACGTTAGCCTAGACTGAATTTATGACATAATTGTTCTCAAATGAAAACAATTTTTTTCAGCATATTCATTATTGCTGGTTTAAAAGCAACACTGTTAACATTTGACTTGTAAGATGCTAAAAGTCATTAAGCATTGACTAAAACCTATACATGAGTTTTTTAACGCACAGCAGGTAAGATGTCTACATTTGTAGACACACTGCTACCCATGTTATTCACAGGCCCTATACACCAATTTTTGCTGTACACATTTGACACCTGTATGCCCCTTATGCATGCTTAGTTTACTTGGTAGTGCCCTTAATTCTATCATTATGGCTCTGTTGTTAGATGTTTTCCTGTTGGTTGTTTCACACAGACTTCAATCTGAATGTTAGTAGAAACCAAGGACGTAGCCTACAATGTGTGTGGTGTGTGCAAGAATGATCAATAAAAAGGCTCACCTGAATTAAATCTAAAATTCCCAGCTCACTTTCAGAGGAGTCCACGCAGAATACAAAGTAAAGAGTAGCGTAATGTCTGTATATCAGCTTGTAGTCTGAACCTCCTATAAGGCTGCAACAGAGAATGATGAGACAGTGAGCAACTAATCATGCATGATGTACCATGAAGGGTCAAACCAGTTTAGCCCAACAACAAGGTTTTCCTGCTGGCATTTAATCTAAACACTTGGTCCAGCCACAATTAACTGCAACAGCCTGATTACAGAAGGTTGGCTATGATTCTTCCTCAAATGTTTGCATCTATACAGACATGCCACTTTCAACTTCTGGCAGTCGAACACGGTCTTTCACTAAATAAATCACCAACAGCACCAAAAGAATGAGTGACTGAAATTACCTTCCACCCTCTAAGAAATTGCAGACATTGTCATCCCTTTTGGACACCAGATGAAAAGTCTCTCTGATAATTTGTTGTTGCATATCCTCGGCCTGTTGAAGAAAGACAAGGCGTTTCCATGAAGTGGCTAGCTTGAGTTATGTAACGTTTAGAACAGTAATAAATTAATACATATTAAGCTCCTTAACAGGCGCAGTATGGTACAACGTACAAACGTATAAAAGAAAAATAAACGCGGTTAAACAACGAGCTAAATTAAGAAAGAGATCATAGTGTCCTCCGCTCGACTTAAACTGCGTAGCCAAGCCACCTAGCCACACAACTAGCCAGTGATAACCACAAATGTACAAATACAACAGGGGATTTTTTTTCTTGGATAGACAGGTGAAAGATAGACATTACCAGAGGCATCAGTTTTAATTAGGTGGTTAGTTGATCACTAGAAATAAATTGTACGTTATTTTTAAGACTGAGTTTGCTTGCAATGCTATCACAATGCAGCTATCGTTAGCTAATTTAGTTAACGGCAGTGGCAAGACGCACAAATCACACTAGATACAACCTTGGTTACTTTATCAATCGCAAAACACTTACGAAGTACTGATAAAATCGGATGAGACGTGGTTTTCCATGATTGTTGAAAATTAAGATAGCCTTGATCATCTTCTCTGTTTCGAGAAAGAATTCATGAACAGAAATGTAAACAGGACTGTCAGCTGATGCGACGTAGAGTGGCTACTACATGAAGGACCCAAGCGTCGATTTGTGTTGTCCAATATTTTGCCAGCGTCACACTGTGATGTGTGCATCGCCCTGCAACAGCTTTGAAACTGTTAAATGTTTCAGTTTCAGAGCCATAAATATAGAAGCGTATGCTATGTGCATTACTGAAGAAAAAAAAACTTTAAGAAAGGACTTAGCCAAAACAAATGAATAATGGCTTCTCTAGTTAACCACTACGTTGTTGTTGTTGTTGTTAATGCAGATAGGCCTATATAGCTAGGATAAAAAGAAGTGATACGAAATTTCACAAATCCTATTGTTTGTTTAGTGTGACCAAACGTGCTGCTTTCCCAGGACATATTATTCACGTCTTGTTAATGCAACAACATGATGCCTTTTTATTATTTATTTTTATTTTATTTTATTTTTGCTTGTTTGTTTGTTTTGTTTTTAAGTTGGTTCTAAGCAGTAAGTTTTATCGTGTGGGTACTCATACATGTGGTCATGATGTCCTGAAAGAAAGGCCATCACAATGCAGTCTTTTTCTAATGTTTATAATGTCCTCTCCGCTTTTTTATGAACAAAAACACATGACATGATACATGAAGCAATTTCATATAAAAAAAATATTTTATTACAGATATGAAATCAAGTCCATATGTACATGCAGTTTCCACATTTGAAATGAAAAACGTCCACATAATTTTCAAAGATACAAAGTATTGACTTTGTAAGAACAACAGCATAGTCAAAGACTGAAGCAGCAAATCATTGTGTAGAAAACACAACAATAAATGTCATGGGAGCTCCTCCAGTTATGGAAGAAGATTCATTGTTCACATCTTGGTTGCTGTAGCAGCAGAAGGCTTCACATCCAACTTGGCAACGATTTTCTTTACCCATTCAAGTTCAGGGTTCACACACAACACCTTTCCTGCAACTGTTGTAAACCTGCATGAAGCAAATAAAAGTGGAACTATGAGTAAAATACACATTGGACATATGAAGCTGAGAAGAAAATACCGTGAATTGATCATACTAATAGTGAACAAAGCTTTAATCAATAAAACACACAGCCACTGGCTAAAAGTGTAAAGCTGTTGTCCTGAAATGGTTTTGTTGTGGCATCTCCCATATATTCACATATACTCACACATGAGCTTTCAGGTAACATCTACTGCTGGCTGGTTGGTAAGACACCACCTTGCCTTTGGGTAGTGCGGAGGGGTAGTATTTGTCACAGCATTGGGATGTGGTGGGGCCATACTGAGCTGCATTCAAAACAAAAGATATTTATAGTTGCAGGAATGTCTCACACATCTCTACACTTGATATCCATTATGGTTAAATTGTTGTCATGTCGGAATGTAATAGTTTGCACTCACCATTAACTGAGATGATCAGCACCAGAGCCAGAGCAATAAGAGTCTTCATGTCAACAGAGTTGGAGCTGATACACCAGCAAATGGAGACTGAGGAGAAGAGCTGGTGTGCAGACTGAAGATGATGTGTCTGCTGTGCTTTGACTGGTTGTTTATATAGAGGCTCCACATTCATTTCAGATCATTTCTTTTGTGTCTGTCTTCTTCGAATTTGCATTTGCATCATTCTTCTTATTCCGTTTCCTCTGAAGAAAAAAAGACACTTCTCTTGCCCACTTCCACATTTGTTTGGTCAGAAGACGTTCAGACTACACAGTGGCATTGAAGTAATGCCGAAAATTTTTTTTTTTTTGCTTTAAACATTAAAGAGATCGCAGCATCTCAACATGCATTTAGCATATTATTTTATGAGTCTAATTAGATCCATTTACTTATTTTAATACGTTTACACTTAAGAGATGTATTCACTTTATCTTTTATTACAATAGATATATATATATATATATATATATATATATATATATATATATATATATATATATATATATATATATATATATATATATATATATATCTTTCATAGCTGGCAAACACTGTCACTTTTTTAATAAAATGGTTTCGTAGTTGCCACTCCGGAATAATAACTCATTCATTATGTGTTTTACTAGTGAACTGCTTGTCAAACATGCAAACTAGTGACACTTGGCTCTAGTGGGCAAAAATGGTCAGCTAGATTGTGTTTTTAGGTGTGACTACACTAGTGGACAAAATATGCATGCCACTAGTCACCTTTTCACATTGCACAAGTTCACTGGTGGGACTGAAATGGCCTTCACTAGTTTACTAATAGACATGTAGGCCCTTACTAGTAAACTGGTGATACTTATTGCATCTCACTAGTTAACTAGTAAAATCGAAATTGCCCTCACTTGTTCACTAGTGGGCTTTTTGGTGCAAACTAGTAAACTACTGACACTTTTTGTACCTCAGTAGTTAACTAGTGGATATTCGTGTCTTCACCAGTTAATTAGTGAGCAGATTTGTCTTCACGAGTTTACATGTGTGTTAAACTGAAACTAGTTTACTAATACATTTAGAACCTAACTAGTTTACTAGTTTGGACAAAAGACGCATCTACAAGTTAACATAATGCCCAGCTGAAATGTTCTGCTCTGAAGGAAAACTTTGTAAGTTAGTATTGCTTGAGTTGTTTGCAGACTATACCTTGTTTGCTGACACTTTATGTGTGGAACAGGCTACTATTTCTGTTTCCTATATCTTGACAAGAACTCCTTAGCAGAAGAGGTACTCTATCTCAATCTGACCTTCCTGGTTAGATATAGAATAACTAAATAAAAGTAAATAACCAGACTTTAACACAGAACAAGACACAGATATCTGTTTTAGTGATGCAGCTGATGCTTCACTAAAATGAGCCTGAAAAAAGAAAGGCCCTCTCTATAAATCAATGAGTGCTCAGCATTAATAGATTAATCTTGTACATGAAGCATCGAGAAGTCCCAACGGCCACTCCTCTGAAGATAAGGGGGAAACCTAAGGGTTTGGTTTGAAAAAGATTCACAGAACAAAATGCACATTTTAAATAAGGTACACATTTCATGTCTTTAGCATTCCAAGAGACGCTGTAACTGGGAAACCCCAGACCATCTGTGGCCCACAAATAGTGGAACTGAAATGAGGAAGAATATCAATGACGATCCTGAACCATGATTTCATCATGAAGGAAACTAAAGGAATTCTTGTTCCCTGTAAAATGCTGTTGCTTTTCACTTTTCCGCAAACTTTTTTTTCTTTTTAAGAAATCAGTTAACACTTACACACTTTTATGACCTTTGAAGTGTTCTGCCTTTATTTGGAGCACACACACACACACACACACACACACACACACACACACACACACACACACAAAGACACAGACACACATGCACAGACAGACAGACAGACAGACAGACACACACACACACACACACACACACACACACACACACACACACACACATTCAGGGCTGAATTGGCGAATGGGCCAACAAGGACCTGGCCCAGTGGCATTTCTGCTAACTTGAGGACATCAGCAGCTTCTCTGGCTCTGGTGCTGGTTATTGTCTACGAAAAGATTTTCACAAACTTGGACAACAAGCCTGGCACTGCTTTAATTTTAAAACATAAGCTTACAGTTTTTACCAATCATTTTCACGCGTGCCTCAATACCATGTCTACATTTTCAAAACTCTTAACACATTTGCACTAACCAAAGTCTATGGGAGACAAACTACGTTCTCTTTCGCATTGCTTTGACACAATTGCGTTCAGTCACCACTTCAACCAAAATTCATTCGCACTTCTCTCAGTTAATGTTTACCACCAACAAAATTATGTACAACTACAGCTAAATTTGCAGACATTTGGATACTCTTATCAAAACAGTTAACTCTAGGATCAAAACCTAAAAGCAATGCAATACAGTCTAACAAAGCACAGCATTTTGCATTTTGTCACACAAAAAAGAAATAATGTGCTTGAGGCATCTTTTAGCCAAATAATTATTGATATTTAACACTTTTACAGTCACGTGTGTATTTCTTCATAATATATATATATATTTTTTTATAGATTGTTACGTAACATTTGCATGTTTATGGACAAAACATTGTGATATAGAAAGTTGATATTGGAGTTGCTGTGTATTCCATTACCAGTAAGTACTGTAGGCTTTATCATGGTTTATCCAAAATGCAGCAGCACCATGGATCAGCATTACAGTAGGTAGGGCCAAAAACGACTTCCATGGATGACTATATTTACATAGCCTGGCTGTCGCACCAAGCTTGTAGACAGAGCTTGGTCTGGCAAGTCTCCCTCAATGTAGCATCACAGGCAGTATGGGCGGGCCCAGGCTAATATTTACATACATTTACATGTACAACACATATTACATGTACATTCTTTTGCAGTGAAACATACTGTAATTGATGCAGGTAATGGGCATTCACCTTTCCTGCAGTGGAACACAATGTGGTTATATGTAAGCACAGGGTAAAGGTATCACATGTTACAGTTCATCCTGGTGTGTTTCTGGAGTGATGTGTTTTCTGTTTGTATGATTGTGCATATTTGATTGACACAATTTATCTTCAGTTCTGAAATGTGTACTGCAGTTAGAATCCAGAAAAATTGCAAACTATAGAAAATCCACTGAAAAACACCTTGTGATTCGCATCAACATTTTCTAATACATATGGTACTTTACACAAAATAATTCATTTGTAAACTGTATAGGTATAGCCTATAGTCTTTATTTATCTATTATCAAAGGTGCATGAATACATACAATTGTCACTTAGATTGTTTGATAAAGTGTGCATTTACATTACATATTGGTAACGTGCCATACTGTCAGACAAAGGCTAGATTTTAAGTGTTTTGTTTCAAGTTGTTTGCATTTTTTAGCTTATTGTACATTGACTGGCATTGTAGACTTACTTACCGACAGCGTGTGTTAGTTATGTTGCTGTAGTGCATTTTGCAGCAAATGTTAACTGATGTGCTCAAACGCATGTTGGTACAGCACACTGTTAAGAGTTTTGCAAAAGTGGATATTGCCCTGCAAAAAGTGTGAAAATGATTGGCAAAAACTGTAACATACATTTATGCTTAAAATTATGCATACCGTTGCCATATTTTGATGAACAGTAGTCCTTTATTTCACTTAGTTTTTTAAGACTTTAAATAACACTAACAAGTTCCAAAGGACGGTAAGACATTATGTAAAATAGGAAAATATAAACAAATGTGTTTGTTCTTTTATGTTTTTATAAATTATCACAAGTCCCAAACTATTTACACCATGTAGTGGCGAAGTTTGTGTTTCACATGCAATCATAGCAATCAAAATGGCACAAGGGTCACTAGAGACATTTCTGTAGTATGGGTGTCATGTTTGCATCTGGTTCTCCACGAGGTACGTCCCCTTTATACTCTACTTCTACTCATGCTCTCTGCCCTGAGTACTGATCAATCACACTGGGATCCCTTTTCCTCTGTCTTTGGACAAGCAACGGGTTCCTTCTTTGTGGATTTCTCCAGCTATCTGCCAAGACTCTTCTCCAGTGATTTTCCCCAGTGCATCTCCTTGGTTACTATAGTGTGGTTTTCCTCCCTGTGGCTAAGCAGTTTTACTTTCTAAAGTTTGGCTCTTGAAAGTTTTTCTGGACTTCCTGTTTTCCTAAATGAATTGTAATGAGCTATGCATTTGACTGTTTTCTTGCAACATTTTTATTCCAAGTAACATCTGTGTACCTGCCTTGAGTGACTGAATTAAGTCTATTTTGCTAAATTGTTTGTAAATGTCTCTTGAGTCCATCACAATGGGCCACCCCATAATGTTGCAGTAAAATCTTTTCAATGAATCATTTTCTGTGCACTTTGCTTTGTTTCAGTACTGTCCAGCTTGTCTTCTTGGAATGTCCAAAACCTTCTAAGGTCAAGTCCCTAATATGATGATTTATGACATGAAAAAAACATCTACACAATGATTTCATTTCTACAAAAACATTTTATTTTTTTGGAAAACATCACAGTCACATTCACAGTCTCAGTCGAGCAGCTACCACATTTTCAGTTCATGGTCAAAATAAATAAAATGTAATTTTTGTGAGTGTAACAACACAGTCAGAGATTAAAGACAGTTGAATAGATCACAGTTATTAGACAACAGTGGAATTGGTGTCCTTCTGGAAGCTCTGCCACTTCTATGGAAGGTGATTCATCATTCACATCTTGGGTCATGCAGCAGCAGGTTTCACATTCAACTTGGCCACAATATTCTTCACCCATTCAAGGTCTGGGTTCACGCAGAACTTTTTCTGTGCTACTGTTGTAAATCTGCACAAAGCAAACAGACCGACGAAGAAACTGTTAGTACAGAATACATGCACAGAGGACACGTAGAACTAAATAAAGTACAGGTAATAAATACTATAATAGTAATGTTTTGTGAAGTTACAAAGACTTTACAGAAAACGCACAGCCAGAGCCACACAAGGTAAAAGAGTAAAACTATTGTCTATGTTTTGATGTGGCATCTCCCATTAATTCCACCTAAATACTTACACATGAGCTTTCAGGTAACATCTACTGCTGGTTGGTTGGTAAGACACCACCTTGGCTTTGGGTAGTGCGAAGGGGTAGTATTTGTCACAGCATTGGGATGTGGTGGGGCCATACTGAGCTGAAACCATTTAAAACAAAAGATATTCATATTTGCAGGAATGTCTCACACATTTCTACACTTGATATCCATTATGGTTAAACTGTTGTCATGTCAGAATATAATAGTTTGCACTCACCATTAACTGAGATGATCAGCACTAAAGCCAGAGCAATAAGAGTCTTCATGTCAACAGAGTTGGAGCTGATACGTGAGCAAATGGAGACTGGGGAGAAGAGCTAGTGTGCTGACTGAAGATGATGTGTCTGCTGTGCTTTGACTGGTTGTTTATATAGAGGCTCCACATTCATTTCAGATCATTTCTTTTGTGTCTGTCTTCTTCGAATTTGCATTTGCATCATTCTTCTTATTCCGTTTCCTCTGAAGAAAATTAAAGGCACCTCTCTTGCCCACTTCCACATTTGTTTGGTCAGAAGACGTTCTCCAGGAATGTAACCGTGACACTGAAGTAATGAGGTATCTTAAAGATAGAGCAGCATTGCAACAGGCATTTATCATATTATTATATGAGTCTAATCATGTGTAGTAGATTAATTTACTTATTTTAACAAGTTAATAGTTAAGAGATGTATTAACTTTATCTTTTTATTATGTTTTATCAAGTGATAGATATGTTGTCATTCTCGTGTTGTGTCAAATCTTTAATCACTTTTACGTGTTGCATCTTTCATAGTTGGTTAACACTGTCATTCACTTTAATAAGAAAAACTTTCACACATTTAAAAAAAAATGTTTCATTGTTGCCACCTCATAATAATAACACATTAATTATATTGAGCTTTCAATGCATTTCTTCACTTCTTACCCATTGGGCTTGCAATCATGAAAGTCCTCATGCCGTAACACCATTCTTTTAAAATCTCTGAAACAATCAGATGCTGATAAGTATCAGCACAGCTGGATACTCTGGCAGCAGTGGACTTCTCATTCAACTGGTCAGCAGTTTTTTGTTACCCAGTCTAAGCCTGGCTTCACACAGAACTAATTCCCTGTTATTGGTGTGAATCTGTGTTACTGTAAGACTGAGGAGGACCAGAGTCGGATTTTAAGTTGTGTTCAAATGGACATGTCAGTGACTTATGCAGGTCACATGAAGGATTGAGAGACTGATTGATGAAGATGAGGAAGCACCAACTGTCACTTCACTGAAGATAGTAGCGAATTCTTAGGTTGTGGTTTCAGAAAGATTCACAGAAAGAAAATGCACATTTTAAATAAGGTGCACATTTCATGTCTTTAGCATTCCAAGAGAGGCTGCAACGGGGAAACCCCAGAGCATCTGCGGAGGACAAATAGTGAAACTGAAAAAAGGAACATTAAGAATGACGATCCTGGACTATCATTTTTTATCATTAAAGAACACAAAAAGGAATTTTTGTTCCCTGTAAATGCTGTTGCTTTCCACTTTTCCACAATCTTTTGTTTGTTTTTAGGTAAGCACTCACGTCTCCATTGCACAGGTGTAGTGTGTATTTTGTGACCTTTAAAGCCTTCTGCCTTTACTTGACACACACACACACAGATATATATATATAGTGTTTGTGTAAGGTCTGTGCATGTAAGTGTGTGTGTGAGTGTGTGTGTGTGTGTGTGTGTGTCTGTCTGTCTGTGTCTGTCTGTCTGTGTGTGTGAGTGTGTGTGTGAACTGGGCAAAAGTTAGTCAGTTTAGTGCTGAGTTAGCGAATGGGCCAATGAGGACCTGGCCCAGTGTGATTTCTGCTAACTTGAGGACCTCAGCAGCTTCTCTGTCTCTGGTGCTGGTTATTGTCTACGAAAAGATCATCACAAGCTTGGACAACAAACCTGGCACTGCTTCTGTTTTAAAACCCATAGCTTAACATACATTTGTGCTTAAAATCATTCAAACCCATGGCATATTTTGATGAACAGTAGTCCTTTGTTTGAACTAGTATTTAGGACTTTAAATAACACTAACAAGTTCCAAAGCACGGTAAGACATTATATAAAATAGGAAAATATGAACAATTTGTTCAAGAGTCTTCATGTCAACAGAGTTGGAGCTGATACACCAGCAAATGGAGACTGAGGAGGAGAGCTAGTGTGCTGACTGAAGATGATGTGTCTGCTGTGCTTTGACTGGTTGTTTATATAGAGGCTCCACATTCAATTCACATAATTTCTCTCGCGTCTGTCTTCTTCAAAAGCATTTGCGTCTTCCTTCTTCTTCTGTTTCCTCTGAAGAAAATTAAAGGCACCTCTCTTGCCCACTTCCACATTTATTTGGTCAGAAGACGTTCTCCAGGAATGTAACCGTGACACTGAAGTAATGAGGTATCTTAAAGATAGAGCAGCATCGCAACAGGCATTTATCATATAGTCTAATCATGTGTAGATTAATTTACTTATTTTAACAAGTTGATAGTTAAACGATTATTTATTATTATTTATTATTATTTATTATTATTTATTAAGTGATAGATATGTTGTAATTCTTGGGTTTTTGTGTTGTGTCTAATCTTTGATCACTTTTACGTGTTGCATCTTTCATAGTTGGTATAACACTGTCATTCACTTAAACAAGAGAAACTTTCACCTACTTTTTTTAATAGACTAGTTTCATAATTGCCACCCCATAATAATAACACATTAATTATAATGAGCTTTCAATGCATTTCTTCACTTCTTTCTTACCATTCGGCTTGCAATCATGAAAGTCCTCATGCTTTAACACCATTCTTTAAAGATTTCTGAAACAACCAGATGCTGATAAGTATCAGCACAGCTGGATACTCTGGCAGCAGTGGACTTCTCATTCAACTGGTCAGCAGTTTTTCATAACCCAGTCTAAGCCTGGGTTCACACAGAACTGATTGCCTGCTATTGGTGTGAATATTTATTAAGACTGATGGGGGAATTCAAAATCAAAATTTGTGTTCCATTGGACATGTCAGCGACTTCTGCAAGACATTTGGAGGAACACTTTGTGAATTAGTATTGCTTGAGTTGTTTGCAGGCTACACCTTGTTTGCTGACTACACTTTATATGAGGAACAGGCATTTACTTCTATGGGTTACCATCTTGACTAGGACTCACTGGCAGAAGAGATACTCTATCTCAATGTGACCTTCCTGGTTAGATAAAGGATATCTAAATAAAAGTAAATAACCTGACTTTAACACAGAGCTACAACACACAGACATCTGGTTTTAGAGATGCAGCTGATGCTTCACTAAAGTGAACCTGAAGAAAGAAAGACAGTCTGTGTGAATCACATGAAGGACTGAGAGGTGGATTGATGAAGATGGGGAAGTCCCAACTGTCACTTCTGTGAAGATTAAGGGGGTCCTTAGGTTGTGGTTTCAGAAACATTCACAGAACAAAATGTGCATTTTAAATAAGGTGCACATTTCATGTCCTTAGCATTCCAAGAGGCGCTGTAATGAGAAAACCCACACAGACCTTCTGCGGCAGACAGACAGGAAGTGAAAAAAGGAAGAATAAGAATGACGATGGTGTAGTGTGTCTTCTGTAACCCTTAAAGTGTTTCATGCAGTTATCACACACACACACACACACACACACACACACACACACACACACACACACACACACACACACACACACAAACACAGAGATATAGGGCATGAATGGAGAGCAGCGTCACAGGTTGGTTGTATTCCTGAGTGAGCACTCCATTTATGCAAACATGCAAACTGACCTTACAGAAATATGACATTAGAGCTTCCTGAAATTGCTAGGAAATTGGGGTCTGGGGGGTGCAGCCAGAATACATAATCTGACATATGAATTCCTTATGAGCTGTATTTCACACCATTGCTGTGTCCGAAATGCAAAAAAATGCTGCTTTTGAAGAGAGAGTTTGGTGGCAGCAAGGCATCAAGGCTGTTTGAATCGAATAAATGCATAAAATGCTGCCTTTATTTTGAAGGAAGACTAGATGCTTGCCTTTAACATCCAACATTCTATCGATCTCTGAAGTCAGGTGTTGGTGTTTTGGCAACAGCATTCTGTGTTGCTGTCTATCCAAGCCATTGGAAACAAAGGTTTTAATCAGCACCTTGATGCCTGCTTAAGGTGCGTGACTTAGACAGTGAAAGCAGCAAGGCAGCAAGTCACTAGGTTCCCATTTCAAACATAGCCCATCAGTTTTCCCATATAGGTAATCTGTGCCCTCCTTGCGTGACCATCAGTTTTATTTCTGCTAACTTGAGGATCTCAGCAGCCTCTCAGACAGATGCGGTGTACACACTGTATATGCTCCTCAGTTCATGAAACTGACAAAAAAAACAGGGCAACGCTTTAACCTCAAGGCCTGACATAGTTATTGTGGTTAAAATCTTGCTTTTTTTGTCAATTTAATATATTTTGGAGCATAGTGCGGAGACCTCTTCTGTCTCATGGTCAATTAAAAGGCAACCCTGGTGCTGCTTCAGTTTTGAACCCTATAGCATTATAGTTTTCAGCTCAAAATTACTCTGACCAGTGACATATTATGTATAGTGAACCAGGTTTCTTGTGGCTTGAGAAAATCAAGAAGATCTCAAAAGACAGTAAACCATCATAGATTATGAATAAATTCTAAAAAACAATTCTATGTTTGCTTTATATATTTTTATAAACATTTACAAGCCTGAAATTATTAATGCCATTTTCAATAACAAGGACAAAGTCTGTATTAATATGCAATCACAGCCATCCCTTGAGCTAATTATGAATTTCCCCTTTGGGGACTGCTCACACTGGTGTATAATTCTCTTAATGGCTGGGTCACCCTAAACCAGCCCCTCATACTTTCTTTCATTTTGTAAACGAAATGAAGTACGAGGGGCTGGTTTACCAGGCTAGGGCCAGGCCATAATTTTAAAGTATCGTTTTCAGCTAACCATTTCTTGTCCTTTAGCTCTATGTTTCAGGTACGTATCTTGTTGGACAGTCCTTCTAACACCTTCTAAAGCCAAGATATTGATATGAATGATGACATGAAAAACATGCACACAACGATTTCATGTATGCCCAAATTGTATTTATTTTTAAAAAATGAACGTACAATACAGCAGCTACCAAATTCATAGTCCATGTTCACAACAAAAAAAAAGATTTTTCTCAGAACCACAGCACAGTCAGAGATTAAAGTCAGTTGATGATATCACTGTTGTACAAACAGATCTGGTGGGAGTTTAGCATAAGTTTCCAGAGATACTGTTCTTTCACAGCTGGCATGCTGTGGTGGCACCTGTTTTTTTATTCAGCTTGTCAACCACAGTCATCACCCAGTCCTGGCCTGGGTCCACACAGTAATGTTTCCCCTTCACTGTTGTAAACCTGCAATGGGACAAATAGACATAGGGTAAGTGTCCTTAAAACAGATAAACGTGAGACATAATATACAGAGAAAATACAGTGAAATCTTATCAGTTGAATAGTTGGCAGACTATGCATTATTTAACCAATAGAACACAAAAAACACTGTAAAAACATTAGTAATTTTAGGAGCACTTTTGATCAATGATACTCACACAAAACCTTTCTTGGGGCAGTCACTGCTAGTTTTGACACAAGACTCCACCTTGTGTGCTGGAATCTTTGAATCAAAGTAATTTGGACAGCATCTTGGTATAGTGGTTCCACGTGGAGCTGGAAACGTTTGAACACAAATTACCCATTTGCAGGAATTTCCCTCACACCCCTCTAACAATTGATCTATACTGAGTTTGAATAGTTATGAGGTGTAAATGCAATGGTATACATGTAACAAGTACAACTTACCAGCGCTAACTGAGATTATGAGGGCCAGAGCCAGAAGAGCCGTCCTCATGTTGTCTGAGATGCAGCTGATGTTTCAGTTAACTGAGACTGAATGGCACATATGCCTTCTGTGCAGATGAAAGATGGTGGGAATGCAGTGCATGGGGATGGCCTCTTATATAGAGGATTCGGCGGACCAGATCCAATTCATAAAAATGTGCATTCTATGAAGTTAGGATTGTTGTTCCTCTTTTAGTTCCTCTTTTCATGTTTCTAACGTCACTCACTTTCTTAAAAATAAGTAAAGACAAAAAGGATGTTAATCATTATTATTGCAATGTTCTGTTTTTCAGTTCTACAGTAATGGAATGAACTGAAACTTCAAGAAAAAGCTGTAGGGCTTAAAAGATCATTTCATTGTTTGGAACTACGAACAAGCTGTGATCAAGGTGTATTGTGATCTACATTAAATTTCACTGTTAAATTGTTCTATTTAATATTAATATTATAATATAACATTCAATATGTATATTTTAAACATTAATGCACATCTATGGCCCACCCTATAACCATATTCATTTACAAACTATTTTACTTGCAATTATTTACTTGCTGAAATTAAAAAGTAGGATGTATACATTTCAAGCACTAATCATTTCTCTCTCTCTCTCTCTCTCTCTCTCTCTCTCTCTCTCTCTCTCTCTCTCTCTCTCTCTCTCTCACACACACACACACACACACACACACACACACACGCACACACACTAAGCACTATACTAATAAACATTCATCCCTTTATTCTCATCTCTCCAACTGTCTCCATCCAATATTTTATGAATTCCTTTACCCCCCATCTATTAATCTCTGTATCACAAATCAATTGATTGACCAATTCATCAACATCATTCAATCCACCAATCAATGATTCATTCATTAGCTCAGCACCAGGGGTGGAAAGTAACGAATTACACTTACTCAAGTTACTGTAATTGAGTAGTTTTTATGAGTACTTTGTAATTTTCTAAGTAGTTTTTGAAATAGGTAATTTTACATTTACTCGATTACATTTTAAGGCAAGTATTTTACTTCACTACATTGGAAGCCACCCACATTACTGAGTAAAATAATATTGATAGGGGGAAAAAATGTGGGGGGAAAAAATATGCCGGAACTGAAAGGAAATTTCATTGTTTTACACAATCAGGATCAAGGCATTCTTTACTTTTACTGTAGTGTTGCAAGTTGGACCATATGGCCGAACATAGAGGGCACATTACAGTAGCCTATACCTCTCAACAGATTGTGACTGTCCTTGTGTGTGTTGTGGAACACAGAAGTAAGAGCACCATGAGCTCAGTTATGAGCTGCGAGTTTGGATATGCACTTTACATGGCTAAAGGTTGATTTAAACTACTTGTGCTGGATTTGGTTTATGACTCATCCTTTTTTACATCAAATAATTGAAAGTAACTAAGTAACTTTTACTGAAAAGTACATTTGAAATTAAGTAATTTTTTACTTTTACTTGAGTACATTTTGAAATGGGTACCTTTACTTTTACTTAAATAGGATTTAAGCAAAGTAAAGATACTTTTACTTAATTACAATTTTTCAGTACTTTCCACCTCTGCTCAGCACCAATGCCACCAGTATTTGAACTCATTAACCACAGGCCCATAGTAATGCTCCTTCCCTTTCCTCAGACTCAGGGTGTCATGCACAAATTCGATTATATGTGTACTAGACAAATAGCAGGGAAGAGGCAACTTCCTTAGTGCTAAGTGAGTAGAAGCGTGGGACCCAAGTGAAACACAACCCAGACAAAATACTTTAGGAATAACAGAAATTTAATGCAGCCATCACAGTCATTCTTTTTTACATTTGCATTGCACACACACGCACGCATGAATGATCAGGTATAGATCACAAGTTAAATACAGATATACATGGGCTTTTTCAGAACAGATGTTCTCATAGTGGTGCGTTTTGTGATATAGAGACATCAGTGAATTTTTCAATAACCTTCTTTATCCAAGGCAGCTCTGGGTGGACACATATCTGTTTCCCAGCTTTTGTTGTTAACCTGCATTTAAGCAAAAACACACAAACACCAAGTTAAAATAGGATGGCTATACATTTAGTAAGAGCTCAATTTAACACATTACATTTTTTAATTCATGTATTTATTTATTTACTCATTTACTTATTAGGTTAGTTTATGGTGATAAAATTGGTTTTCACTCCAGTACCACCACTGTTGTGTAGTAATAGGTAGCCATTTTTTGAGTGAAGCATTTAACTCACACATAAGCTTTCTTGTAACATGTGCTGTCAGTCATTCTGCAGGACACCACCATCTTCACTGGAATCCTCATCTTGGAGAGACGAGGGCAGCAGCTGGATGAGCTGACGTGTGGAGGGGCTGTAAAATTCAACATGGAGTTTAGTTAGACATTGTTTTAATATAAAAACAAGCACCTCAAACAAGCCATAAAACAGTGATATCAACAGAAGGTATTTCACTCACCAGAGGTGACCAATGTCAGTGAGACAACCAGCAGCAGTAAGGAGAATGTAGTCACGATATTCATGTTTTTAGAGATGTGTTTTCCAATCACACTCAAACAGAAACAGGGAGATGAACACCGTATAACCAGAGATTGACTGAAGTGAGCCTGCATCTGCAACCTGCATTTAAACAGTTCAATCTGTCCAAAAAAACTCATCCAAAGAAACTACAAAATTCCCCCTCACTCCAAGAAGACAAAGTTCAGAGCACCCAGCTGATGCATGCAGACGGTCAGTTCCATGAAGGAAAGAGGATGTGAGGTCATGATAAAGAGAAAAAAAAACACATAGTCATACTCAAGAACCACAAAGACATACTACGCAACAATCTGGTCAGTCTGTGATTTAACTCCTTTGAGTGATGCACAAGGTGTGAATTGCAAAAAGGTGTCGACTTGTTTAATTTCTTTGTGTGGACTACTGCATTATCATATAAAGAACCAAGCACTCTGATTTTCAACAACTCTCGTCTTCCAAATGAGTCATCTACTGCAAATTGTATTGAGAGCTTCACAGAAATCCAAAGAAATCCCCTGTCTTGAGAGTCACGCCTACACAGCAGACAGTGAATTTGCTGAAGTAGCAGATACAGTTGTGCACAAAATTATTCAACCCCCAATGCTGTAAAGGGTTTTAGGGAATTCAGTGTACATTTGTAATTGTGTTCATAATGAAATCTTACAAGGACTTGTTAAAGAACCAAATGCAACTAAAATGACATCAGTTGTTTTTGTCATAAAGTATCTAAATGGCTTTTTTGTGATTTCTTCATTGGCACAATTATTCAACCCCTTTAAGACTACCACTCTTGAGAGGCTCTTGAGAGCCGTGCCTCATTCAAGTATTTTCAATTAGGTATTGGAAACACCTGTGGATGTTAACAAGCAGAAATTAAGCATAATAAGCACCAGTTGGGCAGATTTAAAAGGACTGTGATACTCTGCTCCTTTCTAGACATTTACTGGTGTGTTTACAACATGGTGAAGTCAAGAGAATGGTCCCAGAAGACAAGAGAAGAGGTTATTCGCTTTCACAAGAATGGCAATGGATATAAGAAGATCTCAAAGATGTTAAATATCTCAAGAGACACTATCTGAAGCATCATACGAAAATGCAAAGTGAAGGGCACAGTGGAAACGCTACCTGGTCGTGGTAGGAAGAAGATCCTGACAGCAACTGCTGTGCGCTACCTGAAGCGCAAGGTGGAGAAAAATCCCTGAGTGACTGCTGAGGAACTGAGAAAAGATCTGTCAGATGTGGGCACTGAGGTTTTTAGCACAGACAATAGGGCGCACACTGCATAATGAAGATCTCCATGCCAGAACACCCAGGTGTACCCTCTTGCTGACCCCAAAGAATAAGAAACGTCGACTGGAGTATGCAAAAAGTCATGTGGACAAGCCACAAAAGTTCTGGGACCACATTCTGTGGTCTGATGAATCTAAATTAGAGTTGTTTGGGCCCATGGACCAGCGCTTGTTTGGAGGAGGAAAAACCAGGCCTATGAAGAAAAGAACACCTTGCCTACTGTGAAGCATGGCAGGGGATCAATAATGCTTTGGGGCTGTTTTACTTCTAATGGTACAGGGAAGCTATACAGGGCACCATGAATTCCCTTCAGTACCAAGAGATCTTGGAAGCAAATGTAATGGAGTCCGTCACAAACCTGCGGCTTGGGCGACGTTGGACATTTCAACAGGACAATGATCCAAAGCACACATCCAAGTCCACTACAGCATGGTTGAAGATGAAGGGCTGGAACATTCTAGAGTGGCCATCGCAGTCACCAGACTTGAATCCAATTGAGAACCTCTGGTGGGACCTGAAGAAGGCAGTTGCAGTATGCAAGCCTAACAACCTGACTGAACTGGAGGCTTTTGCCTGTGAAGAATGGGCCAAGATACCTGTAGGTCGCTGCAAGACACTTGTGTCAAGCTATGCTTCATGCTTGGAAGCTGAAAAAACTAGAAAAGGATGTTGTACAAAGTACTAAAAATGAATTTCACTTGGGGGTTGAATAAAACTTACAATGACGTGAGCACAGAAAAGACATTTGTCGTTATTTCAGTATAAATGCTGTGGTATATTTGTAAAATGTTCAAATGTTCAAGTAAAATGTTCAATGTAGTAGGTATATACCTTGAACAGTAATGCCACAGAAGAATGATTGTGATTGAACACAGCAGTTAAAAAGCATGCCTATTGTGAACCTGCCAAGGGCAGCAACAAACTATTTATTTCTTTTTGGTTTTATTTTATTTCATTTGCAATAGTTGTTTTTATTTAATCTATACAATAGCTAACCACTTTACACCGTTTTAGGCCTGGGACACTTGTAGACGTGTAAAGTCTTTGGTGTATCCAGTGTCCAAAAATTGTATCAAACAACCTATCCCTGTTGTGTTGTTGTGAAAAGAGCTACAGAGAGTTTCATAGAAAATTACAGATCCAAAGAAATCCCCTGTCTTGAGAGTCATGCCTACACAACAGACAGTGAATTTGCTGAAGTTGCAGATAAGTTGAAAAGTTAGGCCACAGAAAAATGTTGACTGCACAACAATTAAAAATCATGTGCCTGTTGTGTCAAATTGTTACATAAAGTTGTTCATACAAATGAGAATAATGTGATATTTAGAAATAAAGCAAGCCCAGACACCCAGTGTCAATTTGTAGAAGAATCGATAATTGACAATACATTAAGTGCACTGACATGAACAATGAAAGAGCCATACACGATTCAAACATTTAAACCAAAAACATAAAAAACAAGACAATACAACACAATACAATTTCCTCATTCATCCCATGGTAAATGAGACTGCATAGGGGACTGTATCCAGTAAAGCTTCTCTCTTTCTCTAATAGCAAAGTGTCTCTGTCACCACCTCTGTGTGGCATTTGCATGACTTCTATCCCCATATATTTGAGGTTTTTAGGTTTAGCTGGTTAAAATGCCTGGCCACAGATGATTTTTGCATGATGACAAAAAGGACATATTCAGACAGGGTAGATTCTGATTATCCTAACACAGAATTACAATCCTTGTTAAACTAGAGTGGGCTCTGTGTAAAATTTACTTAAACAGAGCAAAGTGCTCAGACTTCACCTCTTCTTGGTATGTTCGATGTGCTTGCATCTTTGGGAACCAGCATGCTGTGCTAGCACACAAAAAAGAAACTAAATGTTACTTCTCAGAAGACAAGTGTTGGACACACACACACACACACACACACAGGAAGACAGACACAGAAAGAGACAGACACAGAGACAGCCAGCGAAATAGCGCTTTCAATTACTGCTAATGTCTGGTTGTGTCCTCCATCCATTCCTGCCATTAACTGTAACAATGTTCTAGTTCTAGTGTAGCTCAATAAAGAAAAGAACTAACCCTCTTACTTGAATAGACTGGGAATGACCTCTGAGAAAAGACCAGAGCATTGCATCCACTTGGAGTCGATCTACAGTATGGACAGAGCTGTAAAATATTAATGCTCAGTTGGTGAAAATGTAGAACATTTAATAAATATAGATTTTGCAGCATTTAAAGATACATTTTAATATTTGACCAGATCTGACGAAATGAGTCACAGTGACCCAAAATGTTTAACCTGAACATTGTAATCTTGACAACGAAAAGTGGGGAGATTTTAAAAAAAACTTTTGTCTAATAAAAGAACAAAAGTAAAATTTGATATTGTTACGTTTTCTACCAAAATTGGTCTGTACCTTAAAATTAAAATTTGCCATTTTAGAATTATTTTGCCAGCCATAGGGTCACGTATACGTACATACATATATTTAAAACGCCTGCTGAGTTGGTTCAAGCATACAGCTTAGACCAGCCTAAACATGTATATAAACAAAATACTGATGGCAAAAACGATTTTGTAACAAGATACACGGCGTTGCTCGTGCAGTCTCTGTAGCTTCCATCCCATTCCCCTCCCCCTCCCCCTCCCTTTAACATTGCTTACTGGAAACATCAGAAAAATGGAAGCAGCAACTACAGCACTTTCGAATTCCTTAAAGAGAACTTCTGCTGGGTATGTATGTCACACATACAGGTGAATTTTCAGTGGAAATACATTTACACTTATTTTGTAAAACTTAATTTAACGTTATTCATTAGATGTTTATTATTGCTGAATTCAAGTTAGCATTGCTAAGCGGGAAAGTTAGCATAGCTAACCACCTTGCTGAATTGCTATGTCAATCTGCAGAGGATGAAACCAAAACGCGACATCAGCCATTTTTTCGGGAAGAACAATGCAAGAAGTACTACAGGTGAGATGCAGACAGGGGATAATGAAGAGGAGGAACCAGAGATAGATATGCAATGAGGAGGTGTCCAGGGATAGAGCAGGGACAGAACATCCAGAAGGGGATGCTGACTCAGCAACGATTCCTGGGCCAGCAGGTAACAGTAGCCTATAGTATAAAACAGTGACTGAAATGGATATTTCAGGTACCCTAACACCCGTTATCTACTGGCCTCGACTTTGTTCACTGAACAAGTTAAGTTTTCTCTGAACTCTTAGCTAAACTTTATTAATTTACGTTTTTGTAGTTCTGATTTTGTCAGTTAGCCCACCCTACTTTGATAACAGAAGTGAAATGATCAGTAGGCCTGTGGGTTGGTTGAAGATATACTTTTGGGTCCATTTTAATTTTCTTTATTCATTTTTGTTAGAAAAAAGGTATAGGATGTAGATATATCAGAATCAGTACTATTAAATTTGATTATGGATTTTTGTCTGATATGCCACCCCAAGATTTGCTCTACCGGCCAGCTCTAGAATGTTGTTTTTCTGCAGGCGCCACTGCTCATAATGATCTATTATTGTGGCCTGATCACTCACTACTGCCTTAGTTCTCAAAGTGTGGGGCTTTGAGCCCCACTAGTTGGGAATAAAGACATGACAGGAAGGGTCCGGCAAACAGGGAAATTTGTCCTTTTTATCGCCAGATTTTGTAATATCTTTCTTGATAATAAAGGCCATACACTACAACAACCTACAAGTCATTACAGTTTTTCTCAGTCGCTTTGGTGCTTTTCTCAGATCAGAAAGTAAATTCTCATAACTATTAGTTCAACCTCCACAACATTTAGTCATTTGTGCACCTCATAATAGCATTTTCTCCTTCCTCTGAACAAATTGCCAATGCTTTTGGACATGTGTCAGTTGCTTTTATACAATACAATGTTGTTTTTTAACATTTTCATTTGCTTATGTCATGTCAGTCAAAATGAACTATACTTGTGGATGCTGAATAGTCATTCCCAATAAAACTAATAGTCTTAGTTTTATTGCTTGAGTCATTACATACAAAATTGTTGAACTAGTTATCAAATTCTGTCAAGCAAATTGTATACCTTTCTTTATATTTTTTTTTGCTGGAAATGTCTCCTAAATTGAACAGTTGCTCTCAGGTGAACTTAAACTTTCACTTACAAGGAGGTGTGTGAAGTATTACAGTTTTTCTCAGTTGCGTTGGTGCTTTTCTCAGATCAGAATGTAAATTCTCATAACTATTACAGTTTTTCTCAGTTGCTTTGGTGCTTTTCTCAGATCAGAAAGTAAATTCTCATAACTATTAGTTCAACCTCCACAACATTTAGTCATTTGTGCACCTCATAATAGCATTTTCTCCTTCCTCTGAACAAATTGCCAATGCTTTTGGACATGTGTCAGTTGCTTTTATACAATACAATGTTGTTTTTTAACATTTTCATTTGCTTATGTCATGTCAGTCAAAATGAACTATACTTGTGGATGCTGAATAGTCATTCCCAATAAAACTAATAGTCTTAGTTTTATTGCTTGAGTCATTACATACAAAATTGTTGAACTAGTTATCAAATTCTGTCAAGCAAATTGTATACCTTTCTTTATATTTTTTTTTGCTGGAAATGTCTCCTAAATTGAACAGTTGCTCTCAGGTGAACTTAAACTTTCACTTACAAGGAGGTGTGTGAAGTATTACAGTTTTTCTCAGTTGCGTTGGTGCTTTTCTCAGATCAGAATGTAAATTCTCATAACTATTACAGTTTTTCTCAGTTGCTTTGGTGCTTTTCTCAGATCAGAAAGTAAATTCTCATAACTATTAGTTCAACCTCCACAACATTTAGTCATTTGTGCACCTCATAATAGCATTTTCTCCTTCCTCTGAACAAATTGCCAATGCTTTTGGACATGTGTCAGTTGCTTTTATACAATACAATGTTGTTTTTTAACATTTTCATTTGCTTATGTCATGTCAGTCAAAATGAACTATACTTGTGGATGCTGAATAGTCATTCCCAATAAAACTAATAGTCTTAGTTTTATTGCTTGAGTCATTACATACAAAATTGTTGAACTAGTTATCAAATTCTGTCAAGCAAATTTTATACCTTTCTTTATAATTTTTTTTGCTGGAAATGTCTCCTAAATTGAACAGTTGCTCTCAGGTGAACTTAAGCTTTTACTCACAAGGAGGTGTGTGAAGTATTACAGTTTTTCTCAGTTGCGTTGGTGCTTTTCTCAGATCAGAATGTAAATTCTCATAACTATTAGTTCAACCGTCACCAGTATGTACAGGTAAAACATGTCTTGTATGTATACTCTAATGTTCAGCACTGTAAATGGTCTGCAGACGGTGGATTTACCACTCCAGGAGACACTTTTCTCGCTGCATTGCAAGGGATGATATCCGTTGTGATGTAGATGAAAATATATGGCTAGACAGACAGGAACGTCTGCATGTGCCCGAATGATTTACCTATTTTCAGTTACAGTATGTACTGTTACGTATGTTGTTCACATTTGTGCACAGCTCTACCAAAAGGGTGTTTCTTATGTTTGTTCTAAATAAGTGACTGTAGTGTATTTTTCTTTTGCACAATGCTGTAGAATTGCAAAGAGCATATACAGTAAAAATGGGAAATGTACATATTCAGTGTCTTGTACTCACTCCCCTACCTACAGCAATGTGTACTGTTTACTGTAGTTTTACATAAAATGGCTGTACAGGTAGTGTATAGTGCTGTCTTGAGCATTTTCAGGTAGTGTCAATGAGTTCTAACCTTTTTTTCCTGCATTGGAAAACACTAAGAGAAGTAATTGTCATAATGAAAACATGACAAAGCCATTTGACTAGCTTGTTCATAAACATGATGTCAAGACTTCTCATTTTGATGACACTGGCAGTTTCATTGACATGAATACTTGCTTTTGAGGAATTGACTATCCATTTTGAGCAAGTGACGTGCTTTTGCAGGTTATCCACTAGGTTTTGCAGTTTGCACTAACTGTTTTGAGAAATGCACTAAATGCTGCGCAAATGTTAATAGTGTTGTGAGAAAAGTACCAAAGCGACTGAGAAAAACTGTAGTTCAGCCGTCACCAGTATGTACAGGTAAAACATGTCTTGTATGTATACTCTAATGTTCAGCACTGTAAATGGTCTGCTTTGCTGCAGAAGAGTCATGCAGGCGGTGGATTTACCACTCCAGGAGACACTTTTCTCGCTGCATTGCAAGGGATGATATCCGTTGTGATGTAGATGAAAATATATGGCTAGACAGACAGGAACGTCTGCATGTGCCAGAATGATTTACCTATTTTCAGTTACAATATGTACTGTTACGTATGTTGTTCACATTTGTGCACAGCTCTACCAAAAGGGTGTTTCTTATGTTTGTTCTAAATAAGTGACTGTATTGTATTTTTCTTTTGCACAATGCTGTAGAATTGCAAAGAGCATATACAGTAAAAATAGGAAATGTACGTATTCAGTGTCTTGTACTCACTCCCCTACTACGTAAAATGGCTGTACAGGTAGTGTATAGTGCTGTCTTGAGCATTTTCAGGTAGTGTCAATGAGTTCTAACCTTTTTTTCCTGCATTGGAAAACACTAAGAGAAGTAATTGTCATAATGAAAACATGACAAAGCCATTTGACTATCTTGTTCATAAACATGATGTCAAGACTTCTCATTTTGATGACACTGGCAATTTCATTGACATGAATACTTGCTTTTGAGGAATTGACTATCCATTTTGAGCAAGTGACTTGCTTTTGCAGGTTATCCACTAGGTTTTGCAGTTTGCACTAACTGTTTTGAGAAATGCACTAAATGCTGCGCAAATGTTAATAGTGTTGTGAGAAAAGTACCAAAGCGACTGAGAAAAACTGTAATTGGCTTAACACTTAAAGTGATCAGATCAGATCCAGGTGAGTGGGGGAAAAATATAACATGGATTCATTGCACAAAGATGATGTTTTAATTCAATATTATTTGCTTTTATGGAAATGGGTGAGGACAAGTGATGTTTGCAAACCACTGCTTGATACAGACATGTATGCTTCAACTCCAGGCAGGGATGGACACTATTACAGTTTTTCTCAATTGGTTTGGTACATTTCTCACATCAGAATTGAAATTCTCAAAAGTTCTTGTTCAATTGTCACATCATCATGCCATTTGTGCAGATGAAAAAGGCAGTTTCTCATTGCATTGAACAAATTGCAAATGCTTTTGTCCATCCATGCAAATGATTGTGTACAATTCTCAGTTTTTTCGTACATTATCAATAGCTTTTGTCATGCTAATCAAAATGCTTTGTTATAGGAATCTATCAAATAGTCTCTTTCCCCAAAACATTTAGGCTATAGTTCATCATATAAGTCTTCACATGCAAAATGATTTACCAAGCCATCATAACATGTCAAGCATATATACATTTCCATAAGACATTTGTCTGTAAATATGATCTAAATTGGTAAATTCCTCCCAGGTGAATCTAGACTTTCTCTAATGAAAAGAGTTGATCAACCAATGATCAACAGTTTTCTGAATGAGCTCAAGGGAGCATCTCATGAACAATCTACTGAGGAGTATATAGGTAACCAGAGCACAATAGAAAGTTACAATGTCTGACAATGGAAGGACAACAGCCAAGAAAGAAGGAGAGGAAGAGGGGTGAGGCTGCGTGGTGGAGGAGTAGGAAGAGGAAGAGGAAGAATGTCAATGTTTGCCAATAAAGAAGTCATTCTGTAAATGTGAATCTTGTCTTTTCCAATCAATCTTACACATATACATTATATGAGGTCAAATGTACAACACTTGTCATCACACCTAAACCACGTTTTACATCAACATGTCCCTTCAAAGTGCACTATTCAATTGCCAACATGACTAATGAATTTGACTGTCTTATCCGTACACAATGACACAATGATTAAACATTCTGATGGCACTGACAAGTATATTGACACAAAAACTTGCTTTTGAGGGATGGACTAAGGATTTTGAGCAAGAGACTGGCTTTTGCAGGTGATCCACGGTGTTTTGCTATTTGTTCAAACTGTTTTGAGAAATGCACTTGATCTTCTGCAAATTGCAAGAATGATTCGAAAAATGTACCAAAGTGATTGAGAAAAACTGTAATACACATCTGTCACATATTTCTACTTCTGCCATAAGCTTGTAAACCTGAAGGGTATATTGTAGGTCATACCTGATGCAGGAACTACAGAGTTCTGTGCATTGAGAGAATGAAAACAAAATGATATTACATGAATGCTGCAACATACTGTACCTCAGTGATGCATGGTGTTCTCATCAACTTTAAATGTATTAAAATATTTTTTACTAACCCTACATTTCCGGCAGAAAGAATTTTTTTTTTTTCTTCAGTGATTATCTATCCCTCTTGAGGAATTTGCCTGAAATACAAATAAAGAATGTGTTTACACATTTTTTATTACTATGCTTACATCAAAACCTATGACAAGGTTAAATGAAATTAAAATCTTCAGGCATATGGAATGTGTTTAATTTGATATCTGTCTCTAAGCACTGAGACTCATAGATACACATAGGTCACTGACTGATTTCAACAGCTAAAATACTGTAGATTACAGATGACAGGTACATTGTTTATTGTGGTGCCAGGGTGTGGATTTGTACTTGCTCAGTAGTTTACTTCAACTGTCAAGCTTTCACACCCAGGATATCTGTTTCTATACAGATTAATTTTGGCATCATAGCTAACTAATTGGTGATGGATGACCCTATAGATATTGTTTACCTCGCTGGAGTTCATAGCTGCAGTTGCAACAGCCTCTTCTGGCCTTGTGGAGAGGCAGGAAGGCTCCTGTGTTGTCACAGTGGGAGGACTGCTGGCCCTGCTGCTGCTGACACCATCACTGCTACTAGACCTTGAGCTGTCCACCACCTTGAGCTGTGTCCACCAGACTGCTCAGACTGAAGGGTGTCCTTCAGTAGATGGGCAGGGCTCCCTGAGTCTGCCTCTGTCTCAGGTGGTGAGTACTGCATTGAATGTTTATGGAGCATATCGGTAAATATACCATATTGGCAAGCATGTAAGATGACCCAGAATGTAAGATGACCCCTCTTTTTCAAGATTAATTGTTAAAGTAAACCTTTTCTTTAATCCCCAAACATAACATTTTGAGACATTGTATGTCTTGGCATATATACAGACATATCTCACCTCGTTGTCTGGCTATGATGTCCACAGCCTGACTAGTGAAGTCTGTCACATCTTCATAGATTACTTTGACCACGAGCTTCATGGCCAACTCTCTCTTAGATTTAAACAACTGTGGCAACAAAGTTAAGACTGAATGCACACCAGTAGGGTTGTTCTAAATATTGAACATTAAAGGGGGCACAGAATAGTTAAATTGAATATTGCACCTTATTCTCTGTTGTTCAAATAAAGTCTGTTTGACTTTGGTTTATCAAAAATAAGGTCAAATGCAATTTCACAAGCCCAATAGCATCTTAAATTTACACTAGGGATTAAAATGGTGAATTTTGTCTAAATGGCGCCCTCCTTTGGCAAAAACAATTGAACAATTGAACTCAACCCCCCTAAACCAGTGGTTCTTAACCTTGTTGGAGGTACCGAACCCCACCAGTTTCATATGCTCATTCACCGAACCCTTCTTTAGTAAAAAATAAAATATGATTTTTTTTACTGGTGCACAAAATGATGTCATGTGTATCTTGACCTCTGCGGCGGAGGCTCCACCGAACCCCTGAGACCGACTCACCGAACCCCTAGGGTTCGATCGAACCCAGGTTAAGAACCACTGCCCTAAACCCATCTGATCATACAGTAATTATGCTATGTTGTATCATGTCTGGATGTGCACTAGTTTTCATCAACACCAGTTTCTTCTAATGGTAAAATATCTTGTGTTAAACATCTTCTTGCTTTGCAGTACCTGAGGAGAGAACAGCATTTCTGCTGCTGGTGGTCCTGTTCGTTGGACGTGTGGCAGCCACAAACGCCTCGGAGCGTTCATGACCCTCTCCAGCAGGTTCCTTGCTGACTCCTGGACGTAGTGATTTTAACATAAGGGACTTAAAGTCCTCAGAGTCACTTGATACCAGAAGCCTACAGTCCTCTGTCCGTATGAACTGCTTCCTCAGGCCAAATAATAATTCAGCAGTGTCTATAATCAGGCTTGCTTCATTGACTGTTGGCTGACTCCTGCTGTTCCACAGCATGTCAAAAAGGTCCTCAAAGCCAGCATAAAATCCATCAATCCAGATGGCAAACCCAGGTGCTAATGTCCCCAACAGCAAAGTGGCAATTTCATGTGCATGGGAAACCACTGTTTTCCATGCTTTAGCATGGGCCTGCCTTGCTTGCGGGAGTCTTCTGCAGTAAAAGTTGGTGACAGAAAGGTGCGACTGGATGGGGTTCTCCATGTGTCTGACCAACAGCTGCACAGATGCACCATGGGTGGCCCTCTCCTCCATTCACCTGCATACCCTCAGGGCAGGCATCAGGATGGCCAGGGTGAGAAGCGACATGCAGCGGGTGATTCTCTCAACAACCATGTTCATCTCCTCCCTGAAACTAGAGCCAAATCAGGAAAAACCAAAGATTAATACACATACTGGATAAATGAACCACTTCCATATACAGATAAATGATCAGTTGCTCCTTATTCGAGATCGTAGAATAATATTTGTGTAAAGGTTTTTTAATAAACATGCAAACACTGTAAAAACACACAATCCATTAAGCACAAAAATTAGAAACATTTAGGATCATCCACATCCAAAAAAATCCAAAATCCAAAAAAAAGAAGTTGAACG
Source organism: Setipinna tenuifilis (assembly GCA_030347295.1). Taxonomy (NCBI): domain Eukaryota; kingdom Metazoa; phylum Chordata; class Actinopteri; order Clupeiformes; family Engraulidae; genus Setipinna; species Setipinna tenuifilis. Next base: position 20,772,587 of record CM059268.1, on the reverse strand, counting down.
TGTACATTTGTGGACTATTAACAGTGCCAGGTAACTGCATCATAACAGCTCATGGTGAATCAAGAGAATACCGCCGGGTGAAAGGCAGGACGTTTTTACCCCGCACGTCCACATTTGACATCTCGTCAAAGTATAAACTCCTACAAAAACAAACAAATAATAAAAAAAAACAGAACAATCAGTTTTGTTTAAACACTATGGTGCTCAGCTTACTCCTGAAAGGGCTCCTTCCGCTAAAAACCACTTTGAGTAGCTATATTTACAATGTGGTGGGTCACAACAAGCAGTATATGCACGCAGCACTCCAAGACGTGAAATTCGACCCTCATGGTTTTACTGGTCATTGAAGGGTCAAGCTAACCAAAACGAGAGGATCAGAGCAGGCTAAACCTATCTACGTCACTAGGTCATAAGCCCCGCCCTGAGCCATGTGTAGCACGCCCACATCTCAGAGGAAGAACAGTGGACAGAAGCTAGGTGAGCGAAAGACAGCAAATTTGCCCAATCAGAAGTGCCTTATTGACACGTCATGGATATTCACGAGGGACAGCGGAAAAGCCAGTCGTTCAGCCACAAGACCTGTTCTAGTTAACAGAAAACAGCGTCAAGCAAGAGATCTAGGACATAATTTTTCACAGAAATGATGCACAATGCATTCAACCATAGTGGTGACACAGAAATATGAATAAAAGTAACGATGAAAGTTCCCCTTTAAATGAAAACAAACTTAATTTGTAGTACTGCTGTGGACTTAAAATATGACCACACGACTGGTTCATATATTGGTAACCTCACTGCACCCTTGGATACTGCACGAGTAACCCCTACACTGTTGATCAACAAAAATCATAGCCAGAAGCATTTGATCAGAATAAAGGGCACAGGTCAGTCTGCATCTATCAGCCAAACATCTGTCCTTAGGCCTGGGTGTTCAACATGCTTACACTGTTCAGAACATACAGGCTAAGCGTTTTGTTTTATTTTACATTGTTCTTTTTGTTTTTTGAGGAAGCTGTTTTTTCATGGGAACAGTGACCCAAGTTTATGTTTATTCAGATCGACAATTTAGCCTAGTGTTTTTAACTAACATTAACTTGATCTTGGCCATGTTTGTTCCCAGCTGTAATTAACAGCTGTTTCTATTGTCCAGCCAATGACTAATATTGTCTACCCAAGTTCAAATAAAGACACACGTGTAAATTTGTAGTGTATTTTGTAAACGTGATTTATGGGATAGCTGCATAATACGCTAAATATCCAGATATGGTAAGGGAATGATGTGGCCAAAAGCAGGACACAGATGTGCGAAGGTCACAATAAATAATTGGGCCTGTTTTTCAGATAAACAGAATTACTTTACACAGTACAAAATGTTACGATTTATGCCATCCATAGGAAAAGTTTTTATACTTTGCATCAGTTAAGATTTTTAGTTAGTTTACATAGGATGGAAGGCATTCTTCAATATGCCTTGATAGGCCCGCGGCTTTCCGAGAGCCCTTGATCCAGAACATAAGCCGGAAATAAATCATTGCTAAAAAAAAAATAAGGGCCATTCTCTTCAGATTCCAGTAACAGAAAGAGACATATACATACCACAAGATCTCGGCGTCCTGAGCTGGCCCTTACAAAAGTATCTTCCATGGTAATACTCATTCATAAAATCAGGCTTGACCAAAGATGCAAGCTGACACTAAAGTGTATTTTTGCTGAATGAACTTGACGCTCATTATAAGGCCCCTTCCACCCTTTTCTCACAAAGGTAGAATGGTGAGGTCATAACGAAATGAGGCCTCTGCTATGTTTAGTATAGAAATATGTACAAAGAGGGAAACCCCGTGTACATTTAAAGCCATCCAGTAATCTTTTTTGTCAATACTTTTTTTTCCAATTAATTTAGCCTACTACTGTGTAAATGTTTGTCACAACAATACCCGTCAAGAAAGGAATATGTCGAGTTTAATAAGTCACCCAACAAGTTATGTCAGTCTCTGAGCAGGCCATTTTACGCTTAGAGTAGACAGATGGCTGGTGAGACTAAATCAAAATTAAGGAAGACTTCGCCCACACCTACATTTGTTCTGCTCGTAAATTAGGTAAATCATGCTTACTGTTGTCACATTCATCTGCTGTTTTTAGGTTAAGCGGTAGTACTTCAAATTTTCTGACAGGATAAAGGCCAATCATGCAGCCTACCGATCGCCACCATATTTAAACAACTTATAAACGAGTTACTGTACAAGTATGTCATTATGGACCTCAAATAGCCCACTAGAAATAATGTATTAGCTGAAACTATAATGCAATGCTGTCTGTTTAACCAGTACATGTTAAAGTGGCATGTGGCAGTGGTACACAGTGGTATGGACATTTCGAAAACAGACCACGCTACATACACGTGCATTTTAGCCATTTCTTCATCTATTTCTTAGCCCTTCATACCAGTTAGCAAGGTCGCTGTCTTCGCTGCTAGTCCAACCACAAATATAATATTGTGTATTATAATTTATAGTTCTAACTGCCGACTCCAAGATGAGAGTAGGCTATGTCCCTTTTGTCTTCTCCAGACTCATACTCAACAAAACATAGTATGACAAAATTATTCTTCTAGTGTAAATCACCCACAACCATCCATATAAAATGATAGCCTGGGATTGGCCTATAAACATATATGGACAATAGTGGGCAACACCCCTTTGAATGGCATCAGTAGTAAATGCACAAAGCTGCTGACTTGAGATTCTGATATTACAGGCTACTATCTGAATAATGCCTGGTTGTGTGTGTGACGCTTTCCCACGGATCTGTCTCACTGTGGTTGATTTCTTCAGTAAATGTTGGCGACATAGCAGGGAAGGGAAGGGACTGGATCCCTGGCTTTTGGCTCTCCATGTCACTCCATGTCTGCTGCCTGCCCAACTGCTGTTTTTCAAATGTGTGGGACGGGGACCACTATTGAAATAGACACCTGGGTCCCATGACAGGGACATTTGCCCCTTTTATGCCCATATTTACAAATACCTTTCTTGACAACCAAGACCATAATCTAACAGCCATACAGCAGAGTCATTCATTGGCTTGCATATAACCATCAACTACCAGGTCAGATCCAGGTGAGTGGGAGAAAAATATAACTTTAGTGCACAGAAAATGTGTTTTAATGTAATTTTTATGTTTCTAGGGAAATCGAGGACAGGTGAGGCTTAAAACCTCCATACACTTAAAAACGATAGAAAAGGTTTGAGAACCATTTTGAGTAATACAAGTCACTTATCACAGGTAACAAAAGGCACCAACTACGGTAATATATTCTGCAATTGGGCTTATGTGTTGACTTGTTGGGTTTGCCACCAGGGGGCACTGATACGCAGTGAAGTTGGTCAAGAGCTCAGTTTGAATTAGCCTTAATATACATCATTTAAAAATGAGCTAAGATGCACTATTTATTACCGGAGACGACTTAAATGATAAATAAAATGATAAAATTGGCTGCATAAAACTGAGGATTCTAACTTTAAACAATGAGATTAAGTTATTTCTCGGAATGACTACGGGAACCAAAATGCACTTCGTCCTACGTCACTATCAAAGGCCGGAGTTAGTTGTTTTTCACCAATCGGTGTGCAGCTTCATAGGAGGGGACAATCGCCTTTCAAGATCGCTGCTTCAAGAATTTTTTGTCTCTCCCTGCCGCTCGCCCGCTTAGCTTTCCATCGTACGTACAGATACTGCCTTTCCGATTCATTCATTTTATAACATTCTAAGGCTTGGAGGTATCCTAAAATTGTTTCATCAAACTCACGGCGAAAATTCATTGCAGATCATCAGTGCTTCGCTCGCCTTTCTGCTGCTTTTTATGCCTGATTTATTCGACTTCAGGGTGGGTGGTGTCACAGTACAATGATCGAGAGACCCGATTCTGCTGTATCCAGTGTTGCAGTGAGTACACTTTTGATAATAACATTACTGATGTGGGATATACATAATATGGTGTACGATTGTTAATCATGAAAGTTGGTTTTGCACTGTGCATTTATAATAACGTTGACGTCGTTCCACTGGAATGAACCAGTGACTGACTGCTGGTAACGGTATCATCGGTATTGTTTGGAATCCTGCCCTTGATGTAAATTTGTCGGTGCTTGTGCTTAGAAGCCTTGCCTCTTTTCAGTGGTATGCCGAATAGCCAATATCAAAGACTTCAGTTTCACTCGATAGAAAAGATGTTTGTAGCTTTTGTAGTTTTTCCCCTGTTTGTCGTTTCTGGGCTCATCAGCTTTCAGATATTCATGGCCTAATTGTGGGGTCATGCATGGTCGCTGTCACGTCCATATTGCACGTTAAAATATGATCATGATGCACATTCAGCTGTACATTGTCGTACTAAATCGAACTTAAGCTATAGCCCAATTATTAGATAAGACGATTGCTGATATGAATGACAGCTGTGCCATCATATCCCGGCTGGAGGTGTAGGCTCCCATAGGTCTATTAATAACACGGCTAATCGTATAAAGCTTGCGGAATTTCTCCTATTCATTTTTGTCTGTCATCCTGGGTGTTGCATGATCATAGAGCAGTGGATCCTGCCCTGCATCCTGTTGAATTTATGTCTTCTGGAATTGCAGTCATGTAATGTATGCTGCTGAGAGATCCACGAGGGGATTTTAGCCCATGCACAATGAGCCAAAAAACAGTCTGCCTTAGAATAATAACATGGAATGTATTTTCCTCTTAGTGTAACATTACTGTATCACACCACGTAATGCAACACAATATTAGGCAACAAAGTTAGTGTTGTAATATGTAGAGTTAGCCTTTCCTTGTTTCTAAGAAGACTGAAGTTGCCCTACAAAAAATGTTGTGCTTCTGCTCTAACTCAATCCTACACCTGCAGCATTGAACAAGTGAACCCACCCCCCACTTGTTCCGGTCATTTTCACATTTTCCACGTCCCCATCCCACTCTTCATCACTCACTGTTCTTTTGCTCCCACACATCCATTACCCATACTCAATAAATCGACCATAGAGCTGCCATCTGAGGTGACGTAGTAGGCCTCAGGTACTGGAAATAGTGACTTTATGGCAGAGTGAAATTACATAAGCGACTATATGTAAACGGAAGTGTAAAAAGTACCCAGGGCTGTGTTATGTGCCAGGTCTTTTTTTCGTTTGTCAATACTGCGAAATATACATGAATTCATGCAGTCACTTACCCCTTCCTGTCAAAGTGTTTTGCACACATAGTATGCATGTTGGTTCCTGACGTTGGACCAAAGGCCCCCAGATCAATTTTAAAAGCACTGGGGCTGCTTTGTGTGATGTTTGTTATGATCTGCAATATTGGTTCCTGTCAGATTGTTATGTAATTGTACCCCTGCCAGCTGGGGACAGCATGAGAGAGACTGATTTGATGAGGAGTAGGAGTCTATGCTTTTCCCTGATGAGATTAAAATTTTCAGTCACGGTGTCTCTTAAGTCTAGACACATTGGCAAAGTTATTAAAAATAAAAGATGTTTTATTTTATTTAAATTTTAATGAACAACATCTCCCACCCGAAGACTACCATCTGAAAATAGTGATATATTCTATGTGTCAATGCTTTAGAATGTTGTTATAAACTTCATTTTATGTATTTTATATGTTTTTATGTTTATGTTTTATGTCTTGATTAAGTGAGCAACAGTATGATGGTGTATATTAGATGTCCTTCAGTATGTCTCCGTGTGGGGATGACCTATGACCTTTGTGTAGCCTTCCTCCCCCAGTTGAGCCGGAGGTCCATTCTGCACATGCTTTTCGTTGAGAATGCTTTTAAAACATAGAGGTGTCATGGTGTAGGTGTTATAGGTGTCAATGGTTATGATCTCTGATGTGTCCATACAGGCCCTCTCCATTTTGACTAAAGTGTGAAATGAAAAAGTTTACACTGTGGTACTGGGGGTCAAAACAGCCTAGCACCTGGTGTGTCAAAAAAGCCATTATGAAAGACACAGGCTTACAGAAACATTGTATTGTGTTTTTCTTCATACAACAAGCCCTTGCTTGAGTTTCTCTGCAGATTTGAGAGACACCATATAGCCAATGGCAAAAAATAATGTCAATATGGTGTTAATGTCCACAGCCTAACCCAGAATGTTCAACTGACTGAGCCTATAGTCACCCTATGGTTAGTGGTTGAGCTGGTGTAGTGATCGGTATGTTTATCAAAACCCCTTACCTAACCCATGCTTCGAATGTATTGGAACATGTACGAGGGTGGGGGGCGGGTAGTGGGGGGTGGGGGTACCAGCATTAATGGCTATGCCCCCTCCTACCACCCTGCTACCCCACCCGATCCGACCCGGCTAAGGACTTTTCCATCGGGCCACGCTTGAAAGAGCTGCCCAGCTACAGGGAAGTGATCAATTGTGTTTGCCTCGCCTAGCGTGCACTACAGGGCCGCAGAGCAGTGGGGAGGGAGCGAGTGATTGTGTCCTCTAGTGTAGCCTAGTTCATTGTGTGTTAGTGTGTGTGTGTGTGTGTGAGTGTGAGGGGGTGTGTGTGAGTGTGAGTGGCGGAGTCAGAGAGCAAGAGCCCGCGAGAGAGGATGAGATTAAGCGAGCCAGATGGAGAGAGGGAAATGGAGAGGTACGAGGCGAGAGAGATTGACCGCGAGGCTCAGCTCGGCACAGCCCTCGCCGTCATCTGGTGCGAGCTGCACTGTCTCCATGATGACATCTCCTACATGATGGACATGATTCTGAATGTAAATATGGAAGACGCTGGTGGTGGTGGTGATAGTGATGATGATGGACAAGACGACGTGTCGGTCTGCCTCACCTACGGTCTCTCCTTTTTCTCCCTCCACCTCCTCCTCCTCCTTAGACTCCTTAGTAAGCCAAGCCTTGGCCAGCTTGCCCCTCCACCTGCACTCCTAAGTAGAGGTTGTAGTTAGCTTTTTATTCACTAGCCATCGCTACTGATAGTGTAGCTCAGACTTCTGCTTTTGTCTCCTAACGTGTATGTTGTGTGTAATGTGATGTGTCCATGTGTGTTTTGTGTGTCTACACTGTGTGTTCCTTCTTTACCACAATCGGTTTGTGTTATGTAGGACACTGGCGCTGTTACCTTTTAATAAATAAAAACAGCACAGCATGGTTCTTGAGAGTCAGAACGGCACTCTAGACTGCTGTGTGTGTGTTTGTGTGTGGGGAGGGCGATATGTCAACGTTTTTTTGGGGAATGCCAGAATGGTGGGACGCTGTGTGGCTGCGGTCACTCCCTGTGGTCTGGAATGTCGAGTAAGGGTGTGCTCTCTTCCAGCAGAGGAATCTGGAGGGATATGTCGGCTTTGCCAACCTCCCCAACCAGGTTTACAGGAAGTCTGTCAAGAGGGGCTTCGAGTTCACCCTCATGGTTGTCGGTGAGTACAGCTACTGTTTTTTTTTTCCTATTTTACTTTTGATGTTCATGTTTGCATTATGTCTTCTTTAACACTTACTCTGTGTGACTGTCTGTTGTTCCTAATAACAATAATTAACAAAAAAAATGTCCTTTTAAAGTAAATGGACAGATTTTGGATACATGATTTCTGACTTTGCCACTCAGGTTGAAAATTCAGTACAGTGTAGCATGACTCTTGTGTAGAGATGGGTTACAATTTTTGCTGTTGACACACTAATGCAGCACTGTCACACATTTTCATCTGCTTGTTAAACCAATTCTTCTGAAGACTTGTGAGCCATCACGTAGCAATGGTTACGAGACTAGTGCAGAGCTGCAGTGTGAGGCTTCTCATAAATAGTACAGTGGAAATGACATCACTGTTTCTCTGTTATTTCTGCGGTAGAAGGACAGTTTCACTACGAATGTACACATCAGAAGGAACCAGTGCCTAAAATTAACCAATGTCTGTTATTCAAATGCCTGCCAGTATCCGTGCGCACACACACACACACACACACACACACACACACACACACACACACACACACACACACACACACACACACACACACACACACACACCATACATAGGGAACTTAAAGAGCATGGGTTTTTGGCCACTGGTGTGTATAAATATCTCAATCTGGTTTTCGGTTTCCCACTCCTGTGGTGCTATGACACTCCATGGGTCACTTCAGTGCCAACGTGTGTGTGTGTGTGTGTGTGTGTGTGTGTGTGTGTGTGTGTGTGTGTGTGTGTGTGTGTGTGGAGGACCAGCTGGTCTCATGCCAGTCCAGTGTGGATCTGAATCTTAAACGCATCCGCTTTCAGCATCTCACCACAGAAACACACACACACACACACTTGTACACGCACACGCGAGCTTAGCCTTCTGCTTGAGCTCACTGCCTTTTCTGTTGGCACATCAAAGTCAAAACCATCGAAGCAAGTTTTTAGTTCATTAATTAGCAGTAGCACTAGCGGTGGCTAGCGGTGTTAGCATTAGCACGCTCTGATTGCCTTCAATCCAGTCTGAAGGAGCTCTGGGGCTATGCGGCGGATTTTGATTATTAAAATAAAAATTAATTATAAATCAGCAAGGGGCTGACGTGGTAGCCGTGGAAGGGTGATTGACGCATAAACACACAAACACTTGAACAAGGGTCCTCGGAAACAGTAGGGTTTTATCAGCACAGAGACTTGCCTGTTTTGTAGTTCACACACACATACACTCACACGCATACACCCACACACTCACGCACACACACACACACACACACACACACACACACACACACACACACACACACACACACACACACACACACACACACACAGGAACACACATCAACTCCATGGTCCCATTGAAAAGAGGTTGGAACTGCATGGAGAGCGTGTTTAATGGGAGCCAGCTGGATGTGTGTTTGGACAGGCCAGTGTTCCGCACGGGTCCTGTGTGTGTGTGTGTGTGTGTGTGTGTGTGTGTGTGTGTGTGTGTTGGAGGGGGATTCGGGAGGGGACAGATCCTGGTTGTTTCCTCTTCTGTCACTCACTGGGATGGCCACGCTGTGCTGCTGGACAGAGAGCGGCCCTGCTCTCCACGCTCAACGCCCAGAGGAAAAAACCTGCTTCCTGCTTTTTTTTGTCTCTCTTTCTTCCAACAGCATTTCCTTTCTGGTTCTCTATCTGTTTTTCCCTCTTTCTCTCAAATAGGTTATCTTTCCATCTCACTCTTTCTCTCCCTTCCTTTCTCTCCTTCCTGCCCCCCCCCCCCCCCCACCTCTTTTCTCTGTCTCATTCTCATTCTCTCTCACCCTCTCTCTGTCGTTCTCACTCTCTCTGTCTTTCTTTTACTCTCTTTTTTTCTCACTTCCTTGCTGGTTCCTTTAGCCAGCTGGCAAAATGTGTGCCTGGTTGTGGAGTGGAGTGTTGGATGGAAGGGGGGGAGCGATGTGAGATTTGCTCTGGTAAACCGTGTGGGTGTCCAGCCATTAATAGCGATGAATGCAGTGCTTGTGAGAGGCGATGAGACACTGCTATTGCTGCACGCGCGCATGATGTTCAACGTTCACCATTGCTGCTGCAACTACAGTTAGTCTGTGTGTGGAGTCCAGTCAAGTTGTCTTACACACAGTCTGGACTAATGCAGATGCCTTTGGCTGTAAAAAACAGTCTTTAAGCAACACGTATTGTGTTTCAGTAGCTCAGGCATTGGATGGTAAAATCCTGTTACAGCATTGTTGACAGACTGTAACACTCAGTATTGAGTTACATTTTTTTACCCATGGTGCTTTGTTGCTCAGAGGTAAGTGTAAACACAGGAGAATGCTTTGGACCCCTCCCTTGGATTTAGCCATTGATAATCTCTGTGTGTGTGTGTGTGTGTGTGTGTGTGTGTGTGTGTGTGTGTGTGTGTGTGTGTGTACGCACACACGTGTGAATGCTCTTTCCTGAGTACCGTATGTGTGTGATCATTTAAGTGAGTGTCAGTAAGATGGGCTAACAGGCTTAACTGCCAGGCTCTGACCGACTTGCCTGCTGACCACGGTCTGGAGCCTGTGATGGGGCTGCCTGCTAAAGGATTAGCCTCCTACACACTGCTGTCCCCCCAAACCCAGAGCCTTTCTTAGCCCTAACACTCATCCCCACAAACTGCCACACGGCCCACATCAGAATATCCTAATGCCCCTTTTGGTTTTGGCTAATTTGATGATTTGCTATCTTAAATTTGTATAAAAACTAGGCTAAAATCAGACACTAAAGTGCTACATGATGACATCAGATGCTAAAGCTGTTATGTCATGGAAGTTTGAGTGCAGCAAGCTATTAATAGACCTGGAAAAATTGCAAACACTAGCTAAATGTGATCAATAGGCAGCGTGAATGTAAAGAAGTCAATAGAAAACGACAAGAGCTACGCTACAGCTACAACGGTCAATATCCAAAGCTTAGCCAGTGAACACCTGTCAACAGACAGCTAATTCAGTTAGCTGCCAATCACCGAAGCCAGTACACTCTGTCAATGGAATAGTATGTGTTTCAACACTGCTACATAGCACATTTTATTTTAGCCTGTCAGCACGACACACACACACACACACACACACGCACACGTTTTTTCCTCTGAGTCACCTTGTTATTATGTTTTGTGGTCTGCCTTTCTGGTTTGTCCATTGCCTGGGGCTTCTTGCTTTGACAGAGACCCTGAATAGATTTACAGAGCCGGGCGGACATTTTCTGCTCCAGCTGAATTGGGAACTGGAATGTAAGAGAATGTGTACAGTTTGGAATGTGTATGGCAAGAAAGTCCCCGAAGGACGTCCCACAAATTTACCCCAGTAAAAAAAAAAAAAAAAAAAAAAAAAAACCCTGTGAAATTCGTCAACACCCCAGTGGCACGGAGTTCAGCGGAGATGGGTTGCTATGCCAACAGCACGTGGGAGGGTGAGTGTGGGTCTTCTGCTGAGAGCACAAGTACTCAGGCAGACCACAAGCAGAGGATGGCGATCCCTTGCACTGATCACAGACCAGTAAATCATGGATAGAAAAGATAGTTTTGGCTTTATAGTTGTAATTATGTGAGAGGAAAAAAACACAATTTATTGATATTTTTTCAGGGTTTCTATGGTATGGAAACACTGGTTTTATTTTTTTTTCTGTCGTTACCTTTATTAGCAGTACTGACAGTTAGTGCTAGCATCATCACAGCACAGCTGTCACCTTGGTGACAGATTGTTTTCTCTCTGAGGGTGCCTTGCTTGTTTGCAGCTGCATGGAAGCCATCATGGAAACAACCATTAGGAGCCTGTGGTGTGGAGGGACCCATCTCTCATCTTAGATTGGAGTTACTTACTCAACCCCCCTAAAGCAAAGGACAGAAGAGAAGCATCTCGACAACTAATGTGCTGTGTCTCAACGTTTTTGTTTGTTTGTGTGTGTGTGTGTGTGTATGTGTGTGTGTGTGTGTGTGTGTGTGTGTGTGTGTGTGTCTGAGTAATGGGATCCATTTAATTGCTGCAGGGAAGTGACTTACCGAAAGAGTGTGTGTGTGTGTGTGTCTGAGTGATGGGATCCATTGAATTGCTGCAGGGAAGTGACTTACCGAATGTGTGTGTGTGTGTGTGTGTATGTGTGTGTGTCTGAGTGTGTCTGAGTGATGGGATCCATTGAATTGCTGCAGGGAAGTGACTTAGCGAAAGAGTATGTGTGTGTGTGTGTTTGAGTGCATGCACATTCTCTTGTGCACATGTGTGTGATGACCTCACATGTGCTGATTCTGTCAGGTTGAGTTCAGACTCATGTGATCTCTGTTTCTTCACGGGAGCTGGAGTATTCATCCTCTCTCTCTGTCTTTGCCTGTCTCTGTCTCTCTCTGTCTCTGTCTCTCTCTGTCTCTGTCTCTTGCTCTCTCTGTCTCTCTCTCGCTCTCTCTCTTTTATCCTTCTCCTTCTTTACTTCCGCGGCTAGCCTCATATATAAAGATGGATGGAGGGATTAAAAATAAATTCTAAATCGGTCACCAGAAGAGAAGGCTCCAGGAAGTGAACAACAGCTTGTGGATATGCAGATTTTACAGGCAGGGTTTATAATTATGTGGAGGTTAGATTCTATTCAGTGTGTGTGTGTGAGTGTGTGAGTGTGTGAGTGTGTGTGTGTGTGTGTGGTGCTGACCTCAGTGGGTTGCTGATCTCTATCTCGACTAACACAGATATGACCCTTGACCTCCACGGCCAGCCATCACATCTCCGGAACAATAGGGCTTATCATAACCACAGCCTCTGTCTTTGTTTCTTTCTCTGTCTGCCGGTTCACACTTATCCCTCTCGTCTCTCTCTCTCTCTTTCTCTCTCTATCTCTCTCTCTCTCTCTCTCTCTCTCTCCATCTTTTTTTACATTCTCCTCTATGTGTCATTTTCTAGCTTCTTTACACTGAACTTTTTTGTACCTGTCCATACATAACTCCTTTAGGACAAAGTCAGCACAGAAACATGACTTGATGTCCCCATTCTGCTCAGACACTTACTCAAGGTTGAGGGTTGTGCTGTAGAGCTATTATGTGTGTGTGTGTGTGGGGGTGTCTGTGTGTGTGTGTGTGTGTCTGTCTGTGTGTGAGTGTGGGTGTTTGTGTGCCTGTGTCTGTGTGTGTGTGTGTGTGTGTATGTATGTATGTCTGTGTGTGTGTGGAGGTGAGAGGTGTCAATCAGGACGTCTGGTCTCAGTTGTTGGGCCTCCAGGCCTCCCTTTTTTTGTGCCCATTAGCCTGTTGACAGGAAGAGGGCGAAGGTAAGGGGAGAGATAAAAGGCAGGAATGCCAGGAATCCCTGGAGAGAAGTGCTCTCCTGTGCCGCTGCTCTGGCCCCCCCTGCGCCCCCCAACACAGCTGCCTGTCTGACGGTCACAGGCCCAGCCACGGCCCCTTAACCTGTCTGCACCACCTCCAGAGCCAGGCCCCTTACGTCTGTCTGCAGGGCCCGCACATTCTTCCACTGACTAAGGAAAGAGAGGGAGAGAGGGAGAGAAAAAGACGGAAAGAAAGAGAGAGAGAATGAGTGATAGACTTGAACACACACTGTAAAAAGGCTAACAAATTACGAGACAGACTCTGTTGAACTGGGATGGAAACAGGAAGATGTATGGAGAGAGTACATCTAGAGAGTATTAGTGATGGGTTTGAGCACACACTGTGGGACAGTTACCACACAGATTACCAGGATAACTTTGATGAACTGGCCATGGAAAGAGAAATGTGGAAAAGAGAGATGAGGGAACACAAATGCACAACTCACCCACAGTTCGATGTTCGTCTGTTCGCTATGAACTAGTTCTGGGTGTCTATTTGCGGAGAGAGACAATCAGGAGAACCGATATTTAATTAAAACGGACCGCCAAGCCAATTGGGTCGAGCTTGCCCTGGGGCAATGTGCAGCAGAAAAACAGGGGTTAGGCCACCGACAGAGAGGGGTCGGCTGAAATCCAACACGCATCCCTAGTCCGTCACACACACACACACACACACACACACACACACACACACACTGGAGCTGGGGCTTGTTTTTAATGACACACTGGCTGTCCTTGGGTCCTAAGGCCGTTTCCTCTCCTGCGCTTCGTTCTTTGATCAGTTGCGCTCTTACAAGGTCTCGACAAATGACAGAAGAGGGGAAAAAACATGCAGGTTAAGGTAAATATTGTAATTAGCAGAACAGGAACAGGGGTAGCTGGCTTGTCCGTGATCTGCATAGACATGAATGCTCCCGGTATGTAGCAGGTTAAGTACCCTGCTTGAAGAGATGGAACAAAGTTGGGCTGTAAGGGTCAGTTTGTTGTAGGGCTGGTAGTTTTAAAACCTCTATAGCATATTGATTGTGGGAAACATTTAGACAAAGGAATGCAGTGATAATGTTCTAAAAAGCAGAAAAATAAATAAAAGAAATGCCTAGGGAAATCATATAGACTAAAAGGGAGCTTACCTCCCTAAGATTAGCTGGTGATGTGACTTTAAGACCTGACATGCAGAACCAGGCTCTTTAAAAAAAAAAACAGACTTGGATATACTTGGCCCATATACAGTTTTAAAACTTTCAGAGGATGGCGGGCCTGGGGTACACTTGCCCTGTAGCCCCCACAGTGCTAAACTATTCAGGCCTCCACGCTCACAGATGACCCCGCTGAGTAACCCAACCGGCCAGTAAGGGTCAGCTCCGATAGGACCCCCAGGGCCCAGCTTTATGGTTTATTTGCACTGGCATGGGGTCCAGCCCTTTTGTGAGCGATGGGGTTTCAGTGTTTGGTGAGAGAAAGGTGGCCAGGGGGGGTAAACTGAGCTGTGTGTGTGTGTGTGTGTGTGTGTGTGTTTGTGTGTGTGTGTGTTTGTGTGTCTGAGAGCAGGATAGCAGAGGTGGCTTTGGTCTGGAATCCAGCCCAGCTCTCGTGGGGGAGGGTGGCGATCCCTGGCCTATAGTTCGTGATTAGATGGCTTTTCCTTATGTCACTTACCAGTATGATGTAGTCGGGGTGTGTCTGTGTGTGTATGTTTATGTATATGTGTGTGTGTGTGTGTGTGTGCGTGTGTGTGTGAGCGAGCGACTCCTACAACAAAAGTGAGACTTGCACAGTTGGCTACTGGCACACGCTGTCATTGACCTGTTTCTTTGCTCTTTGCTCTATCTTAGTCAGTCTCTCTCTCTCTCTCTCTCTCTCGCTCTCCCTCTCCCTCTCTCTCTCTGCCTCTCTCCCTCTCTCTCTCTGCCTCTCTCCCTCTCTCGCTCTCGCTCTCCCTCTCTCTCTCTCTGCCTCTCTCCCTCTCTCTCTCTCTCTCTCTCTCTCTCTCTCTCTCTCTCTCTACTGTCCTCCAGCTCATGTCCCCTTGGCCTATAATCCAGTTCCAGTCCAAATCTGTTGGATCCACAGCAGCCCCTGCTGCTCACACACCTGCAGTCCTCTCTTGTCACGTCCTCAGACACACACACACACGCAGACACGCACACGATTTCGCTCACTTTCCCTCTTACACACACATCACACACACGCACACACACAGTAGAGACGATAACATTACACACACACACACACACACACACACACACACACACACACACACACACCGGCGTGAATAGGTGTGTGGGAGTAGCCCACGTCACTTGTAAGACAAGGGAACATATGATATACAGCGTGCAGCCTGGCCAAGAGCAGGCACCCAGAGCCAGCCCCCCCACGCCAGGGAATGTGCAGCCTGACAACTAGTTCAAAAGCTGGGCTCACGCTTCCGCCCTGGAGCTGGGTAACGCCAGGGGACCTTTCATAGGCTTCCAGGGAGAAGAGAGAGGGGAAGAGGGAGAGGATGAGAGAAGGGCAGAAGAAGAATAGAGGGATGGAAAAGAGGAGGAAGCAAAGCGAGTGAAGCAGAGAGGGAGTAGAGGGGAAGGATGGTGAGACGAGGCATAAGGGAGCCAGTTCTCACAGTTTCTCACAAGCGAATGGAAACGCTGGGTTTGTGTGCGTGTGTGTGTGTGTGCGTGTGTGTGTGTTTGTGTGTGTTTGTGCATGGCTTCCATTAAAATGCCTCAGTAACTGTTGTCAGGCTTCTTACAAGACGCTGGGCTCTCCCCAGCTATTTGGAGCAAGAGGTCGTGTGTGTGTGTGTGTGTATGTGTGTGTGTAGTCAGAGTGAAGGACTGTCTGTTTTCTCTCTTTGTCACCATCCTCTTCCTCTCTCTGAGAAGCCAGACACACAAACATACACACGCCACACACACACACAAACACAATCACTCTTGTTTAGGTAACCTCCTTGTGTCATGGAGTAAGGAGGTGTAAATTTACTCAGCAGACAGAGGGTGTGTTTCATGTTTGCCTGTTATCTCCGGGTGAAAAAGGTGTGTGTGTGTGTGTGTGTGTGTGTGTGTGTGTGTGTGTGTGTGTGTGTGTGTGTGTGTGTGTGTGTGTGTGTGTCTGTGTGTGTGTCTGTGTGTCTGTGTGTGTCTGTGTGTGTGTCTGTGTCTGTGTGTGTGTCTGTGTCTGTGTCTGTGTCTGTGTCTGTGTCTGTCTGTGTGTGAGGGACAGGAGGAGGATGAGAGCTTTTAGAAGTCTTTGCCTGACTAAATGACCTTTTAACCTTTTAACATTGGCTCTGCGGGATCAAATGGAGGGTCGTGTGTGTGTGTGTGTGTGTGTGTGAGAGAGAGAGAGAGAGAGGGAGATTTTGCCAGAGATTGTGTGTGTTGAGGGCTGGGAGGTGGTGGGAGGGATGTAAAACAGAAACCCTTGAGAAGGAATGAAGGTCAGGTTGGGCTGGAGGTTAATGCCATGACTGGCTATATTCCATGTCTGGCAGGCCTGAACAACCTCAGGACTGTGTGTGTGTGTGTATTTGTGTGTATAGTGCGTGTGTGTACTGTGTGTCTGTTACAATATGTTTATAACTATGATGATGTGGCGTTTAATAACCAAGTAAAGGTGTAGCCAAGAGGCAATAAATTAGGTGTTGTGTAGAAGCACATGTGGACATGGGGACACTGGAGCATGGGCGAGCGCCAGCGTGAGTGAATAGAGAGAGAGAGAGAGAGAGGGCTGAGTGATGGAGTGCAAGCGTGGGGAGGAAATGTTTTATCTCCTCCAAGCGAGGGCCTCTCTCTCTCTCTCTCTCTCTCTCTCTTTCTCTTCCTCTCTCTCCCTCTGCCTCTCTCTCTTTCTTTTCCTTCTCTCTCTCTCCCCCTCTGCCTCTCTGTCTCTCTCTCTGTCCCTCTCTCTCTCTCTCTCTCTCCCTCTCTCCTCAGCAGATGTGCGGTGACCTTTTCTGTGCAGCAGCAGTGAGGCGGCCATAACTCCTGCTGCTGCTGGCCTTTGGATGGAACAGACGTCACCTTAAAACCACGATTTGCTTTGCCAATCTCTCTCTCTTTCTTTCTCTCTCTCTCTCTCTCACCCACACACACACACACACTCCTTTTTTCCTTTTCTCTCTCTCTTTCTGTCTCCCTCTCTCTTCCTTCACTCTTCTCCTCTCTTTCTGGTCTTTCTCTCCGTCTCCTCCCAATTCAATTCAGAGTGCTTAATTGGCTTGACAAATAGGGCATTTGTTTTGCCAACGCAATCACTGGGAGTGCAGCGAACAAGAAACGTAATGAGTGTAGACATCCACAGTCTAAAACTTGTATAGAATGGGCATACATATTGCAGAAAATGTGTTTTTTTTTGTATATGTATAAATGTGTAAGGTGTGCAGTTATTTTAAATTAATGTCCATCCCTTTTTTGACCCTCTTAATGCGATTAAAGATCACTCTGTTTGTGTTTTTGTAAGAAGGATTGTACAAAAACTGACAGGCAGATTTGTATAAAACTTAATGGAAGGACGAAGCTTGAACCAAAGAAAAAGCTATTAAATTTTGGCACAGATCTGTGTCTTGGTTCAGATCCAGGATTTCTTTTTTTCCCCCTCTGAGTGCACTTTTTGTGGTCTAAGTTTGGTTTAGCATATACAGCTTTAAATGTATTGAAATGTATGTAAAAAGAGGTTTCTCTGTCACTGTGGTAATGTTTTGGTGTTCAGTTTTTAATGTGGTCGATCTTCTCTCATCTACTTGTAACAAGAGACTCACCAATGTATGTCTTGATTTTTTTGTTTGTTTTTTCTTCTTCTTGTGTAGGTGAGTCTGGATTGGGTAAATCTACACTCATCAACTCCCTCTTCCTGACTGACCTGTACTCCAAGGAATACCCTGGCCCTTCCCTGCGCATCAAGAAGACCGTGCAGGTAACTCTGCCTTACTGTGTTTCACTTTCTTTTCTGACCAGGCTGGTCGGCTTTGCCCTATTCCTGCCATTGCTGAAGTGGTCAAGACAGATATGCGCACACACACACACACGTGCTCCACCTCCTTGCCCTTTCTTAACCCCTCTCGAGATACCACACACACATTGAAACACACACACCACACACACATTGAAACACACACACCACACACACATTGAAACACACACACACACATACACACACACACACACACACACGCACACATACACACACACACACACACACACACACACACACACACACACACACACACACACACACACAAACAAACACATTAAGGAATAAGGTCAGGCTAGAGTGAATGGGTCCTAAAAGTGTAGGAGGACATTGAGAATTCAGGCCAGAGCAAGCGTTCCTCCTCTTGGAGATGATGTGTGTGCCTTTTCAACAAGGCAGCCAACCAGCCCAAAGCAAACATTCACAGATATCATTTGTGGATATCCACATATCCCATCCTTTTGAACTGACATAAAACAGTAAACATAAAACTTTTCTTAGAGCCTGACTAAATAGCTATCCATCAGCAAACCATCTTTCCTGTAGACAGTTTTAAAAAGAATGACTTCAGCTGTGTTCAGTAGTTCTGAGTGATCAAAGACTCCGACAGATGCCACGATGACGGCAGTAACCAAAGTGTTGAAACGGGAGGAATTCGTAAGCAGTGTGACAGCCAAACATAAGCTTTTACACAGCTTTTTGTTTTTAAACGGACAAGGCGTTTCAGTAGTCTGGAGAAAACCGTAAAAACGCTGCGTGTCTTACAGTTCTGCAGAATCATTCAAGCTTTTACTTCTTGGACAAGGTCAGCATCTGGGGTAGTTTTTTTTGCAGGGACAGCAAATTCTGTGAGACTCACAGACACACCATAACCCACAGTCTTATCATGAGTGTGACAAACAGTTTGCTCAGCCTACTGCCACAAGAGCAGAGCATACACACAGACTGTTTTTCCTGGCCTTATAAGGACATGACAAACAAGGACCGATTTGGGGGAAGAGCCCTAAAAATGACAGGGGAAGGGGTGAGTATTTGTTTGGGGGGGGTTAAGGACAGGATGGAGACTCCAGGGATGTGGGGGTGGGGGTGGGGGTGCTGGAGGAGGGGTCTGGTGGGGGGGTGTTTGTGCGGCGAAAGGGGTGTTTGGATTCCTTCCGGGGCCAGAAGGGGTCAGCACAGGGCCAGGAATGTTCCCACGAAACTCAACACCCAGCGACGGCTTTCCCACCAGACCCAAGGCGTCGGCCTCCCCTCCACTCCACTCCACCCCAACCTCCTCACCCAAAACCCTGTTTATCTCAATAGAGATGCTAGGACATGCTTGACATTCAACTGGGTTTCATGGCGTGCCTCCAGAAAATGGTTGATGTTTGCGGCAAGGTTTGACACTCGCCTCTGCCAGCCTTAAGATGCAGGTCATACAAAGCTGGAATCTTGATGTTTGGTGTAAATGCTTCATACTGAAGGGAGTTCTGTCTGTGTGTTGGTAGGAGTGTTCATGCTTGTGTGTGTGGTGTGTGTGTGTGTAATTTCTGAACTGAACATGAAACCACCACTACCACCACCACTCCACCCAGCCACGAGCATCTCTCCATCCCGCCCCTCTGCAGGGCCTTGGTTTGGGAGGAGGACTATTATAGACCCTGAGCCTAGAGCCTGGGGATGGATTCCTGGGGATGTAGCCTTGTTATCACAGCAGCATCCCTCCCTCACAGAGAGGGAGTGGTAACACTTAAATGGCGGCCACGGCATTCCAGAGGACACCATGTCTCGTGTAATGTGAAAAAGATCATGTTTGGCCAAATGTGTTCAACCATAAGTCAGCTGCGAGATAGAATCATACCATTTTTGGTAACCGAGAAGAATCCTTCAAGAGTCTTCCTTACTCCCTCTAAGAAACCCATACCCTCTTGCCTCCATGAGCTAGGCAGTGAGTGATGTGGCGCTAGTCCGGAGGACTGCACGGTTTCACTTACCAGCGACCCAAAAGAGCAACAGCTAGAAATTACATGGTTTCACAGTCCTGAGTCATATCGAATAAAAGTGTCTGCTAAATGAATGAAATGAAGTCACCAGTAAACCCTTGCAGCATATAATAAAAGATGAATTGCCCCTTTAACTGGCTCATGTTTCCTAACGTCCTGCAGCGTGGCTAATTCCATCTGCAGCGTTCTGTGCTAGCCCGAGTGGCGGGCCCTGAGGAATGGTGTGGTGGTGTGAGCCGGGCCGAGCCGGGCTGGACCGCCGGCCACGAGGGTAAATATGGCAGCAGGACGGTGGCCCGGGCGGCCACGGGGCGGTCGTCTGGGCATGGCTGTGGCCGGCACCAGCGGCGGGGCGGAACGGTGGACTGGGTATTTTTGCCTCCCAAACAATCTGCTCTGTTTGTCAAACATCCTCATTCAACCCCTCTTAGATTACAACCGAGAGACGGAGTGGACATTTTTGTGGTTTCTTCTAGCTTTTACCCTTTCGCTCCCTCGCTCGTTTACTCGCTCGCTCTCTCTCTCTCTCTCTCTCTCTCTCTCTCTCTCTCTCTCTCTCTCTCTGTCTGTGTTTGTCACAGTTATGCGCTAGATTTGGTTCCCGAAACATTCTTTGGAAGAGAGGAATGTCACCCCCTCTTTCTCCTCCATCTCCATCTCTTTACAGTCCTGGTACGTGTCTGTCTGCATCTCTCCCGTGATTCAAAGCTGCCTCTTTGTGTCTACTGAGTGCTACTGAGGTAACCGATCCAGAATCGTATTCTGAAAAACGATAAACCGTAAAATATGCTTTTGCTTGTATATAAAGCACTAGATCTGCTTTTTATTTACCACGAAGTGGAACGGAGGGGGTCATCCAAAAATAACTTGGCCAACTTTCACCAAAAACCAGATCTAGCAGAGGACAGTAGAAAGAGCCTCGTTAAGCGATATCTCAGATCTCCTCAAGTGGGGGTGAAGGGTGTGGTGTTGCATTCACATGTTGTTGCTCTCAATGTCAGGACGCCTCGTGGCTGGTCACCTAGGAGTGAGCATCTCCTCTGAGACGTGCTGGAGCGGTGGCTGTGGCGGAGTGGTTCTCCACAGCGGCAGTTTGAAGTAGGCTGCGGTGTAAACTCGGGCAAACCACACACTCAGTGAAGGTCATTCTTTCGCTCAAACGTCCTCCCCATTTGGCCACATAGGTTTGAGACACCATTTTGAAGATGTTCTTCTCCTCGGTGTGTTTGAGTGCTATGACAGAGGACTGTGTGGAGTATTTTTGAGAGATGCTTTAGGTAAATGAGGCGAGGAAAGACACGCAAAAAGATTTTTGTATGTCAGAAACTGTTGCACTTGGCCTTTTGCCTGAGTAGAAAAAAAACATGCAGGTGTTCACATGAAGCTAATGTCCCTCATCCCTCCTCAGGTAGAGCAGTCCAAGGTGCTGGTGAAGGAGGGAGGTGTGCAGCTCACCCTGACCATTGTGGACACGCCAGGGTTCGGAGATGCAGTGGACAACAGCAACTGGTGAGTTGGTCAGAGTACCCACTTGTAATACAGCAACTTCTGTTTTTTTATTTCACAGTTTGTAACTATTTGAGTTTAGCTCTAGGTGACATTAAAAAGACATTCATATCGGTCACTAATAAACTTCAGGTCATTAATTTGAACAGTGTTTACCCTGTTTTTTGCATTCATTTTAATTTCTCATTACACAATGTACCACCAGGAAAAGTAGTATGACCCCACAGACAAGTTGGACAGACAAACAGTTATTTGAAGTGTATTTTCACAAATGAAAGACAAGTAAATACCATCTAACTATTAAATTAGTTACTTTTTAATATCTGTTTTGCACTGCGTGTGAATATGATTTGCTGCAGCGCTTCAACAGTCCTAAATTAGCTTCTGTCTCCTTTTTCCCTTTCCTTCCCCTGTATAATTCTCTCTCTGATGGCTTTCTCTCTGGAATGTAGTTGGCAGCCAGTCATCAACTATATTGACAATAAATTTGAGGACTTCCTGAACGCAGAGTCTCGCGTCAACCGAAGACAGATGCCCGACAATCGGGTCCACTGCTGCCTGTACTTTATCGCCCCCTCTGGCCATGGGTGAGTACTGCAGCCTCTCATAAAAAATACATATTCTGAAATACCAAGCGGTAGGGGTTTGTCCTCTTTAGTATGCAGCAACTAGGATGTGTTGTTTGTCCAAGCTTTGCATGTGTGTATGTGCTTTGTCTGTGTGTGTGAGTAACTATCCGATGTGAAAACATGCATATTTCTGTTGTGCGCTAGGATCAGAAAAGGAGAAAGAGGAAGGGAGGGGAGCTAGAGATAGATGCAGGCCAGCACCACTACAGTGACCCCAAAAGCTTACATAAGAGCCCCAAGCTGGAGCGCGCTCCGTAGAGGCTGTGCCGATACAGCTCAGGCTGCATCCGCCTCCACCAATCGGATGTCAGCTAGCTGCCGTAAGGGCCTCCCTACCCACAGTCCTCTGGGTGCTTCTCTGTTGCACGGCTTTATTTTTAGCTGGGAAAATATGGCAGCAGTGTTTAATGCCAGTCATGCAGACACAAGGCCGCATCCTGCTGCCAGCTCCTTTATTTTTCCTTTTTTTTTTTCAACGACATGTTTTCATATGCAGTAATCTATGAATATTTTTTATATTTAAAATATCTATTAATTTGATATCTGTCTCATTCATTTAAAGGCAGCATATCTATAGAAACATCACTCTTGTTTTTGAAAGCTTGATATTTTTATTTATGAAATTATTTTTCCTGGAATCAGTCTTCCGCCAGTTGGGCCTCTTTCCGAACATGTAACCCCAGGCATCGGCCCCTTACCCCAGCCCACCACCCCCCACCCTACCCCACCCCAGTGCCTGGCCAGCTATCAGCTAGAACAGAGCCCTTTGTGCCCCTGCTTATTACTGAGGCATGGACACTGCATGGGAGAGACGCATGGAGAGCCAGAGAGAAAAGGGGGTCACAGTGATGGAGAAACAGAAACAGACACGCCACCACCACCAGTCGTCCTGTGATGCAGTAAAGAATGGCTGTGTGTTTCTGTGTTTTTCTTCCTTTTTTCCCCCTTTTTTCTTTTAGTGTCCTCTAATGTGTGGAGTTGTCTGAAGATTGATGGGGCTGGCCTGCTCTGGCCGTCATGGCTGCCATTCTGGGTTATGTAATCAGAGTAGGGTCACTCGGGAGCACAAGGCCTCTCTTGTCTGTGTTTGTGTTTCTAATGTGGCCTTGCTGGATTTAATGTGTTTGGGGTGGGGGCGGGGGTGGGGGAGTGGGGGATGACATGCTTTCTATCCAGATGTGATGTGTAAGGAGTGTGTGAGAGAGTCTGACGTGATGTACAAGAATTGTGTGTGGGACTTTGACCCTGCTATGGTGTGTAAGGAGTGTGGGAGAGATTCTGACCCTGCTCTGGTGTGTGAGGGACTGTGTGTGTGTGTGTGTGTGTGTGTGTGTGTGTGTGTGTGTGTGTGTGTGTGTGTGTGCACGCGCTTGTGTGTGTGTGGGTGAGATTGTGCGGGGAGTATGTGACAGGCTCTGACCCTGCTCTGGTGTGTAAGGAGTGTGAGAAAGATTCTGACCCTGCTCTGGTGTGTGAGGGACTCTGGTGTGATGTGTATGATGTTTGTGTAAGGACTGTGCGTGCCTGCGTGCACGTGTGTGTGTGGGTGAGATTGTGCGGGGAGTATGTGACAGGCTCTGACCCTGCTCTGGTGTGCAGAGTATGAGAGAGGCTTAGGCCCTGCTCTGATGTGTGAAAGGCTCAGATGTGGTGTAAGGAGTGTGCAAGCAGTGTGTTTGACTCTGACCCTGCTGTGGTTTGTAAGGTTGTGTCCTGTGTAAGGGAACTCAGAACCTGCTGTAGTGTGTAAGCAGCGTGTGACGGACTCTAATATGAAGTGTGAGGAGTGTGTAAGCAGTGTGTGTGTGAGTGTGACTTTGCTCTGGTGTGTAATGTGGCGCCCATGCTCCTGTGTCCAGGCTGAAGCCGCTGGACATTGAGTTCATGAAGCGTCTGCACGACAAAGTCAACGTGATCCCTCTCATCGCCAAGGCCGACACACTCACACCAGAGGAGTGCCAGCTCTTCAAGAAACAGGTCTGGCTTTTTGTCTTATGTGTGTGTTTGTCTGTTGTCTGTGTGTGCGTGTGTTTGTGTCTGTGTTTTGGTTCTGTGTGTGTGTCCTGTCAGCGTGTTTACATTAGCTTAACCTAAATATTTCTCCTTTTTTTTTAGATCATGAAGGAGATCCAGGAACACAAGATCAAGATTTACGAGTTTCCAGACACAGACGACGATGAGGACAGCAAGCTTATCCGCAAAATCAAGGTAACACACAAACAAGTAGCAAAATACATAAGCACACAATGGAGGTAGAAAGCACTTTGGAGAGGGCAGACCTTCACCAAGACATGCCCTCTCTGCCAGTAACAAAGAATAAAGAACACAAATTCCTGGATCCAAAATGATGCGAATCACCACAAAATCTAACCCTTTTTTCACTGGCCCAGTCATTCCTAAACAACGAAACCTCCTTAGCTGAGCTAACAAACAAACAAATGTCTCAACTGAAGAGATGAGCACACAAAGGCATAATGTGGCACATCTGTGTGTCCCGCGGCCCTATGTGCTTGTCGATTCCAATCAGTCCCTGCCGCTGACGACGATCGATGTAATTAGTTAGCGATCTGTCGCTCACAGAGGGCATCTCTATCCACTCTGCTTGCAGGACCGCATGCCGCTGGCCGTAGTGGGCAGCAACGTGGTGGTCGAAGTCAACGGCCGCAAGGTCAGAGGTCGCCAGTACCCCTGGGGAGTGGCAGAAGGTAGGTGCCCAGTGTGGATGTGATGAAGCATTCTTAATGCATGTGGTTGTGTGTGTGTGTGTGTGTGTGTGTGTGTGTGTGTGTGTGTGTGTGTGTGTGTGTGTATGTTGTATGTGTGTTTGGCTGTGTGTGTGTGTATTTAGGTGGAGTGGTTTTGCACTGTGTCAGTTTGAAACTGCCCCAAAACGCTTTGGCAGGACTGGTGTTCCCTCTCTAACCCCTGTGGCCACACCGGGCGCGGAACTGAGCCGGAAGTGGCTGCAGAGTGCGTACCCTGGAACAATAGACTACACTATAATCATCTGGAAGTGACCATGCCAGACGCAAAAAAGGGCTGCGTAAATTTGGGAAACTATCCTGAAATATACTGAAATGTAGACCTAGTCTTCCAAACAGACATTTCATTTCGCTCTGCAGCTTTTTTTGCTTCTGCTTCAGTTCTGCCTCCAGTGTAGCCACAGGGGTAAGTCTTGTTTTAGGGGCCTGCCTGAGACAGGCATGCTGGTCCTGCCTGAGACAGGCATACTGGTCCTGGTGCTGTGTGTTGGGGCGGTTGGTTGGTCATCCAGCTGTGTGATGCTGCGTGGTGAGGCATGGGGGGGAGAAGGTGCCCCTGTGGAATGCTGGGAGAGGACTAGAGCCACTCGGGGGTTCCGAGGTCACCCTCTCGCCACCCCCCTCTTCTTCCAGGGCGGAGTGTGTTTCCGACGGGGATTCTGGAAAAGGGTGGCACCAATGCATTGTGGGCATAGGAATTATTTCCGGCAGTGATTTTTTTTATTTCTTTTTTTTTTTATAAGTTATTATTATAACTATTTTTTGTTTTGTTTTGTTTTGATTTTTCTCCCTCACATCTCCTCACTCCCATCAGACCCCCCCTCCCCCTGTTATACTCTTCATCAGCCACAACAACTTTTATGGATGTTGTTGTTTTTATTTTGTTGATATTGTGTACTGTTGTTCTTTTTCCCTATTTTGGCCTTTTATGATTTTGTGAGTGGCCTCTCCCTCCTGAAAAAATGATGTGTGTGTGGACATGTGAGTGTGCGTGTGTGTGCGACGTGTGCATCTGTGTGTGTGTGTGTGTGTGTGTGTGTGTGTGTGTGTGTGTGTGTGTGTGTGTTTGAGTGTGTGTTTTGGCCATTTTAAATCGTTGTGATGTGGGTGAATCCTTGTGCCAGTCTTTCACTTTTTTCATTCTTCCTTTTTTTTGTTTCTTTCTCCTTTTCTTTTTCTCTGTTCCATGACTGACAGAGGGCATTTTTGGTAAACCATCTCTCACTTTTATATACTACCTTCCACCTAGGCCAACCTCTGCAACCCCCCAACCCCCTCCCACCCCCCCATCATTCCAGACCCTCAGCCCAGTCCGTCCCTCCCTGCCCTTTTCACCTTTTCTGTTGCTGTGAACCTAGGACAAAGGTTATCTTAAGGGCGCTTGCTGGTCATGAAGAAACACTTATAAGCCATCCCGTGCTATTTGCTAGTGGCACATATAGAGCCAAACAACTCTCTCGTTCTCTCTCTCTCTCTCTCTCTCTCTCTGTCTGTCTGTCTGTCTGTCTGTCTCTCTCTTTCTCTCTTTCTTTCTCTCTGTCTCTCTCTCTTTCTCTCTCTCTCCCTCTCTCCTCCCTTCTTCTTACTCCCCCCGCCTCCTTCTTTCTCTCTGGCTTGTCCTGTTAACTGCCATGTACTTAGGAGACTAGTTCATAATGGACTGATGCCTTCTGCAGGGTTGCATGCTTGGCACATCCCCATGGCTTCCTGGCCACCTTACTTCCTGTCATGTGCAGGTCATGTGGCACTGTTGCACATGCAGGAAGTACACTGGCCAGTTTCCTGTGTGCAGCAGTATAAACAGACGGAACTGCTGCCAAATTCCATGCAAGGCATGACAAAATCCATAATATGCTTTTTTTTGTGCCACACAACACCCATCAGTCGGAGTCCATGGTGCACTTTTACTTGAGAATTTCCCAAAAAAAAACACCCTGATTTGAATTATACTGCTGTCAAAGCCTCTGCGCTGTTGACTGACTGGATTTATACTTCAAGTGGACACTTGCATCCTCCAGACTAACTAGATGTGTAGAACTTACTTTCAATAAACATAATCAGTAATTTAGATGCTCCTTCTGACACCACAGCTCCTCTTGAAGTTCTCTTTGTTTATTTTGTTTTTGTTTTTGTTATTCTCCCACAAGTACAACAATCCCATCACCACTCTCGTGATCCGCTCCTCCCGTACCCCTTCCCTCCCCCTTCTACCCACCCCACCCCCCACCAAACCCCCCACCTCAGCTCAAGTCATCAGTCGGACCACTGACCTCCGCTCTCCCGTGCTTGTCCTCATCGCTCATGTAATCCAACTAGCCTGCCATTCTGAGTCACCGTAGACAGATAGGGTCAAGGGGTCACGGCAGGTCACGGGGTCGGCCCCAGGCACAACCCTTTCCTCCTCCACTCCTCCTCCTCCTACTACTACTACTCCTCCTCTTCCTCCTGGGCCTCCTCCTGGAGCCAAGCAGGTAGGTCCTAGCTCTTAATGCGCTGTCGGCGAGGCACTACACCGCCACCAAGATATCGGAGCGCACATCTCACATCTCGCAGTGAGCCCCCCCACCCCCTACCTCCTTACTGAGAACAGTCCAGGGTTCCACGCTGGACGGAGAGAGAGAGAGAACAGCAGAGAACTTCTCGCCGTCCTTTTCCAGAATCCCACTTTTTAACAAGATTACTGATGCGTGTGTGTGTATGTGTGTGTGTTTTTGTGCGTGAGTCACAGTCTGACGCCATCTTGGCAGTCACTGTCTGAGCATGTTGAAATGCACCAACCCATCTGACATACCTGTGTTTTGACCTGTTAACCCCCTGGTAACCCGAAGGCATTTTTTTGACTGAACCGAACACCTGTTTCCTGTGTTAAACTGTTAACTGTCATGCCAGCTAACAGTTTACCCCGTTGTGATCCATGTGTTCGATGTTTGTTTTTAGTTTCTGTTGTGTTCGGCCATTTGTGCTTGTGGCCCGTTATCCTCAGTTAACCATCTGTCCAAATGTTTTTTTGTGAAGTAACTTTACTACCATGTGTGTATGGTTGTGGTGAAGCATGGCATATTTAGAAACACTGGTGCTTGCCTTGAGCAAAGGCTTTGTCCTGTGTTGTGTGTGTGTTGTGTGTGTGTGTGTGTGTGTGTGTCTGGGTGTATATGTAGGTGTGTACTGTATGTGTGTGTATTTGTTCTTGTGTGTTGCATTTTTCTGTATGTCTTCGACATGTTCTATATGTGTTTGTGTGTGCCTGTACATGTCTTGTATTTGTGCGTGCCCATGTTGTCTTTATATTTATGTTTGTCAGTGTGTGTGTGTGCTTGTGTGTGTGTGTGTGTGTGTGTGTTGGTAGTAGTTTTTAACGCTTCCTGTGCCTCCTGCTGTTTCAGTGGAAAATGGCGAGCACTGTGACTTCACCGTTCTCAGGAACATGTTGATCAGGTGAGATTCAGCGTGACGTGAACTCTGAACTCGCTTGCGGACAGGATTAAACATGCAACAGTGGCACGCTACCACCCTGGGGGGCCGAACAGGCTTTTCAGGATCTCGTGGATATTGTTTTTAAAGTTCACTCTTCCACTTATGTCTGTTTGTCGTTCAGAGTATATTCGGATTAACCAAATCGATTTCCCTGTATTGTGAAAAGACATTGTCAGCTATTGTTAGCCTTCAAGGCACACACTTTAAGGCCACAAGCATGTTGTTGAGATTTCAGGCACGAGAACTCCTAGAATTCTGAGTAAGTGTGCAAATGCATGTACAATGCATGTTTTTTTTAGGAAGGCAGCTATAGAATAATGATTAAATAAGTGATTGAAGGCTTGCAGGTTCAACACCAGTAATTAAAAAGGTGAGGTTGTGCATCAATAGCACTCTCCTGAACTAATCTACTGCTGAGGTGCCCATGCCATCTAATTCCACATGGCTCCAGCAAAACTGTCCCCTAATCGAGTTCACTTTTAGTCGCTCTCGATAAGAGCATGAGCTCAATGACGGGTAACGTAATGTCCAAAGTCACCGTATATGAAAGGCAGGCACTGTATTGGAGACTAATGTTAACTCTGAAGTCACAGTGATTGTTGAGATTCTTGTGAATTTATCTCCTCAGGACTCACATGCAGGACCTTAAGGACGTGACCAATAATGTCCACTACGAGAACTACCGCAGCAAGAAGCTGGCCGCACTTACGTGTAATGGCGTTGACACAACCAAGTCCAAGGGCCAGTTGACAAAGTAAGTCCCTCTTAACTTGAGAACTGAACAACAGTAGCATATTGGAATATTGCAGAATGGAAGAGAACTGTTGCTAATTCACCTAGCACTTTCCAAATATTTTTCCTATGTTTCCTAAAAACATATCTCCAACCTCAAATTTTGTGCTTTGTTTTCTCTTTGCTAGCCTTCAGAAAGAATCATTATAAAGCATGAGGCAGCTTTTAATAGTGTTGCTCTGTTTTGCATCTCCTGACTATCCATGCCTCTTTCTATCCCTCTCTTTCTTTTTTCCCCCTACCATACCCTTCTCTCTCTCTCTCTCTCTCTCTCCTCTCTCTCTCTCCTCTCTCTCTCTCCTCTCTCTCTCTCCTCTCACTCTCCCTCTCTCTCTCTCTCTCTCTCTCTCTCTCTCTCTCCTCCTCTCTCTCTTTGTCTCTCTCTCTCTCCGTCTCCGTCTCTCCCAGGAGTCCTCTGGCCCAGATGGAAGAGGAGAGGCGAGAACATGTGATGAAGATGAAGAAGATGGAGACAGAGATGGAGCAGGTGTTTGAAATGAAGGTCAAAGAGAAGAAACAAAAGCTGAAGGACTCCGAGGCAGAGGTGTGTGTGTGTGTGTGTGTGTGTGTGTGTGTGTGTGTGTGTGTGTGTGTGTGTGTGTGTGTGTGTGTGTGTGTGTGTGTGTGTGTGTACAGTCAATATGGTCAGAGAAATATGTGATATACACACAAGATAAAATCCTTCATCTGTTGACATAGTGCAAGTGAAGTCTGTGTATGTGGGGGGGGGGGACACAATCAAATTTGAAACAACAAAAATGAAATTTGATGTCGGCAAGTAATTGAAAAATTGGTCCGTGGTGTTTGTTTTTGTGTCTCAGCTGGAACGGCGTCACGAGCAGATGAAGAAGAACCTGGAGGCGCAGTACAAGGAGCTGGAGGAGAAGAGGCGCCAGTTTGAGGAGGAGAAGGCCAACTGGGAGACCCAGCAGCGCATCCTGGAACAGCAGAAGCTCGACGCCTCCAAGTGAGTCTCCTCACATCTCAGTCCTTCTGCATTGCACCATACTCTACTGCATGTGTGTGTCTGTGTGTGTGTGTGTGTCTGTGTGTGTGTGTCTGTGTGTGTGTGTCTGTGTGTGTGTGTTTCTGTGTGTGTGTCTCTTTGTGTGTGTCTGTGTGTGTGTGTGTGTCTGTGTGTGTGTGTGTCTCTATGTGTGTGTGTGTGTGTGTGTGTCTGTGTGTGTGTGTCTGTGTGTGTCTGCGTGTGTGTGTGTCTGTGTGTGTGTGTATTTGGTTCCTCTGGTCAGGAATGGGCAGTGTTCCAAGTATTGTTGCTGGGCAACTTTCCTCAGTGTTCTGGCACATTGTCAGCGATATGTAACAGTATATGTCCTTTTTCTTGAGACCTTAAACCATCTGTAGGCAAATAAGCTGTTTTTTGGATTCGCTCTGGTATTGGTCAGTGTGTTTTCTGTCATGAGGATATCATTTCCATCTGTTACCTTTGTTGCACCGTTGTTTAGCATTCATTTGTCTACGGTCTGTAAATCTGTTGTTTGCTCCCCCCTCTTGTTGGTATTCATTTGCTTTTGGCTCTTTGTCTGCAGGACCATGGACAAAAACAAGAAGAAAGGAAAGATCTTCTAAGAAAACAAGGCCAAGCTTTTACTCTGATCACCATTCTTTCAGACTGCTTTTTGCTTTTTGTTAATGCTCAATATGATTTAGGACCCTCACACACAAACAGATGCACACACACACAGACAGACAGATACACACACACACAAACACACACACTCAGCACATTAACATTTAATGTACCTAAAACATTCCACGTTAACATTCCATCGTTGTGTACATAATTTAACCTCCGCAGTTGTTTTGGAGATTTTTACATTGGCCTTATGCAGTGTCAGAGCAGCTTTAACACACACACACACACACACACACACACACACACAGTTCTCTCTCAGCCAGTCGTTTTTTTTTTTTTTTCAATCTGTAATTTAGCGAGAGCATCACCAGACGTGACAAAGAGGTGAAGTGACCCTCTGCTTCTCGAGCTGCTGTTTCCCTGTATGAAACCTGTTATGATAAGGCCTCTTGTTTCGCCTCCTGATCCCACCCTGACGCCCCAACCCCCTCGGGGGGCAGTGGGGGCTACAGTTTAACCCCACGGGTGGTGGTGGTGGTGGTCGGGGGGCTCTCACTGCTATGTTAGCTGGCACAATAGCTTATAGGTACCGTAGCTGTCGTGGGTCCTCCACACACAGCTAAACACACACACACACACACACACACACATACAGACCCACAGACATGCACACACACACACACGAAGCAGACACACACAAGTGTGACCATGGGAAGTTTGTCTTTTAAGAGGGAAAATAAAAACAGAACAAAGTGGTAAAGGAGGCAGAAGAATGCGATGAACGAATGAGTTTTGAGTCGTTGGGATTTCCAATTTCCAAGAGATGTTGTGGTGGGTGTGTGTAAGTAGAGTGGCACATAGCAAGTGATGGACATTTTTACAGTGGAGGTTTCATTCAGGGTTAGCCCCTATTCTCACACAGCATTCACACTGGTGGGTTGGGAGTGTGTATGTATGTGTGTGTGGGAGGGGGGTTTGCGTGTGTGCGTTAAGAAATGAACTCGGCTGTACTTTACAGATGCTCGGGAGGTGTTCTAGATATTTCCTGTCATTACTTTTTTGTTCCCTTTTTATTTTGCTTTTCCCAGTTTTTACGTTGCCATGTTACTTTTTCAGACGACACTGTCCAACTGTAATGCCTCTCCCTTTACACACTTGGGCTGGATGTGTAACTTTAGTCTCCCTGTTAGATGGTGTTATGCAAAAAGCATGAGTAACAATAACTGATGATGTTTTTATGACTGCAGTAATTATAGTAATAATGATGAGGAGAACCAGTCACCCATCTTCCCTCTTACCATTTAAAAAAAAATAAAGACAGGTTTGGTCGGCTGTGTCCCTTGCTTGTTTCTTTATTTTTATTATTTTATTGTGAAGTGATGGATCTCATGTTAAAAGCCCTTGCCCACAGACTCTCTCTGTCTCCTGCCCTCAAATGAAATGACTGCGTAGGGGGAGAGTGGAGTATGCAGAGGGCCACGGTCCCCTGCCCCTAGCTAAAGCTCCCCCCTCCACCCGACCCCCCAGCACCTCACCTCACCTCTCACCACATCTAACCCCGCTGCAGCCTCCACGCACATGATTTGTGTTGATATACTTTAGCAGCCTGTATCTTCGCAAGGTAGTAGGACTCATGGTTTACATGGTAAACAGTTTGCACAGACTAATAATGTTCTCTCCACATCACATGCTCTCATACCCTACAATCCACTGGCTGGTGTAAGGCGACATTGCTGTCTCTCAGATAGCACTATGCATGTGTAAGTAATTTATGTCTTAAACCAAGTCTGCAAAAAAACAAAATCCAGTACAGTATACGGTTGAATATTTGTTTTGTTTTGTTGCTGTAGAAGGTTGCGTGGGTTGTGTTGTGAGGCCGAGAGGTCGGAGGTCGGTGGCTGCTGTGCCAGGCAGGGAGGGAGGGGCCTTTCACATACAGACGCCGTCTAACCACTTCCAGTGCAGAGTCTGGGACCATGTTTTAATGCTAGACCTGATCATGACTTTAGCTATTGTTTTTTGTTTTATTATTGTTGTTATTATTTTTTTATATATATATGTATACAGTTTTCAACTTTTCATCTTTTTTTGTCTTCATTTTATTATATGTTCTGTATACCTAACTGTATATTAATAATATTAAAGATGGGAAGGTGATGCCACAATCATGTCTGTGCTCTTATTATTGTTGAAATGCTGCCAACTGTACACCGCAGATTCAAAGAGAACCCTAAACCCTAGTAGACTGCTTAAGCCCCTGTTAAAGCAGGTCTTTAATCCATACTTGTCCATTTGAATATATTTGATTCCTCAATTTACAGTAGAATGATGTATTGGGGATAGCAGGAAATTTAACCTTGCACTTAAAATTTGCAGTGATGCACTTTATTTTCTTAGCCATCATGGTGAGTGCATGACCATATAGCGTTGTGGTGCAGGGTCAGTATGGGTTCATGAAATACCTTAGCCTGCCCGTATTATAAAATACTATAAGAGTCGTTTAGTATTTTTTGGACATTTTATTATAGAAATATATTACAGATACTATAGAATTATCTTGTCTTGTATTTAGGGACATTTTGTTATAGCATTTATGATTGTAGGAACACCATAGGGTTCTAATTAATTGTTGCATAGATGTAATTTTATATTCATGATTTATACACTTAAGTATATGTTTTAGGACTAGAAAGAGGTTTAAAAAGACTATTTTTTGGGGTTAAATAATTCATGTATTTTGGACACCAAAGAGACTATAGTTTAAGAACCAATGATCTAGTGCATGTTTTTGCCAGCAGAGGGCGTAGTTCTTTTTTTCGCTCAGAAATCAGACTTTGGCTTAAAAATTCAGAATGTGTAGGGTGATTTAAAGAACGATGCTCTGCTCTGATGGGAATGGTGATGCCAAGGCTACTAGTAATAACCAACGTTACTGTTATTGTAACGACGGGGGGTAAGGAGTAAATGTATATCCTACGCCCAAAATGTCTAACAGCACTATTTGCGGGAGGTGTAGGTGAGGCACATTAAGTTTGTGGGCATACAGTTTTAAATTGGTGATGTGTTAGCGCTTTGAATTGGTAATGTGTTAGGTGATGAAAGAAGGATTTTAAAAATAAAATCAAGGTTAGAGGTACGTTGTGTAGTCGTTTAAAAATATATACGATTTCAGCCTCTAGGTGGCACACAACTCAAAAAAATACCCCCTGTGACAGATATCAAACGAGGGGGAAGATGAAAGGTAAAAGGCATGTTCAGGTTCAAGTGCTGCAAGCCAAACGTGTCATCCCATAAGCCACCGCTACACAAGCAGTATAGTTCCCTCCTCCAAATATGTCAACCTTTCTGTCTCTGCAAGCGTGTAAAAAGTCACTGCAGTTAAAACAAACAAACAAAAATACCAAGGCTCATAGCCCATTGACTGTCTTGTTTATAAATCATGTTGATTTTAAAATAAAAAGATATCGTGTTTGATTCTGAAATATAACGGTCAGAAAATTGGTGACACCTAAATAAATAAACATACAAAACAAATGCAAAACATTGGTCTTTATTTATCCACCAGATTATATTTATTCATTCTGTTATTCACATTTAGATTAACATCAAGCAGGTTCACAATATAGTTTCATCTGCCTTTATCACATTTAAAATATTGCTGATAGTCAGGAATTACACAGGCAAGTATATGAATGAAATATGTCTTTGATACTGATTGTGAAATATATCTACGAGAAATTTTGACACAACACACCTGGAGAGAAACAAATGTAGAACATCATTATTTAACCAACCCATCACATTTTATTTATTTACTTATTTTGTAATTCACATTTCGTTTTACATCAAGATTCAGCAGTGATTCCCATGTGTGTGCATGTTTGTCAAGTCACCCGTAAAGTCACCCGTATTTTTGGTCACAGTCAGACTAGCCTTTCTAAATTATAGACAGAAAGGGAGACCATTTTCCACAGTGTTTTATTCACTAAGTTTCATCATCGGTACGCAAGGGGAACCATCGGTACGCAAGGGGAACCATTTTCATCCTGTTAATGCCCTTTGAAACGGTTCCTCCTTTTCAGTGTGGTCACCCCAGAGGAGCTGTGTCATTGTTGATGACAGTTGCCAATGCTGTAGGCTTAGCCATGACATTTTTTTGAAGTCATCCCAGTAGGTCTTACAGTTAGTGTAATTTTAATTTAATTTTCTCATTTTTTATAGCAATCATTTGTTTAACTCATAACTAAGGTAGGCTACTTGCTAAATCCTCCTGTACTATAAACTTCTCCTGAAAAACAGAAGTCAGAGAGTGAACAAGTCTTAAAGTCAAACCCAGCTAACCCAGAGTGCCCTTAATCAAGCAAACTTGCCATGGATCAACATCCCGCATTAAAGGAGAACCACGGCACTGTGACATAACTAATACTGACCAAGGATACAGTGGCAGGGGCTTCATAATAATGCAATTCTAGACTTCAAAACAATAAGGCTCTTCCTTCACCAAGGTATGTGGTGAGTGTTCGTACAAAAGCCAACCTATTATCATACTTTCAAAGGTTTAAAATACATTGTCATGGCCAACCAAGCAGGTTTCGAGCTATCACAGTTTGTATACCACAATATTTGTTTTAGAACTTCCGCTTCTTAAGAAGAGGATTAGGCTCATGTTTCTATGAACCTGAAAACGCCCCCACAGTGCATTTAAACTGTGCTGATAAACATGCTTATCAGATCAGTTTCTTCCACTTTATTGACGTGGCAATGTCTGACTTCTGCCGCATGCCAGGGACAAACCCCAAGTTCACACTGTGTGGAGAGACAGAGCAATAACATTTTGAAGACTGAATCAAAGACTCTACCTTTAAAAAAACACAAATTCTTCAGGCTTTTGTAAATCCACTGACATAACACTGGCTCACATTGGCTGGCTCATTGGCTCAAGGTATTTTCAGTAAATATATCAAATAATTAATAAAACCCATTGTCCCACAAAGCCAAAAAGAATTGCAGTGTCCCGTGCAAGTAAGAACATTGAACCACAGTGCGTGTTAAAAACAGAGCATACTTGTTACAGGCTCACAGAAGGCCTCAGGGTTAAGATCCTCAGTGCCTGAACAGAACTGACATTACAAAAGTATGGAAACACCCTCTCTGTGAATGTGTGAGTGAACGTGTGCAGGTGGCTACCAGTTGCTACATCGAAGAAGCTCACTTTTCCTCCATCCCAGTCGAGGTGAACTCTGACCCTCTGTGGCTTTTCACTCACAGTGAGGTAAGTGAGGAGCTCCGTCGAGTTGCCCTTGCCGTATTTGCCATCAGAGCAACCGATACAGAGGGCGAACTTCGAATGATGCTCCCTGTTCGTGTACTCTGACTCTGAGACCACACCCAGTGCCCAGGCTGAGCACTCCCCGACCTCCACATCCCAACTGTGTGTCCCAGAGGTGAAGCCCTTGGAGCCCAAGACACTGGTGTAGCCACCAAAGCTCTCGGGGCTATCAGGAAGCCTCTGGATCTCTGAGCTGAGTCGTAGACTGGTTAAGTCATCAGACAGTGCGAGACAGGGGTGCGCTGTGTTTGGGTCTAGTGTCACGGGTGCTGCGGAAAAACAAAAACAAAAACAGTGATCTTCAGATAACTATGTGCAACATGAAAGAATGAATTCCACACATTCTTTAAAATGTTTCAGTGGAAACAACTGGGGGGCATAAATAAACCCTTAGTGAATGCTTAGACTTACTGTACTCAATGATCTTATGCATCTTCTCCCAGACTCTAAACTTCAGATTGCTCAGGTGACTTGCCACATTAATCAGCTTCCCCACAGCCTTTGTGGAATCTGGCAGTGTTATCTGCGCTCTGCAATGTCAGTCATGAGACAGTTAAGGGTGCTCAAGACAGTTGGTTTTAAAATCACAAATGGAATGACAAAATAAAAAGAACAGATATTTTTAGATGAGGTAACTGTTGATCTATTCATGTTCTTCTTACCTTTGTACAGTGAAAGTATTTTTCTGAAAAGAGAGAAAATGCAAGTTAAGTGATATTCCTTGGTGATGGTAAAATGACTTTGAGAATCGCATACAAACTCATGAACAAACACCATACCTGTAGAAATGGGACATCAGCCATGTTCATGTCTGTTTCTATGGCATCAGCTGTGTCAAGGAGATAGGAAATCTCCTCTATCTTCTTCATCATCATGTAGCTTTTCTGCTCCTCTTCTTCCCTGAGCGCTGTGAGCCGGGCCCTCTTTTCGTCCTCAAGGAACTGGTAGAGTCCCTCGAACTCCCTCTCTATCTGCACCTCCGTGTGTCTTGCCTGGATCTGGGAGGAGAGTATCGATATTAATATAGTCACCAAATTGCCATACCAAAAGTCACCCATACCAAATTGCTGGGTAAGCTGTTTTAAAGTGCCTACCTTTAACTGCTTCACTCTTTGATTCAGCATTTGCTGTGTTTCTTCATAGGTGGTCAGATTTTCTTTGAGTGGCTTCATCCATGTCCTGAGTTCTTCCTACAATGAGAGAGCATTTTGACTACTGTAATGATTTATATTGAGCTACACCAACTTCAAGACATAGAGTGCTGCGGCACATCTGTAGACAATGCCATTCATTCCTAAATTAAATGTAATAAGCTTAACCTCTAAGGCATTTCGTGCTGTGGTATGTGCAATCGTGACAACGTGTTGGCCTTCTGCCTGAGCATAGTTCCATACAACATGTAGATGACTCTTATTTTGTAGTGGGTTGTAATAAGTTTGTGAAATATTCATTTATACAATAACGTAATGAGGCACAATTTTTCTTTTTCATTTCCAGATATCATTAATGAAGGAATGCAGAACAAGAATATGCACGTGTGCACCTGCTATATCTATCTTTCAGTGCATCTGCTGCATTCCAAGGACACAATTAATCTGATTTTTATAAAATGCACCAAAATGCAAAATGCACCAACAACCTGTACCTTCAGATCTTGTGCTGCCTCATGTATGGGGCAGAGTGTGTGGTCCACGTGTCTGTTTGACTCTCGGCACACCACACACACAAGCTGCTTGTCCACCAGACAGAAGAACTGCAGCCTCTCTCCGTGGAGGGCACACAGAGCCTCGGCCTCCGTGGCCGCCCGCTGCCTCCGCTCCTGCAGGTAGTCATCGCAGAGGTTCTTCAGCACCAGGTTTCGCGGCAGGCGCTCCATGGAGGAGGTCTCCCAGCAGACGGGACACCTGCGGGCCTCCCGATCTCTCCAGGCATGGTGCAGGCAGTCGCGGCAGAAGCTGTGGGAGCACAGGAGGAACACGGGGTCCTGGAAGACGTCCTGGCACACAGGACAGGTCAGGTTCTTCTCCAGCAGGGAGGACTGCAGGTCCATTGCCTCACATAGACTCAACTACTGTTCTTGTGTGGGTTTCTTTTTTATTTTCAAAGCAGAGAGCTGTTAAGTTTTTCTTGACGTTTTTTTTTAATCCATTTCCTTTCCTTCCTTGTGTGTCTTTCTTTCCCTCTCACTGTTTCTCTCCCGCCGACCAGTGTAGCTGTCCCTTTGGAATTTATGGGTTAGCATATCAGGCAAGTACATTCAGGTAGACTGTCAGTCGTCTAAATGTCAGCAGGCAGAGAGGCAGCTTTTCAAAGGGTAGTGCGGACCTGAGGGGGTGGAGTTTCTGTGGAATTACAGTGCTCCTGATTGTGTACTGTTGCCACTAAAATTTGCATAGAAAAGACAGCTGGGTGCTTACGTGCCAAACACTAGTGTCAATAACAAGGATCTCAAAAACACAAATGAGTGGTTGTGTGGTACATGTAAGGAAGAGAATTTTAGCTACATTTGCTGTGGACTTTATGCAGTAAAAATAGGTTACACTTTACATTAGTGTCCCTATCTACAGATGTATGTGTAGATCGATAGTAGTGATATGTATCTACACTATGTAGATATAGTGTACCTACATCATAAGGTACAGTGTAACGATTAATATTTACAGTGTAAGTGCAGAAAGTTACATGCATGTAGATACACTGCAACAGGGACCAATAAAAAAATGTGTTACATACATGCATGTGTGTGTGCATGTGCGTCGTCAGGGATAGAAATTCACAACAGCCACCAGCCAAATGCTGGTAAAATGTGAAAGTGGATGGTAAATTTTTATCATTTATTTGTTAGTAGCTGGTGAATTCACATTTTGCAAAGTTAATTTCCACCCCTGGTGTGCGTGCAAATGCTCATGGGTAAGCTGCTAGAGGCAAAAGGCCTCTTCACTGAACAGATGCTACTAAATTAAACCAAACATCCTGGAACTCTCTCACGCTTCCATGCCACTCCCAAACACTAGCTTACAAGTGCCTAAGGTTAACTAACTTGACTTATGTCATTTTTTCGCACCACAAAAAGTCCTGAAGGCTGCCAGTAGTTTTGTGGCCCAGTAAAGATAACCTTCATACTCCAGACTCAAGAATTACATAACTCTCCCCTTGGAATTATAAGAGATTATAAACATATTTCTCACACGTTAGCTTGCACAGGTGAAGGAGCATGCTTTACAGCCAGCTGTCCCATGAGCAGTGCACCCTTTAAGTAGAGCATACTTACATACCATAATGTACAGAAATAAAAATTAAATGAAAGCCATGTCACAGATGCCTGTATCAGGGAAACAGAAATGTTACCTTGTGTATATAGCCACGGATTTGTGTCCTCTATTGTTAGTTTTTTTTTTTAATAAATGTGTGTGATGAATGTAATGCCATGTAGTGTAACCACTGCTGTGACCTACTGAACATGTGTTTGAGTGTCTGTGTTGGTATCCTGTCTAACGCTTACAGGCCAGACGGGCTCCCACACAATTGTTTTGAAGATAAGATCAGTGACCAAAGATCTCTGAGGAAATGGCTTTCCAGAGAAATTAGATTTTTTTTTGGTTTCAGTTCAGTTCCATAGGACTTCCTTGGAAATGACAGCTGTTTCTTCCAAATGAAACTATGACAAACAAGTGGGGAAAATGTGTTGTCCACTGTGTCTAGGCCTACAGTCTAATGTGGATAGACTTCTGGCGAAGCTGAGCTGATTGCAACCGCATGATAATCATTGTCAATAACAGATGTCTCTGGTATGTCTTTCCTGTGTACTCTGGCTATTTGTAGCTGAGAACAATCAATTTTTTAGAGTTACTATTAAAATTAGTGTAGCTCAACCAATCTTACAGATATGGATGATTATTGCACCTATGTTTTTTAAAGAGTGCAGGTTTAGAACAAGTTATGTTATAATTCCTATCTTAAAGGATAGGAAAAATTAAAATTAAGGGCTGATAGAAATTGCTTGGATATTATCCTAGTAACTGATAAACACACAAATGGTACAGACGCCGAAGAACATGGCAAAACATGACAACGATGTGTCTTGTGTACTGTCGCTTCTAACTAGGGCGAGGGCAAATGAGTACAAATTAAAAAGCGTCTTGGCTTGGGGCACTCGCTAACATCAAAGACGCAAAACAAAAAAATAAAGCTGAAGTGTTGCCAGACTTAAGGGACTATGCCATTCCCAGGTGAAATTGAGTCTCTCCCCGCAGTCCCTAGAGCTGGATAAGTGAGCAGAAGCATTTTCTAGCAGACCAACCCATTGTCTGAATCTGGCAGCACTGACCTTAGCTTAGCTTAGCATAGTTGCTGTAATCTAGTGCTGCCAACTAGCAAATTGTAATTTTGTAATTACTTCTCGTGACCTGTGCATTCAGATGGGTGACTTTATTCCGGCGAAGCACAGGCAAAGCACCACTGAAAGGCGTAAGTTGCTTGAAAACTAGTGGTGCTGCTGCATTCTGTACCATGTGCAATGGTTTGATAAGGGCTATAAAGAAAAGTATTGGTGGTGGTGAAGCCTTATACCAAAACATAATGGAAATACAATCACTGCATAGATATCATTGTCTGCTCCACACACCACTGCAAACGCTGAAAAAGTTTCATTCATTTGTGTTTATTTTTTTAAGTATATATGACAACAGTGTGTTAAGATACATTATTGTTGTCCCTTCCAAACATAATTTCATAGAAAATGGAAATAACATTATGTTTTCTGTGTTTTTTGTTTAGTCCAATTTTAAATTGTGGATTCTGTGGATAGGATACCTATTGTGGATAGGTAATATCAGTCAATAATACATAAAAACAAGCCAACTGCCTTTTGATAACTGGTGAAAAAACAGTATTACATGAAATTCAAAAAAGAAAGTAGACTTAAGTGTTTTTGTGTCTGTACTGCTTTGTAGATGACCAGCATGCTGAAGACCATCATGTTGAAGAGCCTATGCAAGCTGCATTAGTGGTTTTGTTTTTCTTTTGGCAACTTTTGTTTTATCTTTCAGCTAAGCACTATGTTGAAAGTGCGAAGTACTAGTTCTTCTTGAGAGGAAAGTGCAAAGGGGACAGATACAGTATTGCAAATGAGCCGCAAGCAGTAGCGGTTTTAGGCACGGGCGAACCGGGCAGCCGTTTCGTGGGGGTGGTGGTGCTGAGAGGTGGTCTCGCCCGGGGCGTAAAACACTATAGAACGTAAACGTAAAGTAGGAGGTTCTCTTAAAAGAGATCTCTTTTCTGGAGCTTCTTGAAAATAGAAGGATTCCTCTGCATTTCCAGTAACACGCATATTCCACCAATGAGGAATCGCAAATAAAAAGAATCTTGACTGACAGTGCATGTTTTTGTGAGGAGTGTTTGGTGCAGACTCAGAAGTCACTTTATAGGCAGATGTGTAGTGACATGTTTTTGAAAAGCCAGAGAATGAAGAACCCGTATACCTTAAGATCAAGTTTCTTTTCATGAAGCCACAAAGGTGCAGTGTGAGAGTATGCCTGAGGGCTGTTCATTTTTTTTTGATAACCCTAGAGTGTATCAGTAAATTAGGTGCTCCCCAAAATGTGTGTGTTGTGCCTTGGCCTTGGCTGAACACTCTGGCTCCCTCTGGAGTAGACTTACAACAGAATTACTATGTGGGCCTGATAAGAACAATGTATGCTTGAAAGATTTGCTGTCATCCATGCTCCATGCTGTCATCTACTGGTCACCATTGTTAACAACAATAAATTGAGGCTTTACAGCGATGCCTAAACCTTTCCAGTGTTCTGCAGTAGGTTAGTACATTAGTACATTACAAAGTTAGAACATTACTTCTTTCAAAGGTAACTGTATTACTTTACCAATTTGGCTACCGTGAGTAAACGTAAGCTAATTCAGTTCTTTCTGAGTAACTTTTAATCACCTGCGTATTATTATTATTATTATTGTTGTTGTTGTTGTTGTTGGTATTATTTACTGTGCTGTATTATTTAATATGTTGCATTAAAGGCATTGGTTGACAGTTGGTCATCTGCCAGTAAACCAGTACTCTCTGCGGACCAAAGACTCACACCACCGCAAGGGAAAAAGAGGTGTGTTTTCAAGACAACCATAACAAGAACTCAAGATGTGGTGA
This sequence comes from Setipinna tenuifilis, assembly GCA_030347295.1. Taxonomy (NCBI): domain Eukaryota; kingdom Metazoa; phylum Chordata; class Actinopteri; order Clupeiformes; family Engraulidae; genus Setipinna; species Setipinna tenuifilis. Next base: position 20,730,617 of record CM059268.1, on the reverse strand, counting down.
GGTAGAAACCAGTTCATTTACAAAGAGCAGCAACATACTTTGAAAACCAGTCTGTCGACACAACTCCTTGGTGTGTGGCTTTAATTGTAGCTTCAAATATGACATAAAGATGCTGAGAGGTGGTCTCACCCGGGGCGTAAAACACTAGAACCGCCACTGAGCCTGTCCACATTGCATACGTCTAGCAGTCGAGATAGACCAGACTATCTAGTAGGCCTACTTCTAGTATCTGGAGTGTCTAGTACTTTGTTTTTTTTATCAGGTGCATGCAGAAATGGATTCGGATATGTGTTGGAAATGGGTCTTCATTGCCTTCAACACACTTTTTGCGGTAAGCGATTTATATAGGCTTTAATTACCTCCGCCAAGCCGGCGTTGGTTTGTTTGTCCGTAGGCTATGTCTGTTTGTTTGTTATTCGCATAAAAGTTATGGACGGATTTAAATGAAAATTTCAGGATAGGTCAGAAGTGGGCTAATTTAGAACCGATCTGTTTTTGGTTGTGATCCGGATAACCATCTGGATGCAGGATATTTTTAAAGGATACTTCACCATTGCGAGATAGGGGCAATTTGGACATTTTTGCTTATAACTCCACAAACGCACTCGGAGAGTGCAGACCTACGCCAAGGCAGCTTAAGTCTCCACCTTATTATCATTCTCACCTTAAGACATTAAAAAACATTAATTATGTTAACACATTTTATTACTGGTAACTTCACTGAATTAATGCAAACTGAATATGAACATAGCCTACAACACATTATGGGGCGACATTATGAATACAACACAAATTATTAGACAAGATTATGAACACTATAGCCTATACAATACATTATGAGGCAACATTAAAAACACCCAAATAAAGGGATGTATTATTGTTGTTATTGTATACACCTCAAAGAACAACTTTAGCTTGAGTGCAACAAATGAAGCGTGAATCTAGGGTCGTGCAAACGGTCTGGGTAAATTCCAGTAATCACATTGCTGATGTCATACTTAAATTGGATACTGATTGTTTTCGTTATGGCTTTCTGATGTTTCTTTTGACAATATTTAATTGTTCATATTACCTCTGAATGAGTAGGCCTACATAATGTTGCCTCATAATGTGTTGTAGGCCTATATAGAGTTAATAATGTTGCCTCATAATGTGTTACATATAGAGTTCATAATGTTGCCTCATAATGTATAAATGTGGCTACTTTTCAATATTATGCAAAAAAAGGCAAACGTCAGGCTCAATCAATCAAACAAACAAACAGCTCAATCAAACATTCTATGGCTAATCTATGTATGGCCCCAGCGTGTGTGTGTGAGTGTTGCATCAAGTTGCCATATATTTTTGGGGGCTGTGATTTGCTTTAATTTGCTTTTATTTGGTTTCTTTTTCAACTGACTGGCATTGTCTTTGTTGTTGGCCAACACAACTTGCGTCTTGTTGAGATAAGGACAATGAGAACAGCCATGGCCACATTATCAATTTATTAGCCTATTCTTAGCAAGGTGAACCCAGAAATGTTTATTACACCAACATGTTATGTTACAAATGAATAGTATGACTCTGCAGCATATAGAAACTGATGGTTGCTAATTTGCATATATTGAACCATTTGCATAATTATAGTTCTATATATAGGGTTTATAAGGATGCTGAATCAACTTCTGATATTTTCAGTATTTAATGCTTCAGCATCAAGGACTGCCACATTTCAACTCTTTGTAATTTTTTGTTTTGGTAATGTTTTTTTCATAAAGTTGAAACTTATTGCCTTGCTGTGGCACCAAGCTCTTACACTGAGCTTGGTCTGGCAAACCTCCCAGAGACAGCAAGTTCTCAGTATTGACACGGCCATACCTCGAAAGCCTAAAAAACTTGTGAAACAGGGCAGAAACCACACCCACATCGCTTACGCACAGAACCCTGTCTGAGTTAGCCCTAAGGATGCCACAGTTGCTTAATAGGTTTCAGGTCTGGAGACATACCCATTTCTGGAGACATACCCATATTTCTAACATAACACGTTGGTGTATTCATCATTTCTGGGTTCACAATGGGGCTGTGTGGCTGGTAAATAGACTATTTTGCAAATTCATGGTCTCCAACATAACCTATGTGTGCTTAAGATGCCAAAGGACTTAGGACAGTTAGTATTTTGCACAGATGGTCTAATTATTCTCCACTTATTGCCAGGTGAGTCATGTGACAGAAGACCTGAGCTACCGGCTAATGGGGAGCTCCATTCTTGGGATTTACGGTGCATACAGAGAGAAAAAATGGGCCCTAATCTTGGTAAGCAAGATAGGCCAGCCTAAATTGGCAACCTTTATAATAGCATGTGAACATGATTGGAATACATAACATAATGAATGCATTTGAGTTTTTAAAAGGTCCAGTTTTCCCAAAACAACTTCATTATCGCTCAGAAATAATTATAAAAAAAGTTTAAGAAAACATATACAGATCCTCCACTATACAATTAAGCTCTTTCAAAATGAACAAATGTATCCTATTTTTGGTAACAACAAAAAACATACCTTTTTGTTTTATTTTTTATTAATGACTTTAACACATCATTTAGTCATAACAAGCTGTGTTTTAACAAGATAGCGAACCTCTTAAAAATGTTTATACAGAATACAGTTAAACAGTTTATACAAAATAGCCAACTGGGCATCTAAGAACGGATTCCCCTTTTTTCATTGTGATTACACAGCACAGTACACACAACAAACTCGTATCTCTGCAGTAAACCCATCACACACGTGAGCAGCCAGTCAGTGCGTGGGCCACAGTGTGTGGGGGTGGTACCTTGCTCAAGGGTACCTTAGTAGCACTCTTGGCAGTTGGTGGATTTAAACTTGCAACCAGTCACAAGTCCATTTCCTTACTGCCACCACTACCCCCTAAGTGAACTGTAGACTAACCTACTTGCTAAAGTGATCCCTATAGACTGAACTGCATAAGTTCAATTTTTTATACGACTGGTAAACAATACTGTTTAAGCTGTTTGCATGTTTATGTCCTAAGATTTACTAGACATTATTAGGAGGTGTGTACATGCAAATAAATAGTAAACAGATTTTTTAGAATATGCAAGATTTTTTTTTATGATATCGTTCATTAGGTGGCACTACTTCACAAATAAGTTATACTGCTGATGACAGTCTGACAAGAGAGTGTAACTGAGTTAGAAATGTATTTAAAAAGTATTTTACCTTCATAGTGATTTTCGTCAGTATATGAGCAACTTAAGGTATTTTGGATTTAGAGCCTCCTTTGGAGTTGAGGTGTACTGCAGGTCTGTGTATGCGCTTTCCCTGCCTGATCAGAGAAATCTGTGCATTTCAATCGGGTAGGTTCACTGCACAAGCGCTCCACATTTTATTCTAATTTGTTATGGTAAAAACACGATTTTACTTTGGTAACTTCGACATCTGACCTGTGTAATGTTATTTTGCACGCATTGTGAAGGTATGAGTGAACTTTGCGACGCAGACAGAAAGTTTATTATTGGTTTTGATTTTACCACGAGTTTCTGCAGACGGAGAAACTCCGCTAGCAAGTTCATATTCATTCTGTGCATAGTTTAGCTTAAGGAAGATACAACTTAGTTTAACATGCATTGAATGTAAAGTCAGTCTGACATGCCTCGAATGTGTGCATTTACTTTGTTTATTGATCTTTGTGTGCGATAAGATCGCAAATGTTCACGAGTGTTCTAATAGTAATTAGCAGACACTCCACGCCTGTGAACATTATATTATTCTGTCTAGCCTGCTAGCGCTGTGAATGATATGCATGTATATGGTGCATTACTTTGATTATGTTTGCGCAGATGCGTTAAGTACACCGGAGCCTGACGGCTGGTTTTTGTTATGTTTTCTAAAGGTAGGCCTATGCTGCTCCAGTCCAAGTGAATGTATATAGTATGCATTGCAAATTAATAAGTTTAGGCTTAAAGTCACCGTTCATTCCTCATGAGAATTGAGATTAGATTGATCAAGGTATTTTAAGAATATATTGCTGTTATTATTTTGTTATGAGAGAATTCTGTGCATTTCAATCGGGTGCTGCACGTTAAGTACACTGGAGCCTGACGGCTGGTTTTTGTTTTATGTTTTCTAAAGAAAATAAAGGTTTGTGGCCTGCAGTTCCCGTGTGTTCCCCTGACTGCCTGACCTCCGTTACACGAGTCCACATCAAATTGTGTGGTCTTGCCATGATGGATAGGCCAAGAGCAATCCAAGGGGCGGCATCAACAGTTGTCTTTCAAACTGCTTCTGCATGCAATAATATATAGCGTTACGACCAATCACAGCAACAACCTTATCTACCATAGGACTACACCAGTGCACTGCCAAAGCCCTATCGTCATCACTTTAAGCCTGCCCAGCGACTCTGTACAAGGATAGACCGATGTGATTGGTCTGACCAGATTTGGGAAAATAGTTAATGAGCTTAAATGGGTCATTGATAGACTGTAGCCCCACCACCTATCCTTCATTTTATTCTTAAAACGGACTTAAAATTAGGGATGCACGATATATCGGCATCAACATCGGTATTGGCCAATTTTGGGCATTTTTAAAGAAATCGGTATCGGTCCGATGTGCAAAATCTGGCCGATATTAACGACCGATATTACTTTAGTCCACTTCAGTTTAGCTTTAGTTTAGCGTTTTCACAGCAGGGACATGAATACAAGATGTTATAAAAATTAACCCTAGGAGAGAGTTAAATAACTATTTGCTACAAGTTGTAAACTCTGTTGGTTGCTTTTGCTTTATGGAGTCAAAACACGTTTTGAAAATAAAAGAAGACATTCAATTCAGTTTGTGTGTTTTTTTCCATTTTTTTTATATCGATATCAGTAAATATCGGTTATCGGCCATAACAGCACTATTAATATCAGTATCGGCCAAAATGTTCACATCGATGCATCCCTACTTAAAATACTAGACTACATGTGTATTTACAGTATCCTGTTTTGTTTCGGCAGTTTTCTGTTCTTCAGTGTCTTGACATAGTCATCTTCCTGACTACAGCTGTTGTAAATTTAATTCTCAAGTCTAAGGTAAGAGTTACAGTACGAATATGAAAGGCAATAGCCTACACTGTATCTCACCCATCCAATTCTTATCTTAAGTTATTATTTTTCATTCGCAGTACTGCCATCCCGGGGGATATATTGAGGTATGATGAATACAAACAAACATTATACACTATTACATTATTGTAGGCTAACTTAAAATTTGTCAAATTCTAAAATGCTAAATAAAAATCTTAAATTCTCAACAGTGTTGGTATTTTGAAGAAGTCTTCAGGTGATTGATTGTGAGAGTTGAACATAGGCACAACCATGTACAAAATAATTAAATTACACTGTCTAAATGAAAAGTTTAAATGTGACACCACTGGCTTATGGTACCAACTATTTCCCAGTCTAATGGCAGTTAGTGAGATGTTAGCTGAACTGTTTTCATGGGAAAACTAATGACTGTCTTGGGTAAAACCGCTAAGATTGTTGTCTCTCAACAAGAACATACAGTTGAAACCGTATATTTACATACACTTTAGTAAAAAACACGATCTTTTTTTTCTCATAGACATGAAATCAGACATTCACTTTAACTTTTCATGTCTGTATGAATATTTAAAATTATTTCAATGTACTTAATGCCAAATTAATCAGAGAATGACTTTTTTTAATATTTTAATTGTTTTTATCAAATCAGAAGTTTACATACACTGCAGATTGTGTCTTTTCCTAAAGTGTATGTAAATATACGGTTTCAACTGCATACCTCTGATTAAAGCTGGTATCTGTTGTAGATCTTCCGTCAAAGAGGTGTCATAACCTATGTACTTCTGCTGGTTTGTTTGGTTGATTAATTTGTTTGTAAGCAAACTATGTCTGGCCCAATTTTTCCCTTAAGTCAAATGCTTTTACAAATGTATGTATTCTAAAGTCATCTTTATGCTTTTAGGGAGCTAAAGGTAACCACTGCTAATAGCTCAAATACATTATTAGGGTGCAGTAAGGACTTACAACAACACTTTTTTGTGTTTTAATCCTGTTTATTTTTTTCCAGAAATGTGCAATACTCAGTGTGATCGTGGATGAGAACTCTGAGCCTTTGTTTGAACTGGTTATTTTGGCGGTAAGAAGTTGCATTGGTGCCAGATTTTTAGCCTATTTATTTTTCTTTTCTGTTTTTGTATTGCTTTTGAAAATGAGCCACTTTAAACCCAAGCATTACGCTGACTGCTGCATCTGCACCTAAAATATAATTTTCCAATTCCTGCAGTGTATACAGTAATTTAGCAAAATTCAGAAGGCCATGGTTGGTGAAGGGGGCCGATCTAAGAATGTATGAAAATATGTCAGAATTTTCTGCATTCACGTGTTTTGCACTTTAACTTACAGTGGTGACACCTGCCTACATACTTTAGGCAGAGCAACCACATGCTTACACCCTTCAAACTCAAACTTAAACACCACTACAGTTGAATCAGCATATTCCTTAAGATTTACATCTGGTGCTTTCTTTGAGTTTTTGACTGTTCAGTCTGCTCAGGTTTGATGCGCCTAAGATAGTTTTCCCCTCTGGTGGACAATAACGATTTATTCTATTCTTTTCTATTCTCATTTTCAGGTCCTTAGGATGACTATGGCCATTGTCATAACCTGTGACATTGAAAAAAAACTAAACCAAAGACCTTGATGCCTGTCCCAACTGATTACTGCACCAAGCCTCCAAAATACAGTGATTTGTGATCAAATTTAAGCCTTAATCTGAAATGTTTGTTTCAATATACTTCATGTTGCTTTTGACCCATAAATATTAAACAGCCAGAGAATTTATTTTCTTTTAGTGTAGGAAATATGTATTTGTTACCTCCACTAATGTTTTCACAGCTTTTATCTGTTAGTTTATTTGTAAGCAAAATAACTCAAAAAAGTCAAGGCATTTTCCTGGAATTTTGTTTTTTTCCCTCCTAGTATGATTATTCCTATCGCATTGTCTTCATAGTAGGCCTATGTTACATATGTCTCTGTCTTTCTTATGCCGCAGCCCATGTTTTCACCCCGTTTCAAAATATTATACTTTTTGTTTGTAAACCACTTCTGTTCAACTTCTGTTTTTAAATGGGATATAAAATAAATCTGACTTGACTATAAATAGCAAATTTAACATTTAAACACCAGTTAATGATTCTGTTAATAGGCAGATATGCTACTTAAACTGTTAACGGCTAACAGCTAACGCTAGTTAACAGCTACAGTACCGAACATCTACCTAACAGCTAACAGTTCAAACAGTGTAGTTATTTAAGTGATTAAAGACAACGTGATAATAAATAAATAAGCATGTACAATTTTTTTTTGCTAATGGTACATTGTACTGTTTTCCATTTATTTTTCTATTTTGTGATAAAATATATGATTTACAAATAAGAAATTGCAGTTTTTTAATAATTAAAACTTTGTTTACTGGTTACTTGTTAATTTGTTGGAAAAAAATGTCAACATTATCTGGATGTCCATTTTAATGTTGCATGACTACCATCAAATAGGTTAATTAATAGCTTAAAAGCCATCTCTGAGCCATCTATTTTTTAAATAGTTAAGAAAGTTACAAATGGATGTTATGCATTAAAAAGGGAAGCAAAGACAGTACAAGAGAAAGGACTTTTATTACCAATACCATACAGTAGGGGAGAGCCGTGACGAATGAAACACGGGACGTAAGAAACACAGCTATTTTCTCAAAAACAATACACATCTGAAACATCATATGTTGTCAGCACATTCAGCATGCAAGACTTCACAACCCTGTGAAATCTCGTGCCGTGACGTTCCTGCGTTCAAACGTTATCCCAGTAGGAGTTTGATGATTAATCGACATGTGACACGTGTCAGTGACATGCCTATGACATGTCACTGGCATGTCAATCGACATGTGACACGTGTCAATAGCCGTATTCGGATAAGGGTAGACGTCTACAGACGGCTGTAGCCGGCTGTAGTCAGCGATGCATTGTGGGCTGAAAATGTTGCATTATGGTTAGACTTTGTGTCAGAGTTGCCAGAAAGGCGTGGCGCTGTCACAAAAACGTCACAAGGTCAGATGACCTAAAAACCCATGTGATGTAGCCGCTTGTAGCCGTCTGTAGACAAAACGTGCAGCCGCTTGCAGTTGCTTTTTCCGCGGCTACAATCGTCTAACTAACGCCTCTGTGGTGACGCAACTTTGCCCTGGTTGGTTTAAAGTTCATTGACGTCTGGACACGGATGTCACGGAACTTCTCATCTTATATGTACGTTATTTTAGTCCAGTTCAGGGGCGATTTTAGCATCTGGTCTTTAGGGGTGCCCGGCCCCCAGTGCTTATCACACAACACTATTATTATATATAATATATTATTCATTTTGCACTGAGCCATGGGGTGCCGAGCAGTTTCACGGGGGTGCCTTGGCACCCCTAAAAATGGTCTAGATTCGCCCCTGGTCATCTGTCATCTGTTTGGACAACTGTGAGGTCAGCAGTCTTCCACATGATTGTGTAGCCTACAGAACTAGACTGAGAGACAATTTAAAAGACTTTGCAGGTGTTTTGAATTACCAGGCAACAGGTGTCTACAATATTGAACCTTTCCACAATATTCTAATTTTTTGAGATACTCAATTTAGGCTTTTCATTAGTTGTCAGTTATAATCATCAACATTAAAATAAACACTAGAAATATGTCAGTCTATATGAAATGTATACATTCACACAAGTTTTACTTTTTGATTGGAATTACTGAAATAAATCAACTTTTCATGATATTCTAATTATATGACCTGCACCTGTAATATGGAGCTTGCCAGTACCATTTTGCAAACCCCTAATAATGATAATTGTTCCCTATAACAGTAACAGGCCTCCTTTAGAAAGATATTGAGAGAGAGTGTAAGTCCATTGTGTAAGTGATCAGGTATTTTAGCAGTTATTCGAAAGAGACAAAAGAAACAATATATCTAAATATGGGAAACTTTAAATCCAATGAATACATCTTAAAGGATTAAAGGAACAGCATGTACGTTTGTGGCCAAAACTGGTACTGTGATCAGGTTCGAAATACTGCAGAGTATAGTATCCTCTCCCCCAGACAAGAACTTGCCAGCTAGGTTGCCAAAATCACATAGGTAGAGGGTTGCAAAATTTTCATAAAATAATCATATCCTTTAAATTATATTAAGACATTATTACATTATTGGCAGCAGTTTTTGAACCAGCCAATAATGTAATAACTAACCAATGAGGAAATAACCTAGTAACAAGTTATTACATTATTGGTTTTATTACATAAAAATGATTACATTATAGGCTGTAATTACATTATTGGCCATTATTACATTATCGGCTGCTACACACCTTCACACTATCAGGTCAGACCAGGCCCAGGCCAACACCAAGGCTAGCCCAGGAGCTGCCTTTACACTACCAGGCCAGGCCATGGCCAAGCTAGTAGCCATCTTCATGCTATCGGTCCAGGTCAGTAGCAGTCTTCACAATATCAGGCCAGGCCAGGGACAGGCCAATAGCCACCTTAACAGGCCCGGGTAAGGGCCGGGTTAGGCCCAAGTCAGGCCCGGGCCAATATTACTACGGTATAGTTCACAAACACTACACTATAGTAAATATGTGGTATTACAACTACAACTTCAAGTATAGTAGAGTTTACTATAATAAAATCGCCATACTAAAGTTCAAAAACACTATAGCAAACTATAGTGCTACTGAAGCTAAAGTCAGAATCAAGAATGACTTCTACCTGTTCTCCTCTGGCATGTTTGCATAGGTTTCCCAGACTGGAGTAGAGAGCTTCAGCTTCAGTTTCTCAGACTGAACTACAGAGCTCTCATCTCCAATTAATAATAGCTCAGTTTTGTCTTCATTGAGTTTTATAAAGTTGTTACACCCACAATGTGACACTTTTCAGAAGTTATTACTCATCCACTGTATGATAGCAAGCAAGAGCTTAATGAGTGTAGTCCATTTAATAAGGACTGTGACACTGTGGTGAATATCACTACTGACCAAGGACATCGTCCAGTATTGTGTGCACTTTGTTCTTTTGCACTGTAGTACTAGAAGACGAAGTTTTATAACATTTATGTTTATTCATAAATGTAATGCAAACGCAGTCCTGACAGTAAAATAATATATTTTACTAATACTATATTTATACTATTAAAAACCATACCCGTCTATATATATATGTAGTGAAAATATATATAAATATATATAAACTGGAGAAAGTACAGGCTAAACAGTTTGTGGGCGGACTGGGGTTGAAAACAAGGGACCTCCCCTTTGCTTCAAAGTAACCAATCCTCGCTTGTTTAAAATTAGAGGGAAATAACTCGGCATTGTCCTTGTGTAGGGTTTGAATGACTCTAATCAACGGTTTTCTGTTATGCATGTAAAATAAATGTTGTTCTACGAAGATTTTTCTCCCATTATTCATTCTTGAGTAGTGATATTCATCAAGTAGCTATATCGAGTGTAGTGGAAAGGAGCCTTTAAAGAGACATTTGGGTGGCTCTTAAAAGAGCCGTTTATAGTTGTTATAGGGTCAATTTAAGCACGCTCCCCGCGGATGCGACGAGCCAGCTGGATGTCCTTGGGCATGATGGTCACTCTCTTGGCGTGGATGGCGCACAGGTTGGTGTCCTCAAACAGACCAACCAGGTAAGCCTCACTAGCCTCCTGAAGAGCCATGACAGCAGAGCTCTGGAAACGCAGATCAGTCTTGAAGTCCTGAGCGATTTCTCTGACCAGGCGCTGGAAAGGCAGCTTGCGGATCAGCAGCTCAGTGGATTTCTGGTAACGACGGATCTCCCTCAGAGCCACAGTTCCAGGCCTGTAACGATGGGGCTTCTTCACTCCACCGGTGGCTGGTGCGCTTTTACGCGCTGCCTTGGTGGCGAGCTGTTTCCTCGGAGCCTTTCCTCCGGTGGATTTGCGAGCGGTTTGCTTGGTTCTTGCCATTGCTGTACTTTCTTCGAAGCGAGTACTGTAACACTCAGGCGGAGAAGTAGGCTATTTAAGCACCACAGCCCAGACCAACCCCCGATGACGTTACCTTGTAAATTCCTTCTGATTGGAGGTCGTCTCCTTGCTTCCTGTGTGGCGCCTAAAATTCAAACCAAATAGCACCACCCCCCGCCCTGCTCTCAATTTGCAAGTATTAGGTTACAAGCCAAGTAGGATAATGTACAAAGTCAACATAGCCAAGTAGGATATACCTACATAGTAAATATAAATCTTTTATTTAAAATTATCACGCATGTGTATTTCTACAGCATCGCGGTGGAAATAAAAGCACAGATAACATATTATGTTTCCTGTTGTTTCATAAATTCTGTGTTTCATGTTAAGTAGCGTCTAAAATTCAAAACTAACGGCACAACTCTCACACGCGCTTACTTTCTGAGCACATTTGAATTGCTCAGGTTCAACTGATTTTACCTTATTGGTGTGGAATACCAACATAGTCAAATAGGATAGAAATACATAATCTTATATTTACCAGTATTATCGGGAAATAAAACCACAGCTAATATATGCTTTTGTACAACCGACACAACAACGCTCAGAATTGTATGTTTCCTGCATTTAGCAACGTTCAGAATTTCATGTTTCCTGCATTTAGTGTTTCATGCTGAGTGGCGCCCGACATTCAAACCAGACAGCACAACGCTCAGCCGCCATTACCTTTCCAGCGCCTTTAGATTGGGCTACTGTATTACAAAGCTATATATCTTAACTATAGCCTATATTTCAACTTTAATAATTCTCCTCGTTTGCACAAACCAGTGAAACGTTTGGACAGACTCTCCTTCAATATTTTTATATCCGTTTAAAAAAAAAGTTCTACATTGTAGATCAATACCGAAAGTATCCTACCATCCAGAAAAGGTCGTACTGATACTCATTATGTAGATATATAGTGTATGTATATATATGCCTGCTTTTACTGAAGCTAATGAAATCAATTTCACCCTTTATGACAGTTTTATATTTTAACTGGTATTAATAGGGTGACTGAGAAAGACGTACCATATAAACACGTTATATAGACTTGGAATTGACCTTTACTGGTATGTGGGTGGCTCTTAAAAGAGCCTTTTGGGTAGAAGTTTCGTAGACAAATCTACTTGGACTTCTCGGTCTTCTTGGGCAGCAGGACAGCCTGAATGTTGGGCAGCACACCACCCTGAGCGATGGTGACTCCACCGAGCAGTTTGTTCAACTCCTCGTCATTACGCACAGCCAGCTGCAAGTGACGGGGAATGATACGGGTCTTCTTGTTGTCACGAGCGGCGTTGCCAGCCAACTCCAGGATCTCAGCAGTCAGATACTCCAGCACAGCAGCCAGGTAGACTGGGGCACCAGCTCCCACACGCTGGGCATAGTTACCTTTACGCAGCAGCCTGTGCACACGACCTACGGGGAACTGGAGTCCAGCCCTAGAAGAGCGAGTCTTAGCCTTAGCTCTGGCCTTGCCACCGGTTTTGCCTCTTCCACTCATTGTTACTTCTCTACGATAATTCTCGAGAGTCGACTAGTGACTGATCTGTTACCCCGCTAGTTATTCCTCACTGTGAACGCGCCTCTGAAGCCTGAGTGGCTGAAGCCATAAGGCTGAGAGCCAATCACTTTGTAGTTACAATTGTGACGCTGCCTGGGCATAGATTGGCGCCTGCAGTTTCCCCTCGTCGGTTCTCTATGACGAAGAATACACTCAAATAAATGAAACAAAATAAGTTGATAATAAATTGGTAAATCATGAATTAGAATTAATTACATAGTAATTACACGAGTCGTCAAATATTGAGTTTTGAGTAAAATGGACGACGTGTTTCATGTACTCATTGTAGTGTTCAGTTATTGACGTTTGGTTAGTGTTAGGCTACTTAAGACATAGGGTTGATTGAGTTGGGTTTTATTTACGTTGATATTTAAGTGCGGCCTGATAATATCCATCATTCACATATACTTCCAACCCCCACAGTCAGTTAAATGCCTCATGTTTGCTGTATTTCACTGGAATTAATGTAATCAATGTGTATTAAGCAGTTCTATGTGTTCTGTGGGGAAACACAGGCCAGTGCTTCCCGCGTCTTTTTCAGTGATTTGGAATAGAATGGACGTAGCACAGCGGTGTTATTCACTTTGGTTCAGGGATTAGCAGAGATTTATGAGAAAGGGCGCGTTTATGTCTGTCTGAACAACACTGTGTGTCGCCTCATAGTATTACCTTCATTATTATATACCCTTCAAGACCCAATTAAAAATGTATTTCAGTATCTCAGCATTTCACTGGAAAATGCAATCAATGAGAATATTGGGTGGCTCTTAAAAGAGCCTTTGATCTGTAGTTTGCAAAGCTTCACACAGCATTTACTTCTTTTTAGGTGCTGCCTTCTTGGGCTTGGCCGCTTTAGGCTTAGCCGCCTTGGGCTTGGCTGCCTTTGCCTTCTTGGGGCTCTTAGCTGCCTTCTTGGGAGCGGCGGGCTTCTTTGCCTTTTTGGGACTCTTTGCAGCCTTCTTCGCAGGCGCAGCGGGCTTCTTAGCCTTCTTCGGGGACTTCTTGGCAGCGGCTGCTGGCTTTTTGACCGCTGCCTTCTTGGGCTTCTTCGCAGCTGCAGGCTTCTTTGCTGCTGGCTTCTTGGCTTTGGCCGCTGGTTTCTTCGCCGGCTTCTTCTTGGGCTCTGCCTGCTTCTTGCTCAGCTTGAAAGATCCAGATGCACCGATTCCCTTAGTCTGGATAAGCGTGCCTTTAGTGACCAGTCCTCTGACTGCCACCTTGATACGAGCCTTGTTCTTCTCCACATCGTACCCACCAGCTGCCAGAGCCTTTTTCAGCGCGGCAAGAGACGTTCCCTTCTTATCCTTGGATGCAGCGATTGCTTTCACAACAAGCTCCCCAACACTCGGGCCAGTTTTCTTGGGCCTGGGTGCCTTCTTCTTGGGTGCCTTTGCCGGTGCGGCAGCGGGGGCTGGAGCAGCATCTGCCATTCTTGTTACTTTCTTTCCGACGAACACAACCTAATGGAGAGTTCTGAGCGAATGAGTGACCAGACATGCGAGTGGGCAGGACTTAAAATCGAGATGAGAACCGTCGAGACTCAACCGTCAAGGCTCCCAGGCTCTTGCCTCTGCGAGGAGCTCGCTTGTGTTTTCTGCACTCAGATTATGTTAAAATATGTGTATAAAGAAACGCCATTTAGGTAATCAAACTATCCCGATGATACATATAAGACCTACACTTTCTAGAAAACGCAATCAAGGTCTTAGTTTCACTGTTTTCGCGTTTTAACTACCCTGCAATCGTACGAGTCAGGGTGGGGTTGTAGTGAGTTATGTTTGCTTTGTCGAGAAAACTCATCTATAAAATTAGTAAAATCACATCACATGTTGACACCGAAGACCAAATGAATAAATTCATAAACTCCAACACCTATAAAAGTGGCAATAAATTGCTCACAGCTAATTTAATACTACTGAAATTAGATCAATTTGGACTGAGTAAAACACAGCCCTCGGGTTTGTCCGACCCATATTTGATCTAACCCCACAGACGCATAATGTTAATGGGGATGTGTGGGAAATAATAAGCGAAGATGTGGCACACAATCAAACATTAACATGTACATTGAACATTTTGGAATTAATGTAATTTATTAAATATACACCGTTTTGTGTTCAGTATTTATCAAGCCCACTAGCGCGGTTGGGTTGCAGGGGCGCCTCAATGAATCCATACACAGACACACACTTAGAAGTGTACGTTTTGGGTCCGTTTACGCTAATCCAGACTTGGAGTACATGTAATTATTTCTTCACACAATGACATAACACAAGAAGTTAAGATAGCAACATTTAGACATAGATACCTACTACATTTAATGTCATTAAGAAGAGCTTGATAAACATAACCTCATCTAACTTAAGTCATACAACGCAGCCCACTGCAGTTTTGAAATTTAAGTAATTTGAGTATTTCCATTTTATACTACTTAATGGATTTTTTTTATTTTTTGACCTGATACATATAGTATAAGAGTAAGGCAACATTTTATCGTAGGCCTGTTGTTCCATCTTACAGTGTATCTATAGATACAATATGTAACATAGTAAGTATGCAACATTTCGTAGACTACTTACACAGTTACAGCCCATCTAAAACTCCAATGGCAACCCTAAACCAGTATAGGTACTTAATGTTACATTACATTACACTACACTTAGCAGACGCTTTGTTACATGTTATTACACACGTTGTGAACTTGTATTGTATGATAGAGACACACTGTAATTTGAACTTTAATTGTTTTCAACTTGATTCCATTTATCGGTATTTCATGTTTAAAGTTGCATGATAACGATTAAGCAAAACGTTTTTTTACACAAAAAAGCAGAATGTGCCTAACGTTCCACAATTAGTACAAAGTGTCATGATTGAGTCATGTATTGTTATCGTGCGCATGCGCCAATACATTGATAGACTGTAACTTTGAATGCGCATGCAGGATGCAGTTGTGACAGTGGGTGTTACAGTTACAGTAGGAGCGGCTGTGTGTTTTGGTCGCGGTGAATAAACTACAAACAAGACAGAAGTTGTCCGTCTATTGATTAAGGAAAATACTACACAAAGTTCCCCCAAATCTGCTACATTGTAGACATTACAAGTGCAGCGGGCGCTTTATGGTGGCGTACTGAGTGAGGCACATTCCTTGTTGTCAAGTATGCTTTACCAACATAATTGCAGTAAAAGGCAGTAGGCTGCACAGTAACATGGAGTTGAATTTGTCCCTCAATCCATCAATTTCCAGCTACAATAACCTCCACAAACAAGCTATTTTACTCAGCGATGTGTTTCAAACACATCCTCCAGGCATTTAACTGCTATTCCTTTTGTCACAATTTTCCCCATTATGTTATAACTTCCAATCTACCTCGTGTTGTTTTCACACGCGCTTAACTCACACCAAACGTAGCTACGTTTGACCACAGCTATAAGCTATAGCTATTGCTAAGCTTTTATTTAATGATCAAAACAAACTATTTATAAATGGGGCATGTATGCACAGGTCGGGACAATTAGATATTAATACAGATGACGGATATGAACAGATGTATTAGAAACATACACAGTTGGGCAACTAGAATATGATGGGCTATGGACAATTATGAAGGTGTGTTAACATTTAATATATATGCAAGTACAATGTGCGTAAAACTATTTAACTAAAGTCAACCCGGCAAAGTGAACACGGAAAGACTGGAACTGCTTTTCAGAGAAACTTTGGGTGGCTCTTAAAAGAGCCTTTGGGTGGGGAAACGCTGGATGAACTCTCTACTTGGAGCTGGTGTACTTGGTGACGGCCTTGGTTCCCTCAGACACGGCGTGCTTGGCGAGCTCACCGGGCAGAAGCAGACGCACTGCAGTCTGGATCTCCCTGGAGGAGATGGTGGAACGCTTGTTGTAGTGGGCCAGGCGGGAAGCCTCACCAGCGATGCGCTCGAAGATGTCGTTGACGAAGGAGTTCATGATGCTCATGGCCTTTGAAGAGATACCGGTATCGGGGTGGACCTGCTTCAAGACCTTGTACACGTAGATGGCATAGCTCTCCTTCCTGGTCCTCTTGCGCTTCTTGCCGCCCTTCCCGGCGGTCTTGCTCACGGCTTTCTTGGAGCCCTTCTTAGGGGCAGACTTGGCTGGCTCAGGCATGATGATAAATTTGAAAAATCAGAAACTACAGGACTGCTGTTAGAGGTGCCATATATATTTACAACTAGTCGGATACGTCACACAGACTGGGCTCAATGAGAATTCAAAAACATTTCCCTCCAATTTCAAACAGGCCAGGATTGGTTACTTTTGAAGCAAGGGGATGTTCCCATCTAGCTAAGAACACTCCACACACAGAACACTAGTTTCGCCCTCACTTCCCCCTATTCTTTTTCCCGCACTTTATGAACTACTTTTAAATGAAAATGTAAAAAAAACCGTTTAATTTACGGTTTATCCCAATTTATTAAAATATATATTGCCGACAATTATGCATAGTGGTAACTGAAAAAGCCGATGTATAATGTATTATTATTAACTGAGTATTATCAACTGATTCATAGGCGCGTGCCACAGTCGAGGACTTTAATTTAGTGTCATTTAATTTATAAAGTAAAATACACACGGAGCTAAAGAATGTTCAAACGCCACCTTAAACGTTTAGCTGGAATCTGAGGCCACTGACTGTAAAATGGACTTTCATTGTTTGAAGTAGGACAATTCCTTCCTACCGACAATTCTAAGAGCAAAGACCACGGCTACTTTCTTTTTAGAATTCCTTTACTAATAAGTAAACCTATACACAATGGCTTTTGCAGATATGTGGGTGGCTCATATAGTCCTTTCATGAAAAGGACCACGGCTGTTTCTATTTAATATGTTATGTAATATAGACTCAATGATCAACTAATAGCAGGTAGCCTAAGTCTAGAAACATATTTTGGAGATTGGATATATATGTGGGTGGCTCATATAGTCCTTTCATGAAAAGGACCACGGCTGTTTCTATTTAATATGCTATGTAATATAGACTCATTGATCAACTAGTAGCAGGTAAGTCTAGAAACATATTTTAGAGATTGGATATATAGCTTTGGAAGATATGTGGGTGGCTCTTAAAAGAGCCTTTGGTGGTTGATCAAGGAAGAATCACATTTTAACCTCCGAAGCCGTACAGAGTACGACCCTGGCGTTTCAGAGCATAGACGACATCCATGGCTGTGACAGTCTTCCTCTTGGCATGCTCGGTATAGGTGACGGCATCACGGATAACGTTCTCCAGGAACACCTTCAGCACACCACGAGTCTCCTCGTAGATGAGCCCAGAAATACGCTTCACACCACCACGGCGAGCCAGACGCCTGATTGCGGGCTTGGTAATACCCTGGATGTTATCACGAAGGACTTTGCGATGACGCTTAGCGCCACCCTTTCCAAGACCCTTTCCTCCTTTTCCGCGTCCACTCATGATTACAAAGCTTGTTGTTCAACTCAAGAACAAGTGTTCTAAAAGTGGCGCCCAACTACCACTATATGGTCGTGAAGAGGACCTATTTGAGGACCACCAAGCGCCCTTGCTCCACCCTCTCATTTTTCCAAGACTCACAAGTATGTCTCGCTGCAGTCCGTAGGACACCGATGCGGGATATCTTATCCCTCACCAAGACGCCATATTGATTACGTCACTCTTGAGGTCGGCCATTTGTATGACGTCAAGTGTATTTCTCTATGCATAGATTTAAACGCTAGAAAGAAATTCCCCGTTAAATAAAGAACAAAGCTTGCGGTCCTGTGGGTTATGTTCAGTTTGATAATTTTTAGATTTGAAAATTAAACTTCTTAACACTGACAAAAGTAATTACCGGCCATAGAACGGTGGGAAAAGGGGAACAATTTCACTAAGTCTTGGGTTCATATCCAGAATGTAATATATGTGACCGCCCGTAGCAAAACCAGTCACAAGTCGTCCCACAGGCATTTTGAGTTATTCACAGATTCTGAAAGTGTAATTTCTGTTGAAGGGATAAAAACTAAATATTACCCCAAACACTAAAATGTTGCAATTATCATGTATTGTGAAACATAATTGTTTCATATGGCAGTAGACTATTGGGGTGTATAATTTAATAACTTCTAAAGTATGATTTAATAATTATAATGCAACCTTTTAAATTAACCTTGCAAACAGCAGCTTAACACTGAATGCAACTGTACACATATTAGCCTATGTTAAATAGGTTTGCACCAGAAGTCCAAACAAGTTTTCCCACACAAAAACATTTATTGGCACACAATCAACACAAAAAACAACAATCATGAAAAACACACATACATATATAAGTATACAATCTATGAATTTACAAATCAAGATGAACATAAGTAACACTAATAAATAAATAAATAAAGACATAAATAAAGACATCCTAAACGGAATGGGTAGGGGTGTGGAACATAGCCGACACTTGTATGTTCTCAGCCAAACAATGTTTGAGAAAAGTCTGGTAGTCGTCTTGGTGTTCATATGAGAACAGGAGGCAGTCTTGCAACTCAATGTCGTCATCTGTCGCAATCTTTTGCAGTGCCTGCTCTGCATCCTCTTCTGTCATGTCCAATATGGGGGGCATGTCCACATGCCCACGGAAGAGAGACCGGTGTTCTTGAAACCAAGATACGGCAGTGGAAATATTCTTCATGATCGTCTGGGATAGAGACAAGGCATTTAGTACAATACATTGCAGCTATTAACATATTCTCATCCTAACAACTTACTGTTAAAACCACTGAGATCAAAGTGATGCATAGGACTGTGTTTGTTTTTGAAAGGGCCGCCCTCAGGCCATCCAAAGTTTACAGACACTTGACGCTGCACATGTCCATACCCATCACGTTACACTACACACACTTGTACCAGACTTACAGCACTTCACACACCCTACAGTATCACCCACTCACATGTTCTGAACCTCAACATACCGCTTTACACACAATCTATTTCTCATCACCGCATTCACCACCCATTGACCTGACATACACCACACACAGCTTTTACATACATTACTGTAACTAAAATTATATTACATTCCAAATTAACATACATCACATTTTACCCCTCCACCCCAAACCCCCATAAACACCTGTTCAATGGAATCCACTGGTTCTCCAGTGTCCAACACATCAGGTGGCTCATCAGCACTGTCACAACAAACCAGTATATGCAGTGTTAGAAACAGGTTGCTCGTCATGGAGTCATTACATTCAAGGAAGTAAGTATTAATTGCATACGTTGTAGCAGGTATCACGTTTTCAAGAAGGAGATGACACCACCACCTTCGTATCCAGGGGATGTGATCCTAACAGAAAGGCAAACAACAGGTTCAGGATTCAGTTTAAACTAAAGTGTGCTTTGTCAGTATGACAAAGGTTGTGTGCAAATATCAGTGTATGACAGTAGCTTATTTAATCACCTACAAATATAAGATTGAGTGATGCAATTAGTGTTTGTTCTTTACATATGTGTGTGTGTGTCTGCGCGCACACATCAATTTGTACAAGTCCCCACAAAAACACTTAACCACAGACTTTTTGTGCACCTCATGTCCACTTTTGTAAACCCACCCAACCCTCTCACCTGACCACTACACATTCACTCTTCATCTTATCCATACCATTCTACCCCAACTTTACACACCGACCACAGACCATGACAGTGTTGAGTAGTACTGTACCGTGTTTTTGACGAGTTTCCAGTGGCCAGGAGGCGACGGAGCACTGGTGGCTGCAATGCTGGAGGACACATGGAGGGTGGAGGCAGGAGGTGACAGAGCACTGGTGGCTGCAACGCTGAAGGACACACGATGGAGGGTGGAGGCAGGAGGCGATGGAGCACTGGTGGCTGCAATGCTGGAGGACACATGGAGGGTGGAGGTAGGAGGTGACGGAGCACTGGTGCCTGCAACGCTGGAGGACACACGATGGAGGGTGGAGGCAGGAGGTGACGGAGCACTGGTGGCTGCAACGCTGGAGGCCACACGATGTAGGGTGGAGGCAGGAGAAGAGAGAGGCAGCTCGTTGGACAAGCATTTCTTTAAATGTGGTGTAACCTGGTCGTTCCAGATTATTGTTTTTCTGCAGAACAGACAGTGAAAATGTGCTGTTTTCCTGCACTCAAAGTTGCACTTGCAGATGTTGTAGTCTGTGAAAGAGAAACAAAACCACTCATCAACAACTCATCATAACTTTTGTTTATAGTGTAAAACCACCCATGTCAATGTCTATAACCCTACCTCCATGGTGCACAGCATGCTTAATGTGATTATCAATATGGGCCGAGAATGTAAATTCTTTGTTGCTGGACAATTTGCAACAAGGGCATTTGTAGATGTGTATAAGCAAGATTATTAAGAGCTTAACTGTCATTAGAGCAAAACATGACTTCGGTTGGATAAACGTAACTTCTTACTGAAAGAATATCTGACTGTGTTGGCAAAGAGTACATTGACTGTACATGTACGTTCGAAGAATTAGAATTTGGGCAATACATCTATTTTGCACAATAAACAGTGCTCTTTGCCAACACAGTCAGATATTCTTTCAGTAAGACCCAAAAGCAAATAGCAATTTGTTTTCGCAAGCGAAATAAAAGTTATAAACACCGCTAGCGAGATATCCAAGATATCAAACACTGGAAACTGGTACTACGTTTATCCAACCGAAGTCATGTTTTGCTCTAATGACAGTTAAGCTCTTAATAATCTTGCTTATACACACACAAAATCACGTGTAGTTAATTCGCGCAGAGAGATAAGTGTTGCATACATTCAATTTCACAAGACATATCTTTATCTAAAGGTAGGCTCGAGCTAGTGCTAGCTAACACGATAGGTTATCCAACATGTTGGATAGTTGGATACATTATCGAACATGCAAACTACTGAACCCCACAAACTACAACAAATCAAATACCATATATATTTTTTTCTGTGCCGCAGGGTCAACGATGTAATATCGTTGTGAGCATAAAATGAATCAAATGTACTTTTCACTTACCGCCATGGCGTCGTCTCCTTTCCACAGGCAGTAGATTCTGCTTTAGACGTGACGTAATCAATATGGCGTCTTGGTGAGGGATAAGATATCCCGCATATCGGTGTCCTACGGACTGCAGCCAGAGGCTTCTCAAGACTCATGACGCACCACCCACACTCGTCGAGTACACACAATCGAGTATCTGGCCTATACACTTTTGCTTCCTTTTTTGTGGTTATACTTTTTCGTATAATTGTCATCATGAAATAGGCTATGAAGTGCGTGACAACTGTGCGTAATTACTATAAAATACAGTAGTTACTATAAAACAAATGTGCGTAATTACTATAGAATACAGTAATTAGCTACTAGCTACTAGCTACTAGTATTTACTGAAATTTACTGTATATACTGTGTATATTGCATTTGTTGCTGCTTGTACTTTTGATTAGATGCTAAATCACATTTTGTCACCCTGTATTTGTACATGTTTAATGGCAATAAAGTTGAATCTAATCTAATGTAATCATTTTATATAGCTATCTTGATGATGTCCTGTGCCTTTTTTAAAAGACCGCAAGCCAGGTTATCTGAATGTATAACCTACCTCAATACAGTCCAGATCTACATTTTTTTGTGGAGTTTGATTCTAAAGGCTTACATTTTCTTGACATATGAGTTAAAATAGAGGAGGGGAAACCCCTTACCTCCCTCTACTGAAAGTAGACAGATCGTAATACACTCCTTCTGACTAGTAGTTCACATCCAAAGACCTTGATGTATGGCCTCCAGAAAAGCATTTTCTGGACTAAGGCAGATCTATAATTCTACTGAAGATTTAAATACTTACGATTTGCCCCCTGGGGTTAAGTTTCTTGTTTGGAAATGCACAGTACCTCTCCAAAAGGCTCCTGTTTACACATACTTTGGCCTACCATCAAGCTTACAGCTGGGAGATTTAATTAATGTGGTAACACTAACTGTACACTACCAAAGAGCCACAGACAGAAGAACATAGACTTTTTAAAATTGAAAATGCTGAAGGTATGAAATAATGCTTTATGGCAAGGGGATATAAGCCCTCAGGTACATTGAGGAAGAATATTGAGTGATAACACCAAATTTAACACAACTTCTACCCATTGTAACCCTTGTAACACTAATGGATCACATGACACCAGGGAGGAAAAATGACTAATTGGGCACAATTTGGACATTTTCACTTAGGGGTGTACTCACTTTTGTTGCCAGTGGTTTAGACATTAATGGTTGTGTGTTGAGTTATTTTGAGGGAACAGCAAATTTGCACTGTTATATAAGCTGTACACTGCCTACTTTACGTTGTAGAAAAGTATTATATCTTTAGACTTCTCCCATGGAAAGATATAATAAAAAAAGTACAAAAATGTTAGGGGTGTACTCACTTATGTGACATACTGTAATACTACTACTACTACTACTAATAATAATAATAATAATAATAATAATAATAACTACATCTGTCTACAAGGCTGGTGGGTAGAACTAAAAACTAGCCAATTTTATTGGTGGTGATTAAAGTCAATTGTCTCGGCTGTTTGTCCTTACCTGGTAGAGAACGCTCTCACTATGGCTCTGGGCCACTCCTAGCCATGAACACATGGCTAGTTGAATTGCTGATTGGCCAGTAAGTTAAAAAAAAATCTACTAGTTACATTGGCTGATGATGGAAAAAGTTTATTTAGAGGACTGTCTGCCTGTACCCCCAGCTGACCTACTGAAAAAGGGTGTTAAGAAGGATAAGAAATCCTATAAGCAGAAGGGCTTGAGGTTGTAATACATGAGGCAGAGAATGATTTAATCATTCTTATTAACTTGATAGCCAACCAAGACAATTTACTTCAGTCACCACCAACCAAACTGGTGTTGCGAGTCTTCTAAATCGTGACTCTTAGCCGAATCTTTTCTGTTGAAGAACGTCAAAGAGACCAAATAATCATTTCACAAATAAGATTTCATTTCAATAAGTAGATAAAACCTTACAGAGCTATGGGTCCAATTATCATTCCCTAACCGATAACAGTCTCAGCCGAGCACAAAGTCGGACTGCCTGTCTTTCCCTGACCCAGTAGTTTTAGCCTATAGTTCAACACATTTCAAATGTTGGACTGCTATTTTCCCAGATCTTTTCCCAGATCTGGTGAGATGGGTGACATCAAGGTGTACATTTTTAGTACAATTTGTTCTGTGGTTAGCAACACTACCAACACTATGTCTTTCTACTGTGAGTGCAGCATGCTCCTGATCCGGTTAATAAGCGCAGTTTGTTATTGTTCAAGCATTTGTACATTTGTCATGCAATGTAAAAATTATATGACAGCTTACGTCAAAATATCGTTTAGCCACGTTGATTGGCAAGATATTTTGTATTGCTTTGCTGCCCTGTAGATGAGAAGAATTTTGCACTGGAACTTGATTTGCCACACTCGTCTAAAATGACTTTGGATTTACTGATATAAAAACGTTGATTATTAATCTGTTCATTTTTATTCAACAGCTGACTGAGCTGAGGGCAATGTTTGGCAAGTCAACTTTGGTTTAAAACTATGTAATAATTCTTTTACAGTAGCCTATGTTGTAATGAGTCATTTACAGAATTGCACTTCTGTAGTTAGGATATAAAAAAAAACGTCTTTTTCCACTTTATTTATATAAACCACAAGCAATTCAGGGAGTTTTTCCTCACCCCTGTCGCCCCTACGGACACAAGCAGGACCTGTCAACAGCGCCTGAACGACCTTTCCTGCGCCACCAAGATGCAACAAATGCTTTTTACTCGTGTTCACGCAAGATCCCGCATCAACGGGGCCTTGCGTTGTTGTGACATTGCATTGTTGTGTCGCGCAAGAGCCCGGGTCATTGCGTCTTTATGTCACTACGCCATTTAATTATTGCGTTCAATTACTCTGATGCCATTGGACTGCAAGAAATGCTGTCTTGTTGTGACCTTGCCAAACTGTAAAGCACTTTAAGCTGCATCTTGTATGTATGAACTGTGCTATACAAGTAAAGGTTATTATTATTATTATTATTATTATTATTATTATTATTATTATTATATTAAGATCGGCAGCAGAGTACTCTGCAAGACCCTATCACTGACTTGTCTCAGCGGGCAAAACAACCATGTGTCAGTCAGGACAAAAAGACTTTAAAAAACATACAACTAGCCTACAGAAAAAGATGTCCAAGGGGTTGTGCGGCTGCTGGAAAATCCCATGAAATCTGCCTCTTTAGTTTATGAACGGTCTCTAGCGTAATTTTAGTTTAATATGAAACTGAATGCAGAGTTTTGTATAACAAACAAGGCCGTTACCCCCACGGTTAGCAGGAAAGGTGGACAAACAGATATTGAAGAAAGTAAAAGTCCTATATGTGCTTTTACACACTTGACTGTTTCGCTGGGAACTAAATTTATATCAAGTTTAGTGTGCAATCATGGCTCATTCATTGAAAACCGAGACTGTCTGTTAAAATAACAGAAGTCATGTGAATCTTAGTTTTTAATGCAACAAATTAAGTAAACAAATTGCACAACCTTTATCATTCGATCAATTATTGTTTCTTATAGTTGTCATAGTTTCCTACTAACTAGCCAGGTCATGCGTGGTCATCCATACTACGTCATTTGTAGCCTATTATCACGTCATAGTTGGCCAGCATTCGGAAACCACTATAAATACGTGGACATTCCAACATCGCTTCAAAATCATGGAAGGAGTTTTCGGATTAGGTAAGACAACGTAATTGAGCATATAAGGGTAGAGTAAGACATGCAGTGTGTGTGTGTGTGTGTGTGTGTGTGGGTGTGTGTGTGTGTGTGTGGGGGGGGGGGGGGGGGTGTTGCTGTGTTGAGGTAGGGATGGGGCAAACATTTGTGAGGAGAGGGGGTGAGAGGGTATATGGTGTTAGGGATGGTAGTAGTGGTGGGGGGGGGGCAGTGGTGATGATGGACTGGGGGGGGGGGGCAGTTTTGACTGTGTGTTGGGGGGGGGGGGGTGGGGTAGGGGGAAAGTGAGGGCTGTGTCTCTAGTTTGAGTATGTGTTGGGGGGGTAGCTGTGATGAGATGGGGATGGGGTAAATCTGTGTGTGGCGTGGTGAGGCATGAGGGGGGTGTTAGGGGTAAGTGTGAGGAAGGTGGTGGTGGTGCTGGTGCTGGAGGGCTGTGTGTGGGGGACAAGGCTGTGTGTGTGGCAATGCAGTGGGGGGGGGGGGGGGGGGGGCTGTGTTGAGGTGGGGATGGGGAAAACGTGTGAGGAGAGGGGGTGAAAGGCATGGTGTAAAGGATGGTAGTAGTGGTGGTGGTGGTGGTGGGGGGCAGCGCTGATGATGGACTGTCTGTGGGGGGCAGTTTTGACTGTGTGATGGAGGGGGGGAGTGAGGGCTGTGTCTCTAGTTTGTGTATGGGTTGGGGGGGATGGCTTTGATGAGATGGGGATGGGGTAAACCTGTGTGTGGCGTGGTGAGGCATGAGGGGGTGTTAGGGGTAAGTGTGAGGAAGGTGGTGGTGCTGATGCTGGAGGGCTGTGTGTGTGTGTGTGTGGGGGGGGGGGTGCAAGGCTGTGTGTGCGGCAATGCAGTGTTGAGATGAGTGATGGGGCAAACATTGGGGGCGGGGGTGGGTAAAAGGGGCTTAGGGGATCTTGTGGAGGTGGTGGATGATGGGGGGGGGCGCTCTCTAATAAGTCTCAGTGGTTGGGAAGCAGTGCTGTGTGTGTATGTGTGTGTGTGTGTGTGTGTGTGTGGGGGGGGGGGGGTTAGGGGTTTGTGAGGGGTGTGTTGTGTGTGTGTTGAGAGGTGGATGTGTGCAAAGTCAGTGTGTGTAAAGTTGTAATTTGGTTAAACTAATGTACTCGCTCAGTGTGTTGGAAAGTAACAACTAATAGCAGTTGCACAAATATGCTATTTTGATGCAAGTTTTAAAACCTTTTTATTTTTTTTTAAATGTCTTCCATTTACACAGAGAAAATCCCTTAGTTGCCAACAAAATGGGCAATTGCATAAGTTGCCTAGGCAACACTGAGAAGGAGGAGGACCCTCAAGAGGAGTTCTCCCATTCTACATGGTACAGTATTGTCACACAGAGGATAAGTTATGTTCTGTATACTAGGTTGCCAATGTAGAAGTGGATTCTCAGTAGGTCATTGGAGTTACTAGGTTGTCAGTGTAGATAGAAGTGGTTTCTCAGCAGGTTACTAGGTACTTTAGCTGGTTGCTAGGGTGTTGCTAAGGTAGTTATGGTACTTGCTATGGGAACTGAAGTGGTTGCTATGCTGGTTTCTAAGGTAGTCATTAGGTGGTAATATGTCCTTCCTCTCTCTTTCCTGTCATCTTCCGTCTCCTCTTGTTTCTGTGTCTGCTTTCCCTATGTAACTTCTCCTCCTCTTTTGCTGATGTACATCTCTCTCCCTGTCTCTGCAGCCATGAGCAGCTGGTGGACTCCAAGGTGGTGGCCCCTCTGGAGGAAGCCGCCAGTGCTGATGAAGAGGGCCACCAAGTGGGACTGGTCTGTGCCGGTGTGCCTGCGTGCCAGCAGCACCCTGTGCCGGTCATCCGTCTGGCCATGGGCGTGATGATGGAGAGCTGGCCCCTGAGCACCAACAGCCGCCGTCCGGTGTCCACGTTTGGCCTCAACAGTGGCATTGGAGAAAGGGTGTGTTTCTGCTTTAAAAAGCCAAGCAGCTTTTTGTATCATTCATGTCATATATTTACAGATGAAGATGTAAAATGTGAATTTGCTTTTGTTAACACATCTTTTCTCCTGCTGACAAAAAAAATCCATTTGTCTTTCTTCTAATGTTATGTGTCTGATTTGTACTCAGTTTTATTCCTTAGAACTATTTCTGACAACACAACCTCCGGTGCAAAAGTTATGGTAGCAGTTGAACCCTAATGAGTTGCCTGTATAATGTGTTGTCATGAATCACTACCATGCATCTCAATATCCAGTTAAGTTACATAAACTAACCCTCCAATGCACCCTTTCCAGGTGTATAGGGCGTATGTCCGAGAGGCGTGCATGTGCCTGGGTCAGGTCACTGCAAAGGACCGGCGGTGGATCTCCAGATTCATGGGCAACATTCCCTTGCCCTCCCCCCGTGGCCTCCACATGCTGGTGCAGGTGAGACCCACATCATCGCCCATGCCACGCACTGGTACCACACACTCACTCACACACTTGAGTCTCAGGCCCATTGCTTCCTTCTCACAACCACCCATGTCCATGCATTGTACAGAACCTATACTTGATTCATTCTGCTCATTCACATTCAGCATGTGTAAAGGCTAGCGAATGGGAACATTTCCATTCTCTTTTACGTACTATATGTACTATATTTTATGTCAGGGAGAACAGTAATGGTGGTTAAATTGTTGGAGTTGGAAGTCTTTGGAAAGGATTGTGAAGAACCTCAGTTTTAGTGGTTGTCCTCATTCAACTTCATTGTCATCTGAACTGCTTTATTTTGGGATTTTTCAATTCAAGCCTCAGCAGTATGACCCTCAGAAGGAGGAGGAGGTTCCCAGAGAGGTCATTGAGGAGGAGAAAGAGGAGGAGGACCATCAGTCGACCCACTCCAAATGGTACGGTACCGTAATGCAGAGGATGAATTATGTTCCCTAGTTGCAGACTTCTCTGTCTCATGTTATAAAACCGGTGAAACTTTAAAACTGAAACTACCTGGTCACAGGTGTTTGAGGGGTGACTGCTCTCACCCTTCGATACAGTTGGTGTCAGAAGGGGGAAGGTTAATGTGAGGTGTACCTGCTGTGTAAACCATATGAGGGACCCCAGGTTAGGTTGACCTCTGTGCAACTGAAGTGATGCTGTGAAGCATGGGTATTTGGGTTAGTGTAATGGGTGAAGCATAAGTATGTGGGGGCACCCTGGGATGGGAGAAGTATGATGAGAGGAATGTTATGAAAAAACTAAGTGTGTGAAGCACATGGGTGGCTTCCTGAAGGGAAGTGCATGTTTGGTACCCTGGAAACCTGAATTTGAGGCCAAGTGTGAATGATTGCTCTTGCCCTTTGCTACATGAAGTTTTACGGAAGCGGAAAAGCGGGACCTCACCCCTTTACTTAAGTGGTTGCTATGTTTCAAAAATAGTTTAATACAGTATGATGTAGACATGGTTGAATGGAGATATATGAAAAATGTAAAAGGTTGTTGGGCGGATGGATACTGATTGGTTAAACTGGTTGGTAGATTTTTATTGTGGAACTAGTTTCTAGGATATTGCTAGAGTACTTGAGGTGTTTGCTAGGCTATCCATGGCGATTGGTGGTTTACAATGGTTGTTGTCCAGACAATCATGTTGGTTGCTATAGACATAAATGTTTTTCCTACGGTATATTCAATAGTATATTGGTTTTTAGATGGGTGAAGAGCTTAAAGTATCAATGGTTAACCTAGACATGGTTGAAAGGAGATAGCCCAATGAATAATGTAGACAATGGTTAAAGCTGATGTTGGGAAGATACATTCAGGTCCTCCCCTACCCTTTCCTGAGCTCCAAAATGACCCTATGTGTGGATGTTCAATTGTTGATCGTTGAATGACTAGATGGAGACAAATGGATGGATAGAGGCATGCATGGCTAGGGTAATGATGTTGGTTACAATTGGAGTTACTAGATTGCCATTGTAAAGTGGTTTCTCAGCAGGTACTAGGCACTTTAGCTGGTTGCTAGGGTGTTGCTAAGGTAGTTATGGTGCTTGCTATGGGAACTGAAGTGGTTGCTATGCTGGTTTCTAAGGTAGTCATTAGGTGGTAATATGTCCTTCCTCTCTCTTTCTCATGTCATCTTTCCCTCTCCTTCTGTTTATCTGTCTGCTTTCCCTATGTACCGTCTCTGTCTCTCTCCCCGTCTCTCCAGCGGTAAGGGAGAGAGCCGCCAAGTGGGGCTGGTCTGTGCCGGTGTGCCTGCGTGCCAGCAGCACCCTGTGCCGGTCATCCGTCTGGCCATGGGCGTGATGATGGAGAGCTGGACCCTGAGCACCAACAGTCGCCGTCCGGTGTCCACGTTTGGCCTCAACAGTGGCATTGGAGAAAGGGTGTGTTTCTGCTTTAAAAAGCCAAGCAGCTTTTTGTATTGTTCATGTCATATATTTACAGATGAAGATGTAAAATGTGAATTTGCTTTTGTTAACACATCTTTTCTCCTGCTGACAAAAAAATCCATTTGTACATAGTTTTATTCCTTATAACTATTTCTGACAACACAACCTCCAGTGCATTTGGTTTCTATCATCAGTTACATCTAGGGCAAAAAAAGTTATGGTAGCAGTTGAACCCTAATGAAGCTGCCTGTATAATGTGTTGTCATGAATCATTACCATGCATCTCAATATCCAGTTAAGTTACATAAACTAACCCTCCAATGCACCCTTTCTCCCAGGTTTATGGTGCTGCCATCCAAGTGTATAGGGCGTATGTCCGAGAGGCGCGCATGTGCCTGGGTCTGGTCAGTGCAGTGGACCGGCGCTGGATCTCCAGATTCATGGGCAACACTCCCTTGCCCTCCCCCCGTGGCCTCCGCATGCTGGTGCAGGTGAGACCCGCATCACCGCCCATGCCATGCAACCAATTCAACCCTCAGAAGGAGGAGGAGGTACCCAGAGAGGTCCTTGAGGAGGAGAAAGAGGAAGAGGACCATCAGTCAACCCAGTCCAAATGGTACGGTACCGTAATACAGAGGATGAATTATGTTCTGTAGTTGCAGACTTCTCTGTCTCATGTTATAAAACTGGAGAAACTTTAAAACTACCTGGTGACAAGCGGGATTTGCTGCTAGGATGTTGCAAACATACTGTAGGGGGTTACTTGGGCGTTGCCAAGGAGGTATCGATGGTGTTTAATTTAGAATTAAATTCATGCTATAGAGTGTTGAAGGACCAGCCCTTTCTGCTAAACCCTCATGGGACCTTATATTGGAAAAACTTTCAATGGGAGTAAATGGGCTTTGGCTTGTCACCCTGGGATGGGAGAAATGTTATGAAAAACTAAGTGTGTGAAGCACATGGGTGGCTTCCTGAAGGGAAGTGCATGTTTGGTACCCTGGAAACCTGAATTTAAGGCCAGGTGTAAATGACTGCTCTTGCCCTCTCCTCCTGTTTATCTGTCTGCTTTCCCCATGTACCTTCTCTGTCTCTCTCCCCGTCATAGTCCCCAGCTGGTGGACTATGTGGTGGTAGCTGGCCTGAAGGAAGCAGCCAGCGGTAAGGGAGAGAGCCGCCAAGTGGAGCCAGTGACAGACATTACTGTCATCGCTCGGGGGCTGGGTGAAGACGTTCCCCTGGGCTTCTCCTGCATCGACAAAACCCAGGGGGGCCACCCAGCTGTCCTGACCACTGGCCTCCTGAACAACCCTTCCCTCTACCTCTGCTACCGCCGCGGCTTTGACAAGCCCCCCATTGTGGAGCTAGGGTGAGAAATGTAGAGAGTGTGGTGGCAAATGGTATAAGGCTTTAAGTGTAAACCTTATAGATAAGCAAACCAACTTTTTTAAAACAAACTTTTTGAATTTACTGTATTTTGGTATGGATTTATGGTATCCATATTCAGATATAGGTACAGTGTGTGCCATATTTTAAAATGGATCTGCTATACAGATAGCATGTTCTTGACACCTTTCCTGTCTTTGCTGTAGAGTTTTCTTTGAAGGTAGAGACTCCTTCAAGTCTGGCTGGGAGGTGGTTGAGCACACCCTGAGTGGTCGCTCTGCCAGCCTCAGCACGGGCATCACCTCCAGCCAGCACACCTACCTCACCTACCGTCGGGCACCGGACAACCTCAGCCTCAACGTCATGGCTGTGTGCGACATCTCCCTGCTTATTCCCAGCAAAGGGGAGGTGGCACCGCACACCTTTTGCAGGGTGGAGAAGAGCCTCAACAGAGGCATGGTAAGCCCTCCCTCCCCACTGCTGAGGTCTCCCAGCACTGGTTTGTAACCTCAGACTTGTATAGTATAGTGTGGCTTGGAAGAAGATGGCAATGAGCAGTGTTAATTGCACACTGATCAAGGGTGTACATGTCAGGTTGACATTGATTCATCAATCTGTCTGTGAAGAAGTGACTCGTGGCCCCTGATGGCTGTGGTGGGAAAATTCACATTTTGCTTTTCAGTTATCTGTGAGCTGCCAGTTATTGTATTTCACAAGAGACAGCTGATCAAATGCTGATCTGGATAGTGGATGGTGTGTTTGACTATTGATAATTTCTGGAAAGACAAAGGTTTGTAATTTTATACGGTGTGTGTTTTGTCTGCAGTTTGGTCCGGCATTGTACCTCTGCTACAGGAGAGCTGTTGCTAAAGCCAATGCTCTGGTCTTTGAAGCTGGTGAGTTCTCCCACACAGCTAAGCGTGCCATCTTTTGACAAAACCTGAAAGGATCAAATGGAACCATCCAGACGTCAGACACAACAATTCCACACCTCTGACAAAACCATTGCAATTCATGTTGGCACACAGAAACATCATTATTTTGGAATGAAACTGAACGTGCAGTATTGCTACAGATATCATGTGTCCTGTGGGCTAATTAATGTTTGTATAATGATAAAGGCTCTATTACTGTATACTTCTGCGCACACAGCAACAAGAACACAGTGCATGTCACACACCTTTGGCGTAGTTGTTGTCCTGTCTGAAGCCCAAAGTTGGGGCTTTGTGTCATCATGAGGCTTGCACTTTTTGGCTTCTGGAAGCTCCCCACAAAGCAGAGCCCCATGGCTACAAAATAGGAACATGCACAAGTTGCTTACAAATGTCTGTCTATATTTACTGTGTGTGTGGTGTTTCCTGCAGGTCTCTTGAGCAGGTACCCTGAGGAAGATCTGGAATCCTTCCCTCTTCCAGACTCTGTGCCGGTCTTCTGTCTGCCCATGGGAGTGACAGTGGAGAGCTGGCCCCTCAACACGAAGTACCAGCTTCCTGTTTTCTCCACATTCGTCCTCACCACTGCCACTGGAGAAAAGGTGTGTGTCTGCTGGAAAGAGCCAAGCAGCTTTTTGTACTGTTTATGCCAGGTATCATTAGGGTTGGTTTAGCCAGGTATCACTTGTTTTATCTCATCAATTGCAGGAGAAATGTATCTTCAGTTATGTCAGCAGTTGAATCATATTGAGCTGGCTGTATAATGCGTTGTCATGAGTCATTAACCATGCATCTGAATAGTCAGTTCAGTTACATAAACTAACCCTCCAATGCCCAATGCCCCCTTTCTGCCAGGTCTACGGGGCTGCCATCCAATTCTATGAGGCCTATCTGCGGGAGGCACTGACGGAACAACAGCTCATGCGCCTGGGCCTGGTGAGCGTTGTGGACCGGCGGCCCATCACCAGCCGCTCGGTGCAGGTCAAGAAGAGCGTGTGTGTGCTCTCACGCTGGCCCTTCTTTGAGGCGTTCCACACATTCCTGAAGTTCCTGTATCGGTATTCCATCTCCGGTCCACACGTGCTGCCTTTGGAAAGGTGAGGCGCCCAGAGAGGCTGTGGAAATGAACAGGGTTGGATAGATGTTTGCAGTTAGAGTGGAGTGTGACACAAGTGCATAATGTGGAACTAGAGCGCTGATAAACTGTTACAGAAATGCAATGTGTTTGAATATATGTATGTATATGTATATATATGCAAATATGTATGCATGTACACATATGTATGTACCAGTACACATATGTATGTACCAGTACACATATAGGTTTTGTGGCTATAAGGAAAGAAAAGCATTGTTGAAGTTCTTGAAATGTGTCATTCATTTCTCTGCATGTGTTGTGTTCTGCCCCAGGCACATCTCCAACTTCATGCGCAATGTGCCTTTGCCCTCCGCCCTACGACCCCGCGTCCTGGTGCAGGTGAGACCCATGTCACCACCCATGCCACACACTGGCACCACACTCACACCACGCCATTTGAGTCTCAGCCCCTTTGCTTCCTCCTCACAATCATCTGTGTCCATGCACTGTATAGAACCTACACCTGATTAATTCTGCTTATTCATATTCAGCATGTGTGAAGGCTAGCAAATGGGAAACATTTCCATTCTCTTGTATGCACTATCTTTTATGTCAGGGACAAAAAGGTAATGCTTGATGTCTTGTCTTTGGAAAGGATTGTGCAAGACTTATGTACAGGCATGTTGGTTGCTGTGTTATTTATTTTTGTGCCTGGTGAGTTACTTTACGTCCTCCACAGGATGGTATTACCAGTCTGGGTAATGACCAAAGTCTATGAAGCAATCAGTAGCCAACAGAAGGAATATTTTCTTTTACATGAAAGACAATGCCTCTTTTGGAATAAATAATCAATGTCAGCCACAAGGGGACAGTTTGACTGTGTCTGTCAAACTCTAATTTGCCTTTAGATTGTATTGCGATTCAATCTGGGGTTTGATTTGGTGTCGTTGTTTGAAATCAAAGCATGTCATAGATTAAATGTTGATCTGCATGTGATCATCACAGCACAGTACAACACAGAATTGTTCATCTTCTTAATGAAAAATTGTTTTTACTGGTGATACATTGACAGTACTTTTTTTTTTAGCTGTCTCCTTACGACAACCTGCTACTGTGCCAGCCAGTATCATCCCCCCTCCCTGTCAGGTAAGTAAGGACCCCTTTTTGGCACACCAATAACAACACTTACACCTGACTCGCACACCTACCTCCTCTCTCTTCTTTTGGCTGGCACTGAGGTGGCCCAATAGGATGCACTACATGATGGCTGTCCTCACATCCTTTCACAGTCTTTTTTAGGTACTCTGTAGCCCTAGTCCACATTCTGCTCCTCATTCAGTGGCTCTGAATACAAGTGGGAATGCCCCTAGGACTGTTGTACTGACTATGGGGGTTCCAATGTCAATAATGGTTGAATTACAACACTGCATCCTTTTGTGTTTTTCTCTGTCATTGCCTCAGTGTCTTTCTCCCTCGTTGTCTTTTTGTCAGCACATGGTTTCACTGTTACTTACGACCTTCATCTCCCTCATATTAGGTTAAGACCTTTACCTGTGGCTACAGTGATTTCAGCCACATGTCAGTTCATTGCTGCTCATTGCTTATGTGTGTTTTTGCCATTACCTGTGCTTAGTGATGGGCAACCTGATTTTAGACACTACTATCCAGTAAGTATGACATTTTTGTTTCAGCATTTACTAAATCAGCTGATTGTAATCAGCACAGCACAACCAGTGAAGTCACTGGTATTTACCACACAGGTGGAAGCAGTTGGTTTGTGGTAGTATTAGATTGTTGCTTGTAGGATCTGTCTGTGTTGCCCAACTATTTTCACTTACTCTCAGTTTCACACAGACACACTTCCTTGTTCAGTCCATGACCTCTTTCTCTCTCCATCACTAGTGGTGGGAGTTATGTGAAGCTTGTGCAGAACCTGGGCCCAGACAACACCTGCACGCTGCTGCTGGCCGTACTCACGGAGCACAAGGTGCTGCTGCACTCGCTGCGGCCCGAAATTCTAACCTCGGTCGGTGAGGCCCTGGTGTCTGTAAGTACCAGTCCTCCGTCCCATGTCAGTGAAACAAACACATACAGTAAGCCACAGCCACAGTTTCAGTGGCTGTCCTCGGCCAGTTTCATTGCCATCCTGAACTGAACTGTTTTGTCTAGGTTTGTCTAGCCTGTGCTTTGTCTTTCTCCTCCACCCCCTGTCCAGATGACGTTCCCTCTCCGCTGGCAGTGCCCCTACATACCCCTGTGCCCCTTGAGTTTGGCGGATGTGCTCCATGCCCCCATGCCCTTCATCGTGGGCATGCACTCCAGCTATTTTGACATCTACGATCCGCCTCCTGACGTCATGTGTGTGGACCTGGACACCAACTCCATACTCCAGTGAGTTTACCCCTCTCAGATCTCGCTCAGATGCAGAAACTGGCCCTCAGCAGTTGAGAGTGTATCTACTGCTGGTTCACATTCTGCATGCACTGAACCAGGCATAATGATAAGTGGTTACACCTGTTTGGTGACAGTAATTACAGGAGATTCACATCACCAGATTCTGATACATTTCCGATATTTGTGCATTTTCCCTTCATGCAGTTTTTACTTTACTGTAAGAGCTCAATATTCAGGTTATTCATTCACGTCAATTATGGGCTTTCATAGTGGTTCGACTTAACGAGATGCCCCTTGATGCCTATGCTAGACCATGAAGATTAATACCCATTTTAAAGCGTTTTCAAGTGGGGATTAAGAAGTTAGATGGAACTCAGAAACTCAGCTCTTATTTGACAATTGTGTCATGTCAGCCCAGGTGACACGTTTTTCATATTACATCTGCAGACTGGAAGGTGAGAAGCCATCATGGCGAACGCTTCCGTGGAGATATGCCAACACCTTGGTGAACTGTCTCACCAAAGTGTACGCAACCCTGGAGAACAGTAAGTGCCACTTTGCAATATGTGATTCCCTTTCACCTTTTCTGGTCATCTGGCTGTGTTATGAACATTATTAGGATGTAGCGATGAGCAATCGGTTTCTCAAAAATATGACAATGAAACTACAGTGTAGCTATTATACCTGCCTATTAACAATGGGAAATTATTCTTCAGGTAAAAAGGTGCTCTGGTTTAAAATTTATTGTAAGCATCCATGTGACAACAAATCGTTTGAAAGGCCAAGCTGTGTGACTTCTGATTTTTTTTTTCCAGTCTGTGCACCAGGGCAAGAGGAGGCCACACTGGAATTCCTGCTGACGGATTACACGCAGATCTGCAGACGGCAGAAGCAGCTGGAGCTGGAGATCCAGGAGGCCTTCCTGCTCTTCATGAGCTGCCTGCTCAGGGGCTACCGCAGATACCTGGTGCCCTGGTACCAGGTCCCACCAGACCGCACCACTGATATCAGCTACCTCTTTAACCTACAGGGTGAGAGATCCAGTGTGAGTGTGTACATGGTTGTGTTTGTGTGCATGGTTGTATGTGTGTTTATGTGTGTGCGTGTGTGCCTGCCTGTGTGTGTGTGTGTGTGTGTGTGTGTGTGTGTGTGTGTGCGTGTGTGTGCATTAAGGATTGTAATCATAAGCATTGCAGGCTTGTAAACAACCTTAAATATGCCTGTGTGCCTAATAAGGGTAGGTCTCTCACTATAAGCCAGAATGCTTTGAATTCCATGCAGGGTTCCTTGACTCCCAAGACCGCAGTCAACACCAGTTTTTCAGTCAGCTGACAGGAAGCCAAATGTTCGCTCAGTTTATTATTGACCGCCACGCCTG
This sequence comes from Setipinna tenuifilis, assembly GCA_030347295.1. Taxonomy (NCBI): domain Eukaryota; kingdom Metazoa; phylum Chordata; class Actinopteri; order Clupeiformes; family Engraulidae; genus Setipinna; species Setipinna tenuifilis. The sequence goes on along the minus strand of CM059268.1, from coordinate 20,693,691 downwards.
TCGTGACTTCTTTGACCTGTGTGTTCAGAAGGTTAGAACCACAACTCAGATTTCATGGGTTCATTTACTCACAATTGTCAAAATAGCATTTGTACATGTGCATATTTTTGCATGTTGTAGCATGTGTTGAAATGAATGAATTTTCCCATTTTTATTTGCCAATAATGTGTCAGCTCCCAGTTTGTTCCTCCTTACTTGCCGCCTTGTCACTGGGACTGTCTGTCTGTCTGTCCCCCTCTCTTTAACCCCTTGTTGTCCCTGCACAGGTGGATGTTAAGAGGCCTGAGGAGGTACGGCTGTTGGACCTGGACAAGACTGACAGTGGGGAGTACACGGTGTTCATCATGCCCCCAGAGGAGCCCCGGGAGGCGGACGGCTCTAGGTGCCCAGCCCAGTACAGGTAGCGTACTGCCAGAGAGAGGGCACTGGGTCAAGGGCAAACAGCACATAGGCTGTTTGAGGGGTAAATAGGTGGATGAAACGAAAATGTAGCATATAATATATTTGAGTTGTGTACCAACATAGGGCCTAGGATATGGGAGGAAATATACAGTATGTCACAAAAGTGAGTACACCCCTAACATTTTTTTCTATGGGACCCTTCCTATGCCATCCAGAAATGTCATGTTAAATAAGTAATCGCGTTACGTTTGAAAGCTCATTGCTAACACAAACTGGCTGCCATATTTACTCAGTTCACAATACCCACAAAACCTCTGTTTGTAACCTGTGTTTATGTCCTGCTATCCTGCTTATGATTAAAATGAAGTAAATGAGTGATGCAACTCACCTCTCTCCCCAACTCTACAGCTATACGACATTCCCCATGCTGCAGCCAGAGCTGTTTGAGCAGCAGTAGGAGCAGCTTTAAGCCTTAAGGCCAAGCCACACCAAACAGGTAAGGGCAGCAGTACTCAGTTCTTCCTCCCTCTGGTTTAGTCTTACTCTTTAAAAGCCCCATCAGTTTTTATTATTAGTAGTGAGCTTGTAGTTCTGTTTGACTTTTCCGTTGTTGATGTTTCCTGCCTCTGTGCTGCAGGAGATCAAACTGGCCAAGAAGCTGCTGCAGAGGTTCACACACAACTAGAGAAAACAATAAAGACAATACAATACAGTACGAAAACATTAAAAAGTGCATTGAACATTTGACAAGTGCATTGGTTGAAGTTTTATAGTTTTTTATAGTTTTATAGAAGCTGGTGCAGAAGAACGCCTTGGAGCCCGATGTGCAAATGCCACCTTGGGTACATACAGCCTTATTTGATGCACTTTAGCGTGTCCCTCAGTAAAACAACCAATTTGAGTTTGCGGGCTTGTTTGAAGGATGGTTTTTATTTCAACATAAAACTGAAAATGTGATTATCGCTTAAATACAGCATGGGTTGCTCCTACCAATATGACCTGTGGGTATGGTAGGATACCTTCTGTACGTCCTTAAAGGATTGAAGGAACAGCATGTACGTTTGTGGCCAAAACTGGTACTGTGATCAGGTTTGAAATGCTGCAGAGCATAGTATCCTCTCCCCCAGACAAGAGCTTGCCAACTAGGTTGCCAAAATCACATAGGTGGATGGTTGCGCAATTATCATGATTCTTTAATGTCTGATGATATATCAGGGCCCTTTCATGATTAATTAATTATTTCTTACATACTGTTCCTTTAAATTATATTAAGATATCATTAAATTATTGGCAGCAGTTTTTGAACCAGCCAATAATGTAATAACTAACCAATAAGGTAATAACTTATACATTATTAGTAACAGGGTATTACATTATTGGACATTTTATTACACTATTGACAAGTTATTACATTATTGGCCATTGTTACATTATCAGCTGCTACACACCTTCACACTATCAGCTCAGACCAGGCCCAGGCCAACACCAAGGCTAGCCCAGGAGCTGCCTTCACACTACCAGGCCAGGCCATGGCCAAGCTAGTAGCCATCTTCATGCTATCGGTCCAGGCCAGCAGCAGTCTTCACAATATCTGACCAGGCCAGGGACAGGCCAATAGCGACCTTACCAAGCCACGGGTAAGGCCCGGGTCAGGCCTAGGTTAGGTCTGGGTTAGGCCCAAATCAGGCCCGGGCCAATATTACTATGGTATAGTTCACAAACACTACACTATAGTAAATATGTGGTATTATAACTACAACTTTAAGTAAAGTAGAGTGTGCTATAGTAAAGTCACCATAGTAAAGTTAGAAAACACTATAGTAAACTATAGTTTACTAAAATAAACTACAGCTAACTGAAGCTGAAGTCGGAATCAAGAATCACTTCTACCTGTTACCTCTCCTCTGGCATCTTGGCATAGGTTTCCCAGACTGGAGTAGCTTCAGCTTCGGTAGACTAGAGAGGTCTTATCCCCAATTAACAATAGCTCAGTTTTGTCTTCATTGAGTTTTCAGAAGTTATTACTCATCCACTATATGATAGCAAGCAAGAGGTTAGTCCATTTAATAAGGACTGCGATACTGTGGTGAATATCACTACTGACCAACAACATCGTCTAATGTTGTGTGCACTTTGTTTTTTTACACAAGTTTACACAAAGTTTCATATTACCATTTATGTTTATTCATATAACTGTATATGACAATATATATATAAATGACAAACGCATATATATCAGTGGCGACTGGTGGTCATAAAAATAGGGGAGGACAGGGGGTGAAGTGGTCAGGTGGGTGAATAAGCGGGTAAATGGGAGTAGATTGGTGGATACAAAGAAACAAAGAATTACAAGACCAGGAAGATGTGCTGGGGGTTGTGTTGTTTGTAAAGCCAAGCTCTGTAAAAGGACCTTAGGTGTATGTTACAGCATTAAATAAAATTAATTTGGATTTTAAAGACACACCAGCATGGGAAATACCATACAGTGCAATAAGTATAGTTTGTTTGTGGTAATGTCAGTTGTCAGTTGCTAGATTTGACAAACTGGTGAATTTAGTGGTTGAATGCTGTGCCAAATTTAAGGTGCTGTATTTAAATAAAACATTGGAATTTATTTGGAAAAGAAGTTAAGTCTTCTGGCTGTATGGGTGGCAAGTTTATCAATGACTTGCTCTTACCACTGGGGATCTTGTAGGAGAGATTTAAGAATGCCCCTTTCAATTGAAATGATTGCTACATTTTTCAATCTCTCCTGGCCCATTGTGTTTCTGGTGAAACTTTTTATGCGCTTCAGACATGAGAAGCATGAGAAGTCTTAGTGCTGAGGTGGCACCAATAGTGGCATAAAGTTTTATATACGCCGCTTACAGAAGGCAACATCGATGGCTTTGTGTTGTATATTAAGTAAGACGTCAGTCTGTGCAAACAGTTGCTCAAAAGTAAAAAGTAATAACATGAACTCGAAGTCTTTTAATTTTGCCTTTAGTCCATCCGCCAATCGAGTGGTTTCATCATCCATTGAAGGATGTTCGACCCGGGTGAACGTGTCAAGTAGTTTATCATGATTACCGGCGTTGGTAGTCACGACCCTGGATGAGAAATTCCAACGTGTCGGGGGGTTCTTGGGCGTTTTCGCGCGATCAAATTCCTCAAGTAGCGCCACTCTATTGCTTGATTTTGAAAAGAACGACAGCCGGAGCGATCTCTCTCACTTTAGCCTGCAGACCATTAAGAGCCGAGGCCACCACTGCAGCAACCAACTTCTCAGCAAAGTTGTACCCATAGATAAACAGTAGAAGAAACCCCGTCATCTCTGATTGCTCAAACTCAAACAAGGACTGTGCATCTCGCCCACACGACACATCAAAAAACGAATTGAAAAATGAATTGTGCCCTGATTGTCAACGAACCTAATAATTATTGAGAGCTGGGAATGGCAGCTTACATCTGTGGTCTCATCTATTTGCCAGAAAAAGAACGGAGCCATGTCTAATTCCTAAGTCATTCTGAATGCCACTAGGCATACCACTGAAAACACCAGAATTATTTCAGCTATTAGTTTAGCCAACTCCTTATAGTTGCCCTTGTTGTCTGAATTTGGCCCTCCATCCCGTCCCCTAAAACCCAGCTCTTACATGCCCTAATACGCCGTAGCATTAATCAAACGCTTCGGTGTATCCCTAATATTACGACGCACGTTAGCATTGTGCTGTGCCACTTGCAACCGGGCACCCTCGTCCACAAGTTGGTCAACTAGCAGCTACCTAGCAATTTTAGCCGAATAGCTGCGCCATCGTGGTAGTTGCACTTGTCGTGAAGCTTAATGGCCCTCTCCAGATTTTTAAGATCACTAAATCCCTGCACAGACCATGTTTGAGATTTCCCTACCAACAGCCAAGGCCAGCAATATAAACGATTGGTCGTAGCACTAGCAGTTAGCCATGGGTATCTTTGATAGCATGTGGTGTTAAACACATTGACCTTACCATTCGGTTTTTCAATGTCAATTTTTGGAACTGGTCTCCTCTCTGTTTTGTACTCCAGTGTGTGAAATAGCGTATTTAACATCATGAATACAACGTCTCGTTTTTCCATCCTTTATTGACACACCAAAGCAACGTCCTACAAAAGGGCAAACTGCACGAATGACAGGTCTATCGACAATGACAGTAGTCATTAGGCTCGTTCGATTAGCCGTGTTTGGATAAGGGTAGACGTCTACAGACGGCTGTAGCCGGCTGTAGTCAGCGATGCATTGTGGGATGAAAATGTTGCATTATGGTTAGACTTTGTGTCAGAGTTGCCAGAAAGGCGTGGCGCTGTCACAAAAACGTCACAAGGTCAGATGACCTAAAAACCCATGTGATGTAGCCGCTTGTAGCCGTCTGTAGACAAAAGGTGCAGCCGCTTGCAGTTGCTTTTTCCTCGGCTACAATCGTCTAACTAACTAACGCCTCCGTGGTGACGCAACTTTGCCCTGGTTGGTTTAAAGTTCATTGACGTCTGGACACGGATGTTGTGTAGCGCTCTGTCACGGAACTTCTCATCTTATATGTACGTTATTTTAGTCCAGTTTGAAGACATATCTTTTCTCTCTCTTTTTAGCTTGTTCTGGGGCGTGTATCTGATGCTGTCAAGCTCAATCTTTTATTTATTTATGTATTTGTTAATCTCGTTTTTATTGTATTGCTTTGTGTCAGTAGGCTATACCTATTAATGATCTTTGGGTTATGGTTTTGCCGTGTTATTTTTCATCCTTGTGTTGTGCAGCACTTTGGGACATCTCTGTTGTTTTGTTTAAATGTGCTAGTAAAAAACGACTCGACTTGACTTGAAGTCTCAATGCACCCTACTACAACCGCCCGCCCCTCCTTGTCCCTCACACACAACACATGACTTCTCCGCCATCTACTACGAAGATCAGGTGGTGTAAACAAAAGACTTGTGTCCGACTTGACCGCCGCCTTTTAAACACCCGCCCATGCTGCGAGGCGGAGTTCTTGCTGATGCATGTAGCCGAAGTTAGACAGACGTAGACAGACCAGTGTGCTACTCAAACGAGCCTAGTAGCACACCGGTAGCACTGGGGGCCGGGCACCCCTAAAGACCAGATGCTAAAATCGCCCCTGCCTCACACACAACACATGACGTCTCCGCCATCTACTACGAAGATCAGGTGGTGTAAACAAAAGACTTGTGTCCGACTTGACCGCCGCCTTTTAAACACCCGGGGCCTGTACTACGAATGTAGGTCAACCTACCCAGAACTAACCCAGGGTTCCCGCGCTAAACCGGGGTTGAACAAACCCGGGGCCTATTTCACAAAACCAAGATAAGGGATTAAGACGGGTTTACTTGGTCATCCTAGATGACTTTAGCCTTGAAGTCGTTTCACAGAAGAAATCGCATATAAATTACCATGGGGATTTATACCTTGCAGCTAGCCTGCTCCCGACCAGGCTAAGAACCAGGATTAGTTAATTCTTGCCCCCTATTGGCTCAATGAACTGTCACTCAGAGTTGTCAGTGAACCTTAAGTAAAGAGACGTGGCCGGCCAGCCAGCAATGGTGTTAGCCAACTTTTAATGGCCTGTATGAAACACTTTGAATAGGCTAAATAAAACATTTTCTCTGCTGTTTATTATATTTGTTTGTTTGCTTATTATTATGCTTTTAATTTCTGAACCAATTGTAATCGAATAGTTTCTTTTATTTATTTCATTAATTGAATGAATACGAAAACCAACTTCACTTGTGTTCTCAATTAAGTCGGTGATCACAGCAGTATATAATGACAGGCTGCACGTGCTTCACCTCATAACATTCCATGAGGAGGCTCTGCTCCGCCGGGGTGAAGTACTGCGCACGCGTCTTCTCCATTTCATCGCTCATTCTGGGATCGATCCATACCGTCTTTTATAGAATGACGTGAACGCGCTCTTAACAGGATTTGTTACACCTGGCTTGGCCTAGCCGCCTCAACTCATCCGTGCTCGGCGTTAGTGAAACATATTAAGCGTGTTTACATAGACAAGGCTAGGTCAAGCCCCGTTTTCGTCACTTATCTTGGATGTGTTTAGTCAGGTTTTGTGAAATAGGCCCCCGGTTATGCTGATTGGGTTCAAACGGTACTACGACGCCGATTATGAAGTTGATTCGTTGAACCTGTGTTAACCTAATCAGGGTTAATGCGCGGTCGTATTAAAGGGGAGTGCATCAGCGCAAATCGCCACTCTTCACAATGGCATGGACCCCGTATTTCACTGAGGAAGAATGCCAGACAATTATGCGGAGTTTCGAGGAGTTCAAAACCACATTAAAAGGAAAATCCAACACCGCGGCCGCCAATAGAGAACGGCAAGCGTGTTGGCAACGAATTGCCGATCGGGTAAATGCGTACCTATCATCCCTCTTCCTACATAGGCTACAGTATTCCAGAATAGCAGTATAGGATGAGGGAGCTATAGGATCAATCACAAGTCACAGAAAATGGTCCCTCTACGCAACCCCAATCATGTATATAGCCTGTTCAATGTTTGAAAAATCCAGAATAATATTCGGTACCTTCATGGAGTAGCCCGATATGTGCAAAGTGACATGAATTGGGATGATTGAATGGTCAGCCCCTTTGACTAAATTGGTGTATGTCCTGTGAACATTTCAGAGGCAGCGGCACCGCCAAACGCACAGGTCAAAATGAAATATGAAAACATAATTCAGAATGGTAAGTGTGTTTAGCTAGATGGCTAAAGTGTGTGTGTGTGTGTGTGTTTGCGCGCCCATGTGTGCACACGCAAGCAAGCATTCATGTGGCTTTTCTGTCTTTTCAGGAACGGGACAGGTTCAACCAATAAATAAATTGATACAGTAGACATGAGTGTGGCTTTGCAATGTCTTTATTTTGTGCTACTATCCAAAATACTCCTGGGAAACATGTAGATTTTGGTAGTCATGTCAATTTTCAGTCACAATTGTCACTATGGGAGTAGGGAAGCTGATACTATTTGATATTAGTAATTACCTGCGACTGCATAGAACCCTTCTTTGATTTGAAGTGCAGTTAAATGGCCAGGGAACACAATAAATGCATCCATGAGTTTGGTGAGCGCAAATACCACTTTACGGATCATTCCACATACAGTGTTCTTGCTTAGATTTTCTGCATCACCAATTAAATACATGTACTGTCCGCTGGCAAAATAACGCAACGACAAGCACAGAATTTGTTCAATTGTGAGGGCCTGACTTCGGCGGGTTACGTTGCAGACGTCTACCTCGATCAGCTGACAAAGGTAACGAATTCCATCTGCTGAGAATCTATACCGCTCGTGTAAAATATCGTAAAATACCCTCGCCCTCCGAAGAGAGCCCCTCACAATTTGCGCTCCAATATCACACGGGTCGTCTAGGTACGCTGGCATCGTCTCTAGAGGAAGTGTCGGGGGAGAGGTGGTGTTTAAAAAGGGTGTGGTTAATCGGGAACCCGGGGTTAACCAAGATCATAACCTGAGACGAGCAGGTTTGGCGTGCAGCGTAACTTGCCATGGCAACACACCCCGGTTTAAACATATACACCTTTCATAGTAGGCCTATGGGTTAGTCGGGAAGTTACGCTGCACGTGATGAAGTTACTCTCGAAGTTACCCTGGGTAAGCTAGGAAACCGGCTTCGTAGTACAGGCCCCCGCCCATGCTGCGAGGCGGAGTTCTTGCTGACGCATGTAGCCGAAGTTAGACAGACGTAGACAGACCGGTGTACTACTCGAACGAGCCTATTATCTGCCATCCCACCCAATGCATCATAGCCTAATGCTTCCCATGTGAAAAACATTCAGTTAGGCTATTTGTACAACATGGCAGATAGGCTATCTATGCTCTGTATGTACAACGGATAAGTTCTAGGGTAAGTCTGCCCCTTTTTAAGAACTCCTTGCAATGCAAAATAAAACTCCCTAGCATATGTAGGTGTTCATAATATAAGCCAATGCAATACGCATCTAGCTACATCAGCAATGGCCATTTACCAGCTTTGTTAATGTAGCCTCATTCATATATTTAACTACAAAGTTAGAAAGAATTCGCTTGACAAACATGATAAAGGCTTCACAATAAACTTACATGACAACACTTATGCCTCACCTCCTGCTCACGAACAGGAGTGTCTTTATACGATAAGTTTCTTTGTCAACATATGGAAGCCCTGTTGCACCACATAAAAAAAAATATTTTGATCATACATCTCCGAGAGCAGTAATCTCAATCTTGAGATAGCATCTGTCAGGTAGGCTAACGGAAATGAGTGGACTCAAATGCAGCAAAGTTTAATCTCCAGTGATTTTAATGTTAAAGGGCAGCAGAATAAAATCGATACAGTATCTCAGAATATTGAGATAGTATCATTTTAAACATTTCAAAGTCAAAATTAGTGAAATATATGGAAACTGCATGATTTAAATATATGTATTAATCTTAGATTTCCTGTCCCTTAATCTGATATTAAGGTTGTTATCTACAGCCTACAATAAATGGGCAGGTGTCCAGGTTCAAGTCTGATTTAGACCTATTGGTCATTTCCCATTATAGCCTATCAGATAACATTAACTTTACTTAATTTATTAAGCAGTTCATAGGTATTAACTAATTATAAACAACAGGAATTATATATTTATAATATATAGTCAACTAAGTAATGTGTATAAATAGTTTAGATGTTAATTGTTAAAATAAATTAACTACCTAAAGCATTAATAAACTGCATAAGACTGCATTCCCGCAGAAAATGCTAAAAGTGTGCTTGAATGTGCCAAGTTTAGTGATCGTCGGAGCAAATATGTATGTATGCCAAATTTCAAGCATAGGTTTTTACCAATTGCCACTAGGCTGCAGTAGACTCCCATGGCAGAACATTATGTAAGCCATGGCATGGGTATGACTACAATTGAGAGTTACAATCCTTAACATTCCAGTTGGCAGTGGCAGGTGGTACAGGTGTAACTATCTCTGTTTTTCTTTATTTCATATGTCTTGAACAGACATAAAGAAAACCTTTATTCAAACCTTAATATTTTGTTTGAATAAACTTGTAATGTTCATAAGGTAAACACTATAGAACATGTACATTTCCATTTTTTTAAAATCCCTTTTAATTTCATGATTACGCAAAACCCCAGCAGTGATTCCTGTTCTGAAATGTGGTTGCCACACCATCAAAGCAAAGGTTTGCACTATTTTATCACAAGCCATGCAAAGGACGGACTCACAGGTATTTGAGTTTTTATTTTTGAAGTAACAGATACAGTCTATTTAGTTCCTTTTTAACAGGCTTACAATCAAAGGAACAGGCTAACTTTTCCAGAGATAGACATGAGGACACATGCTCTTATCTGCTCTGAGTGTGCAAAAGCTACCAGTCTGACAGCCCAACTCCTAGCCTAGCTTACCACAACTTGCACAAAGTAGATTTTTAACATATTGTGTCATAGTGCACAGAGAAAAGAACAGTATGTATCCTATCGTCTAACTCGGGAGTGCCTTCCAAATACACAAATGTCCTGAAAGGTTATTGTGTTCCTTAAAATTATGATGTTATATCTGCATTTATTAATATGTCATCCAACTATGCCAAACTCACTATAAATACACCATTTATATCAGCTGTGGATACTTATGTAATCAGATTCCTTAGACCATCTTAAGATTACAGTGGAAATCATGGCAAGCCATTATCTTCTCATGGGCCAACCACTCATCGAAGATCATCATGCTTTTGTCCGATATAAAGCTCAGTCAAAATGATGTATCATGGGTGAGCACAGAATACTTTATAAAGAGCTTTTAATATTTGTAATATGTTTACTGGGAGGTCGTTGGAGGAAGAACTAGACTAATCAGTAATACCTAATAGTAATCCCACTGAGGATGATTAAAAAACTCTTTTTGAAGCACAGAAAATCAGGGTGTTAAACAGTGTCACAGCACCAAGGTTTTCAGCTTTGTAAAGAATGGCCCCTCTAGCTGCTGAATTGCTCAACTGTTACAAATGACCTCATGGGCAGAATCTTTAGTGGGTGCAGCTTACAGTGGTTGTAAAAGTATGGGTAGACTGTCTCGGTAAAGTTGTGCTTGAACACGTGTAGGCAAGTGTTGCGTCCGGCGTCGCTAAACGTCACCTTGCCTTTGTCACAGTCCAGCTGCACTCGTATCTTCTGGATCCTCTGGCTGACCCTCAGGAGTGTGAGGATCTCTGGGGAGTACCCTTTCCCGTACTTGCCGTTGTAAAACCCCACATACCACAGGCCAAACTTGTGACTGTCCTTTTTCCTGTACACGGACTCTGCGATGACTCCCACGGCCCAGGCTGTGTTGTCTCCGACCTCCACGTCCCAGCAATGAGTGCCTGAGGTGAAGCCCTCGCAGCCCAGGACACTGGTGTACCCGCTAAACCTTTCAGGGGTGTTGGGGAGAAGCTGTCTTTCTTCACAGAAGGCCACACTGGTCAGATCCGCAGAAACGACAAGGTCAACATGCGCAGTGTTTGGGTCTAGAGTCACGGGATCTGCAAGCCAGGACAAGTAGGTAGGGGTTATGTGAAGCACAAAGGCATGTTTTACATCAAAGGGGTTTCTTTGAGTGATCTTACAGAGAAGAGGGTGAATAAAAAAAAACATACTGCTTTGGCAAAAATGTAACTTTTACAGTCATGCTAAGAAAGCTTCTTGAATTGTAAATCCAATTAGTTGAACTAAACAAAGGCCTAAGTCTTCATTCATGAACACTACTGATCACTGTGCTTACTGTATGGCACCATGGTTTGCAGCTTCTGTGACACTTCAAACATGATGTTGCTCAGATGTTTTGGCACCTGGATCAAGAGCTCTCCTGGAACGGGTTCGGGCTCCAGTGGGGAGTACTGTAATCTAGAAAAACACATGAGTCATGGCATGAACACATACAAAAGAGAAATGTACAGTGAATGAATGAAACAACAAGTAAGGAGGCTGTACAAAAGACAAACAAAAAGAGGGTTTGTTCACCAATTGTGACTAAAGATCTGTGTTGTCGGTAGTGGCAAAAGTGAAACAAAACTAAGCTGTAATGCTAAAATAAAGAGATATACAGTATGTCACAAAAGTGAGTACACCCCTCACATTTTTGTACTATCCTTTGTTGTGGTTTAGACATTAATGGTTGCGTGGTGAGTTATTTTGAGGGAACAGCAAATTTGCACTGTTATACTTTTCCCATGGAAAGATATCATAAAAAATGTGAGGGGTGTACTGACTTTTGTGACATACTGTATTTTTGTTTTATTCCTGAAACATATTTTTTAGTGTCACAGTGAGTGGGAGAAACAATAAGCAACAGGGACGTACCTTTCAACCATGGCTTTGTAGTTCTACCCAAAAGACACAGAGCAATGTATGAATACCAGATTAATCCTTATACGGCATGAATGCATAAATTATGTTTTTTATTTTTGCTAACTTGGTAATTAGCACAAGGTTTTATAGGAGCAGTTCTTACCTGCAGGAACGAGAGATCTTCAGCCGCAATCTCCTCCTCAACAGCTCTGATTTTGTCTGAGAGAGACATAATCTCATTTTCAAGTTCGTCAATTTTCTTTTTCATCAGCAAGCTGCTCTGCTCTTCCTCGTCCTTCAGAGCAGCTAATCGGAGGGCTTCCTCATCTTGCAGGAACTGGTGAAGCTTCTCAAACTCCTCCTTAATGAGATGTTCTGTTTGTTCTGCCTGGCTCTGGGTTGATTTTAAGTGGTTGAAAATCAATGTGAGTAAAGTTCCTTCATGCAACATAAAGTGCTTATTTTCAAACCACAGCGAGGTATGAACATGTCTAGTATAGTTAACCAGCCAATCAAATTAAGCAATATGTGCAAATTGGCTGGAGTAGAGTGTCACATGATCTCTGAACCACTTTGCCTGTTTCCCATTGGTAGAGCATGACTACAGTGATGTGTTCTTTTGAGTTTAAACATAAAATGGCCTTTTGGAGGACTATGAGAAGCGCTTTACTGAATTTGATAAAGAAAGTGTATTGGAATACACCAACACACTAGATATCCAACAGTGCTTTGAAATATTTATGTCAAATGCATCTTAAATTTAATAAATGACAAATCAATATCTTGCTAAATTAGAAAGAGGTGCTTACTTACAGGATGCTTGAATACTCTTTCTTAAATAAAATAGAGATATAAAAATATGATGCTCTGGTAAGAAAATACAGAATAATTTGTGTTCATTGTATGCAATTTCTTCCAGCAAGTAGCTTCTGTCCCAATGACGAGTAAGTTCACACCTTTCTGTATTCATGATAAATTGCCATGTCCTCACATAGCTCCATGTTTTTTTGTGCTTATTTCCCTTCTTGACTTCTCCATTCCTCTGTGCATCTATTATGATTTTTATTACTGTTGATGTTATTAATGTTATGTAACTTTATTTAAACAGTCTGCTTACTTCCAGAATCAGAACAATAACCAAATACATTGTTACCTTTATGTACTCAGCAGTGTGCTCAAAACTTTGCTTGACATCCTCAAAACTTTTAAGCTTCTCCTGAAGGGGCTTCAGATTCTTTTTAAGCTCTTTCTGAAAAACACAAACACAAAGCCGTATACACACCATTAATATCCTTTCTTAGTCTGCTATTTAAGTTTGATTTTATCTTCATACATGAATGATAACTATTTAACACGTGGTTTGATGATCCTAAAAGACATTATATAAAATAATAACAAACACATGCTGCCCCAGATAGTTTCTTTCCTGTCAGGATTCTGTGTTTTTTATGGAAGCTATGGAAGTCCATTTCCATGTGTGAAATAAAAAAAAATGTTAAGTCAAAATTATGAGATACAAAGTCATAATTATTAGATAAAAAGTCAAAATCATGAAATACAAGCTCATGATTATGACATTAAAAACTCATAATTATGAGATAAAAAGTCATAATTATGGAGGTAAAATGTAAAAATTATGACATTAAAAACTCAAAAATTACAATAATTTACTAAAAAAAACATAATTATGTTCTGTATCTCATAATTATGTGTTTCTATCTCATAATTCTGACTTTCTATCTCATAATTTTATGGAAGCCAGTGAAATAAAAGTGAAATAAAAATTATGAGATCTCAAAGTTAAAATTATGACATAGGAAGTCAGAATTATGAGATAAAAAGTCATAGTTATGAGTTTGTATCTCATCATTTTAACTTTTATATCTCATAATCTTTTTTACTTTTTGATTTCACTGGTGGAAATGGGCTTATTTTGCTGTATGTGGGCATATTTTGCTGTATGTCGCCTGTCAGTTTTGTTCCATGTGCTTTTGTTGTTCTTCCCGCCCTTCTCTTGGCCACTCCTGTCTTGATTGCTTCTTCTGCTCCTACAGTATGTCTTGTGATTCTTGTGCTGTCATTGTGTTCACCTGTGTTTCGTCTTCTGGTTGTCTACTTGTGTTCCTCATCGTGTTCACCTGTGTCCTGTTGTCCCTTGCCCTATCAAGTGTTCCATTTGATTAGTGTTATGATTAGTTTTCTGTATATTTAATCTTCTGTGTTTCCTTTGTGTCTTGTCGGTTCATCTGTTTCTGTTACCTGTTTCGCTGCCCTATCCTGTTGCCTTTCTGCTGCCTATTTCTGGTCCTGGTTTTGCTATGTGGTATGTCCTGTTTTTTGCTCCTGTTTTTTCTGTGTTTTAATCTACATTTTTCTACTTTGTTTTTGCCTTGTTTGTTCATGTAGTTCTGCTGTTACTGTTTTGTTATAGTCTGCTCCCAGTTCTGTTCGCCCTTGTGGATCAGTTCTGTTTTCCCCCTTTTTTCTGGACATTCATTTTGGTGTTCTGCTTTTGGGTCTGATCCCTTTAAAACTATACACTTTTCACCTTTGTCACCTTGTAATTTTGTGACTTTGCAAAATAGCTGATTATCCAGTTTCCTGTTTATAAGCTGTGGTATTTGCAGCACGGATTAATGTATAGTAAAAAAAATTCTTGACAGTTCAAGTGCATGTCTGACATTTTTGTTCTTAATGCTTGTCAGGGGACCACTATGTACCTAAGATGTGAAGTGTCTGTCAACATTTATGTCAACATTTATCTTTAAGGTCTGGAAAGACTAGTCTGACTGGAGTTGGCTGAATGTTGTACTTTTCCATTCACCTGTTACTCATACCTCACATCACAACATGTATTCATTCATAATTTATGAAGTTTCAACAAACTAATTAAGAACATTTACTACACACACATGCCTGTCAGTTACATACAGTAACATGGTCAGCCATATCTATTGTCATATAATCAAAAACCACATATTATACCATTTATTGTTGACTGTGAATATCTGTACCTCTACACCAGGCCACTCTCTGCAACCAGGCTATGCTGAACCCTCACCTTGTAGTCAACTGACTGAGAATGTGTGTGAGAGAGAGAGAGACAATGGGTGTTTGCAAGTACCTTGTGGTCACTGGCAGCCTCCTCAATGGGCCTGAAGCTACTTCCTGTGTGTCTCCTGGGCACACGACACTTGGAGCAGGCAGGTCTCCTCTCCTCCTCACAGAAGTGCGTGAGCTTGTCGCCATGCGTGCCACACACGCCTGCCTCGGCGAAGGCCCTGGCGGCCCGCTGGCGGCGCTCGTTCAGGATGGCCTCGCACATGCCCTTGAGCACGATGTTGGAGGGCGGCTCGGGGTTGGCCGAGACGCTGCGGCACACGGGACACTCGCGCGCCGCCCGCTGGGTCCAAAAGCGCAGCAGGCACGGCCGGCAGATGCTGTGGGAGCACGCCAGCAGCACGGGGTCCTGGAAGACGTCGCAGCACACCGGGCAGAAGAAGTCCTCTTCGGTCAGCGAGGGCCGGCTGGCCATCACTTCAGCTCAGAGCTTAGGAGTCAGCTTAGTAGTTGTGGACGAAGACTGGAAGTCTCTCTGCCTTCTCTATTCACACACACCTCACCTCTGCCTATTGTTTTTCCACTCCTCTCCTGAAGTGCTCTTTCCTTTCTTTCTCTCACTCTCTCTAATGTTCTGTATATCTGTGTCTGCGACCTTCTGTCTAAGACTTTGCTCTGGTATGGAGTCTTTTCATCATCTACATACACTGGATCCACTGCCTTGAAGTTTATCCCATTCACAGAAGCCACATGGGTGGAGCTCCTTCCCTCCTTAAAGTCACAGCCCGACTGTGCATGTGTGTGTGCATGTGTGTGACAGATGAAGCGTGTTTGCAAGTACAGCATTCTTTCTGAGATCAGCAAGATTACCCTGGGTTGAGATGGCATTTGTCAGTTAGTACACAAAGTGGAAAATCACTGAAATATAATTTTGGAATGGATTTGGAAAATGTTCACCATGCAAACACAACATTAGGTATTGGTGTTTCATATATCCACCCAAAAGCTGACTTATGGAAGTTTCCTGTCTAAGAAAAAGAACTGGCTGGAGACAAATTCTCCCAAATTCTTGCATGTTTATGATACTCACATGTTTATTATTTATCCTTTTACAATCCTTTCAATTTTGTGACAATGCATAAACAATTAGCAAACCTAGTCTAAACGAACATGAGTTTTCCTCATAAACCTGTCTTTTCTCATACAGTGTTCTCAGCCACAGAATACACAACAGTTTTTTTTTTTTTTGCCTCAGGAGCTTGTAACAGCCGATCAACCAGTTTAGGCAGTTTGTTTGCACAAGACGTTCTTGTGCCCATGTAGCCTACTGCAGAAGATAAATATAAACTGGGTTAACGGTGCGAGTTACTTTCAGAAATGACTCATTTTAATATATAATGTCCTGACATTTACGTTACATGTCAACCCCATAATTTTTCCAAGTGACAGCGATATATACTGAAAGGTGACAATGGTGGGTTTTTTTGTGAAAACAATAGATGTGCCCTAGATTTTGACCCAAATTAGTTTGACCCAAATTGTTTGTTTCCCATTTATCTTTGAAACAATTATTGTTAAACAATCAGCAAGGGAAAAATATATGTCTTAGTTTTGTTTTTTTTTGTTTTTTAAACCCGAATCACTGATGGTCTATTAGTATGCACATAATTGAATTACCAAAACATTACAATGTGAAAAGCTATGTACTCACGTTTGCAGTAATACTAACACTGATAAAAGAAGTGAAGTCGGACATATACATCAACTCAAGCATAGTGCAACATCAACTGAAGCCAACCATCCTATATATTTCATATATTTCACCCACTGACATCTAACATAATACAAACTGTAAGGTCACTTTCAGAGGGGCAATCTTCAGACATTGACTCTCACTGCCAGTCCCAAAGACGGGATAGAGTCTCTCACTGAAGCGGTGCACAAAAGTGTGCAGATGTGCGTTGTTGACAATGTCAAAGAAGGACAAGGTTCCCTTGTCCCAGTCTAACTCTACCCGGATTGAGTGGGGCTTGGTTTTGACCCGAAGGGGGCTGTAGCGCTGTGCTGGGGAATCTGTCTGGAATACCACAGGCGCCACACCCCGTTCAGCAAAAAGCCCCCTCCCTTTCTTTGGGCAGACTCTGTACACACGCCCAAGACCCACTCGGAACATTGGCCCACCTCCACTACCCAGCCGTGTTTGCCCCAGTTGAGGCCCTCAGAGCCGAGGACAAACGGGTAGAAGGAGAACCTCTCGGGGTTGTCAGGAAGCTGTTGAGTCTTGTGAAGGAGTGTGACTGTGTTCAGGTCCCCAGGCAAGGCAAGACCACAGTGGGAGGAGCAGGGATCCAGTATCACAGGTGCTGGAGTAGGCAAAGACCGATAAAAGATTATCTCGACCGCTGAAAACATTCATGTAGCCAAGTACATATTCTAAAGACAGAAAATAATCTGAGTCTGCACCTTCTGTATGTTAAAGTGTTTCACATGGTGAATAAAATGTGACAGTTGAAAAGTATCACAAACAAGAAAAAAAAGGGGACCGTGTTCAAAGGCTTATGTTTATGTGGCATTGTAATAAGAAAACGAAATCAATAGAAGGTCTTAGTCCTATTTACAAAACAAAAACATTTGAGGCACAGTCCTCATGTGTGCTTCTTACGTGCACATTTCCCATGACTCATGTGTCAGCGGGAAAAAAACCCCCAAGAGTCCACGAGTTACTCGGGAGGTTGTTTACATGCAGCACCATTCTGCTTCATGGCATGCTGCCACAATAGTAAAACAAAAATGCCAAAGTCAGCTGACTGTCACTAGAACCTTCCAAACAGGTTCAGCAGTTTGCAAGATCTCAGTGTCCTAAAAACACAGAGCTTCAAAAAGCTGTCATAACAATGTCATTAGTATGTCTATAGAAAACTTAAAAGAGTTATGTGTCATTTATAACAACATCCAGAATTTAAATAATACCATAAGCTGACCCATATTCAAACTCACACCCTCCCATTGAGTGACAACTTTGGGAAGTCAGAAGTACTGCCATAATTATTTGTTTGAGATTTTTGAAAGGAAAAAAAATGACAATGGAATAGTGAGATGATGGAACCAATAACAAACTGAGTTTGAATGCAATTGATTTCATCAAATGTGTTCAATGTGCAACATAACCACTAGAGGGCACCAGATTGAAAAGTACCAGTTATGCCTGTAGTGTTCTGTTGTGGGTTTCATAGACCAGGGTTTCTCAAAGTGGTGGTGCGTAAGAAATCCCAAGTGGTCAGTGAGCAGTTGTGTTAATATATTATTTTTTTCCTGTTTCTTAAACTACCTATGCCATACACAGTGTGTTTATATGATGTGTATATCATCTTCATGCCACTCCCTAGTTAGGGCTGTGATGCTCCACTAATTCATGCATTTACATAGCCCTGTTAGCCCCAGACTGGGGGCACATTTAGTAAATAGCCACAACTAAATTATTTCAGTACAGATTTAGACTGAAGCATTAAAGTTAGCAAAATACTGCACTCTTGTAAAACCCAATGTGGCTGGTTTGCAATTAACACCAATTACCCCATACATCATCACTAAATGATAAATGTATTCAGGTTTTCTACCATAAAAAAGTGTACTTACTGTACTGGACTAATGAATGCATCTTTTCCCAGACTTTAAACCTCATATTGCCGATGTGCTTTGCCACGTTGATCAAAGCTCCCGGCACAGTCTGTGGAGTTTGTAGATGGCACTGAGTCCTAAATAAAATATTTTAAAATGAATTATACATATAAGACTTTTTGCTCCTGACCACGTCTTGGCAGAGACAGACATAACAGACAGGCGTAAGAGAACACCAAACCTCAGCATAGAGAGAGACAGACAGAAGACTGACCATCACCCACCTTTTCTTTGTAGCTTTGTAATTCTGTAAAATAAATAGAAAATGTTTAAATATTTTATATAATACAAGCATACAACAGATGTATTTTCTTGTACACCAGCATAAATGATGCAACATTCATCATACTATGAAAGCTACAGTAAATGAATATTGTTATTTAAGAATAACTTATTTAAGAGTTCAGTGATTGTAAATCACATCGGCTATGAAATATAACAGGCTTGCACGGATGCTGATGCATCAAAGCAGGGTGGTACCTGTAGGAATGTGACATCTCTGGCTTGTATCTGTTCCTCGGTGGCTGTAATGGTGGCAGTGAGGACGGATATCTCTCTGCTGAGCTCATCAATCTTCATCTTCATCATCTGACTTTTATACTTTTCTTCCTCTCTTAGTGCATCCACTCTGGCAGCCTCCTCCAAGTCCAGAAACTTGTGTAGCATCCCAAACTCGTGCCTGATAAGCTTCTCTGTGTCCGCTGCTTGGATCTGTGAGTGCAGGGCATTAAAGGGTTAAAAAGAACAGAGGAGGAAAAAGTGTCTATCAAAGACAGAGTCAAAGGGCACGTCACTGGCCTTTATCAGTGTGCCCACTCAAACAAACTCTTCATGGGCCTATAAAGCTACTGCACTGTAAATGGTAAGCGCACAGTGGCAACCAATAGAAACATTGCTTCAGTGTTTGTTCATTGGTGTTGGGCTTAAGTATTAACAACCCTTTTCCTAAGGTCTACTTTCAAAATCTTACAGTGTAATTTTGATGCAAATTAGCAAAGCCCTGTTTACAGTTACATAACCGTTTTAACACATAATGTATGTAAAGTATGATCAACATAATACCCTCTGTACAACCGATAATGAGTTGCACAATATTTTCTAGCTACCAATACAATCATGCTATGGATCTGCATCACACCGCTTTGTATGCATAAAAACTATTTTATGTGCTGCTATTTTATTTTTGAGAAAGTGAACTGATTTCAATGACTGTATCGTATAATCATATGCAGATGCAGTTAATACAACATTTTAAGTCACATATTTCACACTTAAAAATGTTTAAAAAAATATATATATGTTTCTGGTATACCTTCAAGTATTTCGCTGTTTCATCACATACCAGCTTGACATCTTGAAAGACTTTCAAATTCTGCTTAACTGGTGTCAGATATGACTTCATTTCCTCCTAGAATAACAGAGACAGAATACGGGTAGAAGATGGACAAAGTGTGGACAAAGTGTAGAACTTAGGTATTAGCCATTGTTGAAACCATGGACAATTATGCATTACACTAATGTATGTGACATGTCCATGACTTCCTTTCAAAATACATGTGCTCACAGTGACATATAGTCAAACTTTTACAGTAAACCAAATTGTCACTCTAACATGCATAATGGTAACATAGGTGACATCATTAACAGTATAGACTAATTAACAACAGGTGACATACCAAATCTGAATTTTACTTATAAAAACAAAACATTACAGTAGCCCTTAATGTGTGTGAAATTCAATTTACATTATCATATCTGTCAAATTCATTGATGCCTTCGGATTTTTTTAACACAGTAAACACACAGGCCTACGCTGGAAAGGCTGTGCAACATTAACGGTCACAAGGCGAGCTTGTGTATGTGTAATAGACGTCTAGATCTATGGTTCGTGAGTGATGTTAGATAGCCGGCTAACTGAGCAGAATCTCGACTTTTTGTTACACTGCTAAATAGCATCTGTACCTTCAGATCATGTCCAGCTTCGTCAATAGGACGGCAGCTGTGCTTGGAGTGTGCATTGGAGTCTCGACACACCATACATATGGGCTTCATATCGTCCAGACAGAACACCTTAAGTTTTTCATTGTGTAACCGGCACATGACATCTGCTCCCTCGGCTTCTTTACGCATTCTCTCCATCACCACAGCTTCGCAAAGGTTTTTCAAAACGAGATTATTACACGGATGACTTCTCGGTGATAAAACCGTTCTGCATACAGGGCATTCTTGGCGGTCTTTCGTGGTCCAGCTTTTCTGTAGGCAATCTCTGCAGAAGCTGTGACTGCAGGGCAAAAGAACGGGGTCCCTGAAGATGTCATAACACACGGGACAGAAGAGCTCTTCTTCGAGGAGAGCTGCCATTCTTGTAGTAGGCCAAACAGGATGAAAAGGTTTGATTGATCAGATAGATCGCTTCACAGTCGCACACCTCACAGACCAGGCTCAAATACTTTCTGTTTCGCTTCTTCACGTGATGTGTGCGTGCGTCCCTTATGACTCGTCATTGCTTCGGCCATATCAAGAATATGTGTGTGTGTCCACCTCTGCTGTCTATGGTGTCCACTAAAAGCTTACTACTACTAAACTACTGTCACGTTTTCATACGTACATGAAATGCTTGTGCCTGCAATTTTCCTGGCACATCCATGCTTGCACACACACGCTACGTTTTCTTGCATATGTGCAAATGATAAGCTTGCACATAAACCAACCATCAAAAGCACATACTACTTTTCCTTCACACATTTGTATTCTGTACATTCAGGGGGACATGCTCTTTTAACAGATAAAACAATGCTGCGAGACCCCCGCTGGTTAAGGTCAGGTGTATGAGAGTCTGTGTCTGACTGTAGGTGAATCTAACATGCATCCTGCTGTGTTCTTCTCTGGTGTTCACATAGCAGGTAAGGTGGGCACGGAAACAGGACCCAGCCTCACCCGCAGCCAAAAGGCCAGGTTTAGCTTACGTCTACTCTGGTGAGTATGTAAGTGTGTATGTATTTGAACTAGTGTGTGTGTGTGTGTGTGTGTGTGTGCGCGCGCGTGTGTGCAAGTGTGTTGTGCGTTGTGGGGATAGGGGGTGAGGTGCTGAGATGGTGGTTAAAAATATGAGTAGTGTGTGTGCATTCATGTGTGTGTGTGTGTGAAACGCACTGTGGTTGTAAAGATGGCTTTCATTTCGGTCATGCTGCCCATTGGCACTACACAGGTACACAGGCTGCTATTAATTTATCCCAGGGCCATGCAGTTATTTGATAGAAAGGCAGCTATTTCGGATTCACCTCAAACCCTTATGCTGGTTTTCTTCTCTCGCTCTCACGTGCCACTCCTCTCTCCTCTCTCCCCCTCTACACAGAATGAATGACACAGAAGGCAGACAGCCATGTAATGAAGTCTAGACAGTTCATTTTTAATCCTCTTTTATCTGTCACCTGATAGTAATTATTTTTACTATTAATTTTGTTATAATATGAAGGCTCAGTCAGCATGGAGGAGGAAGCAGGATCAAGGCTTTATTTCTTGCATTGATGCATCAATGGAGAGACAGGAGTTTCTCTGGTGTTGTTAAGTCTATCTCTAAATTTTCTGAGAGGTACACAATACTAAATAACAGGTCAACAGGGGGAGTAACCCCTTGGACCCACCCTACATTAATATGCATTAGACAACTTTGGCAAAGTGTCTTTGTTGACTTGGAGGGAATGAGCTCTTTCCAGGTGTGAACCAGGGATGTAGCACATCTTGGGGCAGACAATAGAATACACATAACACCTCAGCTCTGGATGCAGACACAGATATGGCCAGGAAAGTGTCACACAAAAGGTCTGATTGTGGTAATAAGAGTTACAAAATAACAGGAATATAAAATAATAATAAAGAAATGTGTCATTAAAATGTAACATTAAAGATGTTATGTACACTGTCCTTATTATTATTCAGATTCCTTCAGTCCCCCTTTTCAAGTCTGACTGACTTGACACTAAATCATAAAATAAATTAAGAACAGCCTTAACATGTGCATAAACATTCTGAACTTCAGCCTAAATGGAAATTGACAGTAGAGAGTCTTTACAGATAGAAAGATAAATGGTTCCATGAGCAAATTAAATACCGTAAACAGCATGATATTATGACTATAGCTCTAACTGACAACTAACATTAATGCATCCAGGAAGAACTAAACAAATACATTCACAATTTCCATGAATAAGAGAGCTGCCGTTCTCTCTTCTCTTTAGTCACGCTCGCGGGGAGAGGCGAAACCCATGTTACCCAAAGTAAAACCACTATCATTGCCAATTATGTGGAAACCGATGGGAGATTTGGGACAAATTCCTCTTCCGATGCCATCTCAAGAATGGCCATCCAGGGTTGGTCAGCCGGGAGCGGACAAAACATGCATTAGAATGCCTAAACAATTGTATCATCTTTAGTTCTCCTATTTTGTGACATGTTGAAACTCAGTCTAATATTTATGGCTGTGACAGGATACTACAGAAGGTTGGAAACAAGTAGCAACAACAATAGACCACGCTAAACAGACATATGCAAAGCAAAAACAACAGACCATGCTAGACAGACATATGAGAAGCAACAATAACGGACCATGCTAAACAGACATATGAAAAGTATGGTGAACACCATCATCTTGGTAGCTCTAGAATTCCTGTAATAGAAAGAAGTGTGGGGATGACGCATATGATGTTTGACTCCTCTTCATGTGGTGTGTGGTGTGCAGTGTGTGGACACACGCAAACAAGAGTAATCCTCTTCATCTTCTTAAACCTTGAAACGCCTAATATTAGAAGGCAAGGGTAGACTGCCTGTGCCTTCTGGATCCGTACTGCTCATGGGGTTTATTCTGCCCACAGTAGGTCCACTATGCTAAAAGTGTGTGTGTGTGTGTGTGTGTGTGTGTGTGTGTGTGTGTGTAGTTTCTGTGTTGGGTAGCTGTTCCAATTTCACCCACAACTTTCTCAGTAATGAGAAGGTCTTCCTCCAATGAAATGGGACTTGGCACAGGGGTCCTTTTTTATCTCCCCCTTTTGACACCTTGTGAATGCAGCAGAATCAGTAAAATCCTTGTTCTTCAATGGTGGAAGGCAAGGCGTTGGTTACCTGCAAATCTCAAACAAATCTTAAGTGTAGTTATTATGAAAATGGTTAAACTTGTGATCAATGACTCCGTCGGTTCTCTTCATCTCCTATAGAGATTTCAATTAGCTTTCCAGTGTCCATCTAAGGACTTGATAACTTGTAGTTAACCTATCGATAGTGCAGGCATGAGTACAGTCAGAATCAACAACCCCTCCTCACCCCCATCCTCCATTGAAACTGATTTGATTCATAAAACTGATTTGATTCTTAAGTCTGATTAGGCTGTCAGAGTCAGAGATTTCCTTAAGTCTGACCTAAAACAAAGACACAAAGTCACAAGGACACAAAGACACTCTAATCCAACAGTACTTGTGTATTCAATATTGACACCCAAAGAGATTGTAGCTCAGAGTAGCTCAGACTGACCGCCTTTTGTTAGGTGACGATGGGTGTTGACTTAACATGTCTGCAAAAAGGTGGTGATCCTAAAACCATCAGGAAGTGCTTCTAGACTAATCAGCAGGAGATCCTAGACTCATCAGCCATCAAGCTACCCCCCATTCTCCATTGAAAGTTAATAGCCTATAGTCTACAAACCGTACTCCTCCCCCTTTCTGATCTGTGATAACTGTTGACAGTTTAAGCTGATCAGTGTCCTTCGCAACAAACACAACACAAGTTTTACCTTGTTTTATCCTTAATGTCTAACCTTGACAGGGAAAACCATTCAGTGTCCACAATTAAATTACGCCATCAGTTTAAATAACTCAGACGGGGAAGCACCTATTGATCTCCACTATTAGCTTACGTCATTAATTAAACTTTTCACTCTAAATCAGCAAAGGAGAGATGACATAATACCAGAAGTGTACCAAAGCTTAACACGTGATGTGATTCTACAACCTTGCCCCTTCTCCTCTACTCAAAATCTTAGCTTACTAAGTCCCAACATTTATCACTTTTAACCAACCCAAACAGTCCCACCACATTTCTTTAAAGTGGCTTCACACACATAACCGGACCTGTTGGGCCTACAGTGATCTGTGAGTTCTCCACTCACCAATATGGACCAAGAACAGCTTACATCTGATGGGGGTCGTGGTGTGTGTAGCAGGCAACACCTCTTAATGGTGTCTTCCTTCAGTGTTTTGCTTTTGTTTGGCTGTGGCACACAATTATTTTCTGAAAAACTTAAAACTGTTTAGATAACACAGGCAGAATTAAAATAATGCACAACTAGTGGATGGTGTGGAGGTTGAGACCCAACTGCACTTTCACCATTTAAGTTTAAGTGTCCTGGGCTTGCATTGTAAACATAATATGTACTACAGATTGACATGACGTCTTCTAGTTTCTTATATCAATGTGACCTTATAGACATAGAGATGACAATGCTAAAGACAGGACAACCAATAAGTCTCATCAGTGGATTAAAACAAGCAAACAATGGAATAACTGCAAACAAAACAAATAAATGAATCTCTGCATTGAGTATATGAGGCAAAATGAACAGTATAACTTAAAGGCATTAAAATGTATGTGCATAAACACCTTATAGACATAGAGATGACAATGCTAAAGACAGGACAACCAATAAGTCTCATCAGTGGATTAAAACAAGCAAACAATGGAATAACTGCAAACAAAACAAATAAATGAATCTCTGCATTGAGTATATGAGGCAAAATGAACAGTATAACTTAAAGGCATTAAAATGTATGTGTTTCTATGTTCTATGCTGAGATGTTTCAGACATCAAATTCATCACACCTTCTCTAGGTGACCAAATGGCAATCGATTAGCATAAAAAACAGGTTTAGCAGGCTCTTTCCTGAGTGGTTTTCAAAGTCTGCTGAATTTCACTCTGAGAGGGATGAAAGCAAGCTCAAAGAGGTTATGGAAAGGCAAACATTTTGCACAAATATACTCAAGAATGATTCATCAGAAAACAGATTTAGCAATGACACAAACGAAATCTGAT